>JAWNMO010000674.1:9000000-9550000 GCA_035043915.1 Drosophila paramelanica | reverse complement strand
GAAGGGGTCAAATTTTTGGTCAAAAATCATGCCAAAATTGACAAAAATTTTGACAAGAAAAGCTCTCCGATCCATACCTCCCATATATCATACATCCATAACTTTTTCAAAACTGAACCGATTTTCATGTTTGATGGCATTTTTATCATGATTTGGCCTACAGATTGATTCTGCATTTAAAATATATCCATTATTGAAAATACAATTTTTGGAATATTTTGGTACAAAATCACAAGGGGGGACCCTCATGTATTTTTGAAAAAAAAAAAATTTCAAAATTTAGAATTGCGAGTTAATGTTTTTAATCGATTGCGGATGTCATAATTAGTATAAAAAACAACATTAAAAGTGATTCTGAAGGGGTCAAATTTTTGGTCAAAAATCATGCCAAAATTGACAAAAATTTTGACAAGAAAAGCTCTCCGATCCATACCTCCCATATATCATACATCCATAACTTTGTCAAAACTGAACCGATTTTCCCGTTTGATGGCATTTTTATCATGATTTGTCTAATAGATTGATTCTACATTAAAAATATATCCATTATTGAAAATACAATTTTTGGAATATTTTGGTACAAAATCACAAGGGGGGACCCTTATGTATTTTTGAAAAAAAAAAAATTTCAAAATTTAGAATTGCGAGTTAATGTATTAAATCGATTACGGATGTCATAATTAGTATAAAAAACAACATTAAAAGTGATTCTGAAGGGGTCAAATTTTTGGTCAAAAATCATGCCAAAATTGACAAAAATTTTGACAAGAAAAGCTCTCCGATCCATACCTCCTATATTTTACGCCGCCATAAACTGAACCGATTCTTATGTTTGATGACCTGTTGGTCATATATTTTTTTAATATTTTGACCTCTGACCTCAACACATGTACGTAACATAGCCGACACATTCCGTGACAATATTATAATAACCTCTGCAAGTCGTCACACAAGGGTACTTTTTGGAAAGCTAATTAGTAGCTATTATCAGCTTGTGGCACGCACATTTAACTTTGAGTTAAGCTTAAGTTGTAGTTAAAAGATTCGTATATTGTGCTAGCATATTAAATAAAAATCTTACAGGCGAACAGTGGAACAAGGTTTCTAAATTTAAATACTTTCAGCAAATCAACAGCAGCACTCAGTCCTTTGGGGGCACATCCTTGGTAAGCTCTGTGCGTTTTTGTTGGTCCATGCGCTGCTCGACTTGGTCGAGGCGCTCGCTCATCGCATCCAGTGAGGAGAGGAGACCCGCTTGTATCTCGCCGTAGCGCTTCATGGCCAATATTAGGCTCTCCTCGATCAGTTCGCTTTGCTGTGCGTACTCGCCGTTATTATCGGTGATCTGCTTGAGCTTGTCCAGACATTCTCCAGGTATGCTGCGAAAATATTCAGCGCCCAGCGCCGGTTCCAGCTGCTTAATCCGCTCCAGTTGTTCGCTTTGGGCGTACAACTCGGGCGCCACCGCGTTTATATACACCTCCTTGGTGCGCACCTGCTGCTGCTCCTCCAAGTAGTTGGGATCCAGATACTTCTCCAGCTCCGCCGCACGTCCCACGCACTGCTGCAGCTGTGTGCGTCCCGTTGTCGCCTCGCTCAACAAGGCGTTGGCGGAGCAGAGCGAGTCCACAATGTTTGCAGTCTTTGCACCGCTACTGCCATCATCTCCAACATGTGCCTCTGGCAAGGGACCGAGCACGCGGGTCAGCGCATCTATCCTTTTCTCTAATATGTCCAAAGCTTCCATTTTTATAAGCGTACTCCTCAAAGAAAGCGGAATGATGTCAGTGCAGTAAGCAAAACAAAACACACACAAAAATACCAAAAACGCGTTGCACTTTCCGTGTGTTGTTGTCCAACACTTAACTTGAGCTTGTGATGCGTACGAGATTAGCAGCGATCTCTAACATCGCATAAGAAAAATGAATGTTGACTGTTGTGAAAATACAGTTATTACTGAACATTGACTGATTGATTATCAGAACATTTTCGAAATAGACATCAGATGTTAGGCGATAAAAATCCCTTTTGTGAAAATCGATACATTTCGTTGTATCGTATCGCTAGTATGAAGTCGTATATCGACGTCTTTATTTTATCAACAGTTCGCGCCAAATGGCACGTTGAAAAGTAGTTTATTAAATTTATTTTATTTGCACTAAGATTCACAATGTAAAATTTTCCAACGATAAGCGCTCGGCATCTTTATTTATCTGCGCTAGACTATCCTCTGATATGATGCGTACGACATCCGCATCCAAATCGTCGCCAGCACTGTCATCCAGCACGCACAAGAGTCCATCGTTGTCCATGTACGGGAAAAAGAACTCGGGCTTGTCCCAGTTGGCACGCTGGCCGATGCCGCAGTGCGACTCCTGCGCCATATGCTCGGACAGCAGTGCGAACTCATCGAATTGCAGATCACAGCTCATACAGCGCAGCAGGCAGAGCTGCCGGCGCACATAGTTGACAACCTTGATCTTCTGATAGAAATTCAAGCCGCTGGTAACGTCATCAAAGTCCACGCGATGCGTTTCCAGCATGTGCTGCTTCAGCGTGGCAAACTGCGTCTCCTCCTGGGCGCAGTACAGACACTTGATGAGATGGGGCTCACCATCGCCCGCCCAATCGGACCAGTCCGAATCGTGCTCCTCCTCCGAGTCCTGACGCGCAAAATGTTTATCGAAGTCAACGCTGGCATTTTCCTCAGTTCCGCCGGATTTACGTTTTTGGCGCTGATGTTTTCGTTGCGGAGGCGCCGTCGTTTTGCGATTGTAGTTGACCAAAAAGAATTTGTCGTACTCGCGCCGATTGGGATTGATGCGCTTGTGTCCCTTCTTGCGCATGTGCTCCTTCAGCGTGGGACGATCCTTGAATATCTTCTCGCAGTACAGACACAACAATTTGTTCAGATTCTCCTCCAGCTGATCGAGCAGCTCGTCCACGTAGACCAGCTTCTCCGGCTTTCCCACCAGCAGAAAATGCTTGTCGAACAGATGATCCAAGTAGTCCGCGCGCAGGCCCTTGATAACCGTGCGACAGAACAAACACTCCTTGCTGAAGCTGCGATCCGTCAGCTCGAACTGATGACGCGCCAGGGCGGCACTCAGACGCTGTTCCTGCAGCCGCTGGCGTAGCTCGTAATCCTGCGGCAATATATCACAGAGCAGATAATATTTCTCGTTTCGGGCGTAGCTGCCGTCGGGCAGTTGGTCCAGAAACATGGTTGTGCAGTATTGCTCGAATTCGTGAGCTGAACAATAATTCGTGAATAACTCTCAAGTTCATTTCGTTAAATAAGAGCAACCTTACCCTGAAACTCCTTCTCCCAGTACTGGAGATAATCCTCCAGTAGAGCGATGTCCTCCACATCCGCAATGACCAGGCGATGCTCGAGGTATAAGTGCGCCAGGCAATCGTCCCTGTCACCGGGGAATATATACACCTTGTCGCATTTCAAGCATTTGATGGCCGTGTTACGCGAGGGTTTCAACACGTAAGCATCCTTAAAACCAACTAGGGCCACGGTATTTTCAGCAATTTTACTTGCCTCCGCCTGCGCCATTTGTTGACCAAAACAAAACTAGAGATGCGTTGCTTCTAATGCGGAATTCTAACGTAGTCGTCGTAACTTAGACGATAACAGCTATCGATAAGGCACTAGTTGATAAAAACACTGCATAGTATACCAATTATGCCCAAGACAAGCAAATTTATATACTTCTAATCAATATTAAGCACAAATTATATAACTGATTTTCTATGCCAGACAGCATAATCATTATAAGTTATATTATATAAATTACTTTCTAATCAGCTAAGTGATGATTAATTAAAAAGGGATTATTAAAACTAGATGTCATTTAGTTCATTTTGAAAATGTCTAAATGTATTCTAATTATAATCATCAATATAAACGTATCATAAAAAATAAATTTAATAGAACGTTTTAGGTTTTACTACTTTTTTCCCATATAAATATTACATTTTTGGAATAATTTCAAAGTAATATTATTATAGCTTAAGAATGACTCGTATATATAAAGTCAACGCGTGCTCAACCATTTTTGATTTGCATACTTGGCCTAGATGCTATCGATATAAATATCGGTGCTTTGGTCTCGGAACTGGTTCCGCATTGAACAATTCAACTCTTGCAACACGTGTGTTTCTCGGCCATTTTCCTTAACCTGGCACCGCGTGCAAACGTCTTTGAGCATTGCGTGCGTTGAGTGTTAAATAAAAATTAAATAAAATGACTGACGTTGGTAAGTAACCATATAAAATATTGTAAACAAAGTGCGCCAATAGCATGAAACCCAACAACGTTGCAGATGCTCGCAAGAAAAAGAAGAAAATTAAGGAAGAGCCACGTGATGACGAAGATCTGGGCACGCTACAAAAGCAGAATGAATTTCAAATAAAACCATCCTCGAAAATAGCCGAGCTGGACACATCCCAGTGGCCACTGCTGCTAAAGAACTTCGATAAGTTGAACATACGCTCCAATCACTATACACCGCTTGCGCACGGCTCATCGCCGCTGAATCGCGATATCAAGGAGTATATCAAGACTGGCTTTATTAATCTCGACAAGCCCTCGAATCCCAGTTCACACGAAGTGGTCGCATGGATTAAAAAGATCTTGAAGGTGGAGAAAACCGGTCATTCCGGCACATTGGATCCGAAGGTTACAGGTAAGCTGAAACCATGTGTTGACTGGCAAGTGTGTGTGTGTTAGTGATGTGCCATATTGTAGTTTGGAAATATGCTTAAGAGCAAAATAAAGCGCCATAAATTTTATATCAGTGCCCTTCACAATATTTGACAAATATGCGCGCGTGTCTCCGACCTAACCTCAACAATTTTTGACTAACGCACGTGTGTACGCACATTTTCCAACACAGGCTGCCTGATTGTCTGCATTGACCGCGCCACACGTCTCGTCAAGTCGCAACAGAGTGCTGGCAAGGAGTATGTGGCTATTTTTAAGCTACACGGTCCCGTTGATTCGGTGGCCAAAGTGCGTCAGGGCCTGGAGAAACTGCGTGGTGCACTCTTCCAACGTCCGCCGCTCATCTCGGCCGTAAAACGTCAGTTACGTGTACGCACAGTCTACGACAGCAAATTGCTGGACTATGATGAGAATCGCAATATGGGTAAGTTTCACCAGAGAGTCACGAGTGCTCAACTGGAGCTAGTGCGTCGCTGCTCGGCTTAAGGCAGAGACGTTCAGGGCTTCCAGATCTATTGAAATACATCAAAATTTTAGTATTTGCCAAGAGGCAAATGCACAGTCTTATATTTATTATTATCTCTTTCTTGATATTCATGTGCTTAGGTGTTTTTTGGGTTAGCTGCGAGGCCGGTTCCTATATACGTACCATGTGCGTCCATCTGGGCTTAGTCCTGGGCGTCGGTGGCCAAATGCTGGAGCTGCGTCGTGTGCGCTCCGGTATACAGTCGGAACGCGATGGCATGGTCACCATGCACGATGTCCTCGATGCCATGTGGCTGTATGAGAACCACAAGGATGAGTCCATGCTGAGACGCGTTATCAAACCCTTGGAGGGTCTGCTTATCAATCACAAGCGCATCATCATGAAGGACAGCTCGGTAAGTTGGCTTAAGATTAGGGTTTCTATAGAACTTACCCCAAGATATTAAGCCGGCAGACGCATGTATTTTAACTAGCGGTGTCTGTGACTATGACTGGGAACAGTAAAGGCGCTGATGTGTGTATGTTGGAGTTGCGTCTAATCTGCGTATCTGACAAAGTTATATTCAGACTACAAATCTTTAATTCAAATAATTAATTTTTATAAATATTCACTAGAGTTTATCTGAGAATAACATTTTCGATTAATTATTCAGGTAAATGCCGTTTGCTATGGTGCCAAAATCATGTTGCCTGGTGTTTTGCGCTACGAGGATGGCATCGAAATCGAACAGGAGATTGTCATCTGCACCACAAAGGGCGAAGCCATCTGCTTGGCCATCGCCCTTATGACCACAGCCACCATGTCCTCGTGCGATCATGGCGTTGTGGCCAAAATCAAGCGTGTGATTATGGAGCGTGATACATATCCGCGCAAATGGGGATTGGGTCCTAAGGCTTCGGCCAAGAAGGCGCTTATTGCCGCCGGCAAGCTAGACAAATTTGGCAGGCCCAACGAGAATACGCCAAAGGAATGGCTAACAGGTTTCGTGGACTATAATGCCAAAAAGCCAGCGGCGGCAGTGGCGCCACAAACTGTGACTCCCTCAAATGGCTCAAACGAGCCCAGCAAGGTAATAAAAATAAAAAATATTTATTGAAACATTTTAACATTTTACTGTAACAACAATTTCTTAATTGTAGCGCAAACACAGCGTCTCCAGCGTAGATGAATCGGCTGTTGATGCTACTCAGCCCGCCACTGCAGAGAAGAAGAAAAAGAAGAAGAAGCACAAGGGCGAAGAGGAAGCGCCAGCTGTCGAAGAAACAGAAGTTGCAGACGCACCTGTAGAGAAAGAAAAGAAGAAAAAGAAGAAGAAGGACAAAGACAGAGATAGAGATGAGGCTCAGGAATAGCATATTTTCTACAAAATTTAGACATTAGGTTTTATGTCCTCCACTACTTTGAGAGCATTTTTTAGCTGTTAAGTTTAAAGTTTTAGACGGCAACTTGTTTGTGAGCTGTAAAAATGCAAATTTTCAATGCATTTATAAGTGACATTCGCAATGCAATAAATTGTATAATTTTATTGTACATATTTGATTATTGTTTAATTAGGTTTCTTTTACCATTAACATTTAGAGAATAGCCTAAGCCTCAACTCTACATTTTTAAGGTAAGTTTCTATTGCAAATACAATTTTATAATGTACGATTTTCAAATGTTGCGCTGTTCTCTGATGAGCATTAACTTTCGCCCCTATCTGAAATTTAAGAGAAACTTCTCATGTTGAATGCGAGATTGGTCTTACTGAAAAGACAGCAAAAACATTTGAAAGCTGTTTTTATAAAGTGACATTTAAACAAACAAAAAATATATATTTTTTGACATTTTAATAACCCAACTTTTCGATCCTACAGGTGGTACAAAACTCTTCATTATTAGCAGTTGACCGAAGGGATTCTAACAAACTATAAGGTAAGCTTTATTTAAATTATCTAAAGAGTTTGTTTGTTTTCAATTGTGATGAGCATTAAACTTTCGCCCCTATCTGAAAATTAAGAGAAACTTCTCATGTTGAATGCGAGATTGGTCTTACTGATGTTAATAAAAGCGCCAAAACGACGTTTTCAATTTGCAGAATAATTTTTTAATTTGGACAATTTTTTCTCTTTATTTTTCAGTTTGTATAGAATTGTTTATCCACTCCTTACGCCATACAAACGTTATATCCAGTCATAAAAAAAGGTTAGTATTCTTGTTGTTTACAAAAAGTAATTCCATCCCATTTTCTGATGAGCATTAACTTTCGCCCCTATCTGAAATTTAAGAGAAACTTCTCATGTTGAATGCGAGATTGGTCTTACTGATATTAAAATAATTAAAAAATGATTTCATATATTTGTATAGATATATCTAATAGAACATTTTATTTTACAGATATACCGCTAGATGACTTCTTTAGAAAAAGAATTCTGTATTCAAGGTAAGCATAATATTGTGAAGCCTTTTATTAAACTGCGGTTTCGACATGATGAGCATTAACTTTCGCCCCTATCTGAAATTTAAGAGAAACTTCTCATGTTGAATGCGAGATTGGTCTTACTGAAATAATATTCATATAAAACTGATTTTTATAAAGATTTTGTGTCAGTATTTAATCAATTTTATTTTCTTTTTGCAGTTTCTGTGAGGATTTTCTTAAAGCCTAAAACGTTTCTTTTTATTATTTTAAATAAAAAGGTAAGTGTCTTTTTCAACTTGCAAAACCACCCCTTAAAATGTTGTGTGATGAGCAATAAACTTTCGCCCCTAGCTGAAAACTAAGTGAAACTTCTCATGTTGAATGCGAGATTGGTCTTACTGAAACTTATCACATATACATTAAGAAAGGGTTAGTTACAAAACTTTAATAAAAGTATTGTTCTTCTATTTTTCTTATAGCTTTCTACACATGGGTATTATTTTTTATGGAACATTTTGAAAGGTAAGCATGCACGAAATGATCATATTTAGACAATAAATCATTTAAACTGATGAGAAAGGAAAGCTGATTTATGTGCCATGATTCACAAAAACCGCAACAACACAATCCTCAAAAATAGGTCCTACTGAATTCAACCACCAAAATATATTTTTTTTAATTTAAAAAATGGTAGAAATAACGAAATATTTTGTTTCCTTGCAGCTTTTGACAGTGTCTGAAAGTCATTCAAACCTATATTTAAACCAAAAGGTGGGTGTACTATTTTATTCAACATTAAAAAAATATGTGTTTATTTAAATGATGAGAAAGGAAAGCTGATTTATGTGCCATGATTCACAAAAACCGCAACAACACAATCCTCAAAAATAGGTCCTACTGAATAATATATTTTTAAATAATTTTCCAATTTTGTATCATAAAGTTATTTATTGTATTTTCTTGTTTGCATTTGCAGGTACAGTATCTCCCAATTAAGGCGGGACATTTCTTTTTATGACGTCTGTTAAAAAACAAAAATAAATATATATGTACAAACAAGGAATAAAACTAAATTTAATAAACTCGTGTTTTTGTTGACACTGCTTACGTCAATTTTTTTACATTAAAAAACGTTAATAAACAAAGCGAACATTAATAAGCATGTTTTTTTTAGTTTGGTGCAGACGTAACCTCAAAATGTAGGGTTGTGCTGCGGCAGAATTTATTTTTGTTAGAAGCACAGAACAGGGTTGTCAGCAATCACCTGTTAAACGATATTGTAATAAATTATGTAAGCGAGGCACAAAAACCGTGAAAGCTACATTGATTTTAAAGGTTGTAATGTTGAAATGTGTTTTCTGAAACTTGATTTCCAAGCACGTGCTTTCGCTTGCATGAATACGCTTAAATGAAATACGAACATGTTCTTATTTCCAATTGCTCGGCGCGCTTAATGAAAACTGTTAGAAAATGTTTTAGATTATTAGTCTCTTTTAGTAAAAAACAAGCTTTTCCCGCTTATTTTTGCATTGAATATCACTAGGCTTCACAAGTTCTTTTTCGCGCTCTACAACCCTGTGTTCCATTCCACGTTGCCGCCTGGCGTAAAGTTATCGGTCTCCATATTGAAATTTATGAAGCAGTCGCCGATATATGTGTGTGTGTGTTAATTTTGTGTATATACTCATTTAGTCGTGTGTGACGCTTTTTTATACCTCATCAGCGAGAGTTAATTCTAATTGCGGTTTAAGCGAAAGGAAAAGTGCATATATCAGTTTATTTCTGTGCATTCGGATATTAAAAAAGGCAGACAGTTCATGTGGTGTACACACTTATGTGCGGGTAAGCTCAATAAATTATATTTCAAGTTTTTCGTGCCAGGACGAAATTTTCTTTCAAATACGACTTTCTGTCATGCATTAGTGCTTGGGGCGGGCGCAGTTCGGTGCTTTTGCAAGCTGACGCATGCGATCGGCGAGTAGAGTGTGTATGTATCTGTTGCCGCGCCGCCATGTTGGTTTTACTTTTGAGGTTATCGATTTAGTTACATATTTGATGCGGGTCGACTTGTGAGTGCTAATTATTTGTTGCGTGGTGCGCAATATTAATGCAATTAAGTAATTAAGAGACGAATGCATTTGTTATTTCGTTAAATTTACTTACGTAAGTGTTTGGTTAACTTTAATTAAATCAATTATGGTGAAAAAAATAAGATCACAATTTGCAAGCTTAAGCCTGCTGTGTTACCTAAGAAGCAATGGATTAAATTGTGTCATAAATTAACTCTTATCGCTTTCTAATTAATTGCATAAAGTGTGTCGCCTGGCCATTTTTCTGACTTGCTCTCTATCTCTCTCTCTCTTGCTGGCAACATAATTCGGTTAATATCGTTACCCACGTGCGCACGCACACACTCCTACATACGTTGCATAAGTTATGTATATAGCGAGGCAACTACTGTTGTTCCAATGCCAGTGCATTTTGGAACGATTGAGAATGGGCAGTGGACTCGAGATACACTCGCTCACATCTTGCGCACAACACACACGCACAGAGTCGCAGGGCCCGCACAGAGCTGTTTTGTGATCGCAAAAAACAATTTGCACGCGTTCTTCTTCAAATTGCAGACAAAGTTAAAATAGTAAAGTATAAACAATAAAAACAATGTCTCTACAAACACGTGATTGTTGCCAATAATTTAAGCTGGCAACTTGAGTGCAGTGTGAGAATAAACTCAGCGTGTAAAAATGTTATAGTTGCTGCTGCCTCTCTTTCTCTGTGTTGTGTCTGTGTGTTTGTGTTTGCGGCCTGTTCTGCTATGTGACTATTGAAAGGCGCTTTTAATAACGCAACAACAACAACATTTTGCTGGCATTTACCGTTTTTTTTGTGTGCTTTAAAAGTGCGTATCTATGTGTGTATGTAAATATGTAGTTGTGTTAGTTTGTATGCAATATTGAGCCTGTCACACATTACGATACAAGTTGCTGACAGATTTCGATAGCTGCTCGATAACTGTGTGTTAATTTGACAAGTCCTTAGGCCAATCTTATATACATATAATATATCATATTATATATAATTTTTAAGGGTAGGTGTGAGTGTTTGCAAGTCAAATAATTTCATTGCTGTTTTTATGTAAATTTTCAGGCGTCAGCTGTGCCGCTGGCTGCTTTTTGTGTGTATCTATTAGTGTGCCAGTGCTACCCATTTTACTTAAGAACTCTGACGTGGCATGTTGGGCAGCACTTTTATATAAAAAAACACCTGTAATTATTTGTTATTTATTTAGAACGTGTATTCTGGCGTTAGTTTAAAGTAAAATATATATATATATATACATATATAAAAGCGAGATAAAATCGATTTTGTTATAAAGTAAAATTCATTCTTGAGCTGTTTTCGACAGTGTGACCGTATATTGGCAATACTGTAAATCAAAGACGAAACCGATTTTGACAGTTGAGGTTACGTAATATAAATTAAAAAAAACTTTCTAAATAATGTATACTAATATTTAATTATTAATTTAAAATAGATGTAAATCAATGTGAAATACAAATGGTTTTAGGACTATTTTATATACATTCTAGCTAGTAATTACAGCTTAAATTTTGTCAATTTTTATTTATAGGTTTTTGTTTTTACGCATGACTCTGAATATTGGGATGTGTTATCGATTTCAGAGCCTTTAATAAATGGCTAGTAAAATTGGTTTTGACTCTTTGCGCATATAAGCTAACAATATTTGTTGACTCCTTTGAAAATCGACAAAAACGAACTTTATGAATACACCGGGTTGTTGTACATATTGTTAATTGCTATTATGGATGCATTTTCATGTAAGATATTTAATCGATTGCAGGTTTTCTTAATATAAAGTTTTTAACAAGTAAATTCTTACACCTGCACAAATCGATAAAAACGAACTTGAAATCAATCGTATTCACATTCATGGTAGTTAATATTAGATATTTAGTTGGTATCAAGGTTATTTAGCATAGAATCTGTGACTAGTGAGACTGTTTCATAGACTTAAACTAATTTTTTTTCTTCATAGCTTTTCAAATCGATAACTATGAACTTGAAATTTATTATGGCAGTTTTTAAAGGAAGTTTTTAATATTCAACTTTTTAAATATTTGTGTATTGTGTTGACTTTCTTCTAGAATGACCCAAGAACTGCCGCCCATTCTGCTTAAGGGCAAACATCTGAACAAATTCAATCATCTGAATCGCAAATATCCGGTGTCACAAGAGTTTCTGCGCCGCAACTGGGCGAATGCGAGGCGCTTCATCGTCTACGCACTGCATCCGCGCTGCGTGCTGCGCGTCTATGCGTGGCGTAAGCGGAACAATCGCGTCGTGCTGCTGCGGCGGGTGCGCTTGCTGCTCTTTGATCCGCGGCTGAAGCGGATGATAAAGCGACGGAAGGCGAATGTGAAACAGTGGTCGTCGAGCGTTGTGGGGTACTACAAGAAAATGGGCCAAATAACGGAATACGAGGAGACGGAACTGTACGGCGAAGAACTGTCCAAGCAAATGAAACAGCAACTGGAGCTGCTGAAAAGCGGCAAACGTGGACTCTCCCTGATCGAAGATGCCAACAAAAATGTGGAGCTGCGCCTGGACAGGCCTGAGGAGCGGGAAGCAGAGCCGAAACAGGTGCCGGAGCAGCCACCAAAAGAAGCTGCCACAAAACCAGCTGCCGAAGTGAAGCCAATCGATGCGCCTGCAAAAGCTGATCCGCAGCCCAGCTGTGTAGCTGAAAAGGCGACCGAAAAGTCACCGGAGAAAGCAGGTGGTAGCAAATTTCTGGACATGCTGATGAACAAAGTGCGCGTCAAGAACTTTGCCAAAGAATCGAATTTTCCGCAGCCAACTGCAGCTGAACTCGATAGTAGCTGCAACAAAACGATAACAGAGGCAAACTGCGATTATGCCCTTAACGATGAGAATAGCGAGGATTTCGTTGGCTTCGATGACAGCGCCCATCAGCCGGGCATGCTGCTGACGCCGCTGGTGCCGCAGAGCTGCAAAACGGTCGACGGCAACGCTGCGTTTGTCAGCGACGCCCTCGAGGCCTATATGAAGGAGAACAATCTGCGCGAATCGAATCCAAAGGACCGCGAACTGCTGCTGGAACCCATGTACCAGGATGGACGCGTCACGGCACACAGCATGCCGCCGCATATGGATATGCCGGCGGTGCCGGATAGTTTGCAACGTTTGCGCACCGTCGCGGATCGTCGCCACTATTTGCAGCGCTCCAAGAACCAGAAAATGGCCATCATTAACAACGAGGCGAACGTCTACCGGGAGCTGCAGCGGAAACAGCGTCAGCGCAAGGTGAAAATCGCTGCAATGCAACAGCTGCAATCCTCCAACAGTCAGATGCCATTCACACGCCAGGGCTGGCAGGCGGCCAGTTATGTGGCGACGGAGACGGACAAGTATTACTATCAGGTGATACGCATCGATGGCCAAATGGTGCGTCTGCCTGGCAGCCGGGGCAACAATGTCCGACGCGAGAAACAGCCGCATCGCAGCACGCTCTCCGCCCAAGAGGTGGCCAAGCTGCACTGCAGCAGCGGCTGTGTGGACGTCGCCGTGCGCGACGAGCTGAAGGTGCTGGCCACGCGCGTTGTACCCACAAAGGGCAAATTGCAGAAACTGAATCGGTATCCATTGCCAGCCATTTTCCGACCCTGTCCGCTCTCACAGAAGCCGTACCAGAAACCGCTCGACGATGACACGGCCGCCCTGCTGCTGGCCGGCGGCAGCATGGCGGTGGTCAGCATGCCCACCGTCCAGCTGGACGTAAAGCCGCAGCTCGGGCGGCCGCTAAACGAAATCGCCAAACGCTATCTGCAGTACATACTGCCCCATCACGATATCACCCGCGAGTGGGCCGAGTTCAGTGTGTCCACGCTGCAGGAGTCGCCCAACAGCATGCGCGAGGCGCAGGCACAGGCCGCCGCTGCACAGCAGGCGACGAATACGGGCAGGCGGAAGAGCTTTACGTTCGTGGTGCCGTATCTGAACGATCGCAATCATATTCTGGTGCGTCGCGTTGTCGATCGATCCGAGCAGCTGGACGTTAGCTTCAGTGCCGCTCAGCCGCCGGAGAAGCTGCGCGAATTTGAGTTCCATAAACAGCTGCCCGCGTCCCCGGATCCGATTGCCAGCGCCTGTGCGGACATGATCAACGACATGATCAACACGGTGGCCATCAGCTGCAGCGAGAACTCGTTCATCAGCGTTGATCCGGATGCCGCCAGCCGTGCCACGCCCGACTTCAGCCCCCTCAAAGAGGAGCAGACCACCTGCAAATCGGAGCCGGCCAACAAGCCGCCGCCACCACCTCTGCAGCAGCAACGTCGCCCCAACAAGCAGCAGCGTTTGGCCAAGGAACTGCGGCGTCTCAATGCCACCATCATCGATGCGGCCGCCATTGCCAAGGATGGTGAGTTCTTTAGATTTCTGCCGATAGATTTGCTCCCGAAAACCTCGTGTAAAAATTATATTTGCTAGTTGTAATTATTTATTATTTATTGCTATTGTAATTATATTTATATTCAGTATATGTTCAGCATTACTCATATATCCTTATTTACAGCGAACAAACCCTGCATCAAGGACCACTGTCTGCTGGGCTGCCTCTGCGAGAGTCTCTCCGGGGAGCTGCCCGCCCGCGAGCACTGCGGACGCGCGGACTGTGTGCTGGAATGTCGCTGCACGGGCGCCGAGCTTACTCGCGTGATGCGCGTCGAAACGGACGTGAGTACAACTGACAACTTGTATATCGATTACATTAATTAAGCTGCCTAACTCGCTTCCTTAGGGTCGCGGTCTGTCCAACGAGGATGCGTTCAATTTGCGGCGCAAGGCGACAGCGCGTCTGGCCAAAATGGAAAAGGACTTCACCTCGACGCTGGTGCTGACCGACAACGAGACGCTGCTGATCAACGAGACGCAGTGCGACAAGAAGCGTCGCTGCACCAAAGCGCCCAAGCGTTACGAGGACTTTGACGACTCCATCGAGGACGACGAGGAGCTGGTGCGGCCCAGCAAAGCGGCGGCAACCAAGCGCGAGCAGAGCCTCAAGCGCAGCACCGAGTCCGCCCAGCTGCCGCTGAGCTCGCCCTGCTGCGTCAAGGACACGGACTTTGCCCAACTGAAACACTGCCAGGTGTCGCTGCGCCGCCTGCCCGACGTCGCCAATCTGGCCACCTTTTGCATGACCCATCAGCTGTACAAGTGCTTCTGCGGCGGCCTCGCCGTCGATGGCAAGCCCGTGATCATCGAAAAGGAACAGGCGGAGCCGCCCATACCACATTACGTGCCCGAGCTGGCAACGCGCGCTCATTACAGCTTCGAGCGGCCGCCGGAGGAGCCACAGCCGCAGCAGAAAAAGCGGCGCATGAAGGAGAAGCTGCAGGTGCCTGCACAGAAACTGCCCGCCAAGCCGCTGCCCGCGAAACAGTCGCCGCCTCTGCCGCCGCCAAAAACGGTGGCGCCTTTCAAGCTGGTGATTAAAACCAAGCCGCAGTCAGCAGCTGTTGTTGCAGCGCCTGCTCCCGCTCCCCCTCCCGCTGCCGCTCCAGCCAAATTCTTGCCGGTGGAGCCACCGCAGCGACCCGCCGAATTGGATATTATCTTCAGCTACTATCACTCCCGTTCCGTGTGGTGCCGTCGCGCTGTTTCAGTGCCGCGAAATTGTTACCTGCGCTTGAATCGAAGACGCGCGGAGCGCATGCGAGTGGAGACGGCACGCGCGGAGACGCTGCAAACGCAGCGTCTGCTCGAGCGGCGCATCTCGAGCGCCGTGCGCTACTATCGCTCCGAGCTGGATCAGCAGCGGCGCTTCGAGCAGCAGCAGCAACAGCAGCAGCAGCAGCTGCAAACAACAACAACAACGGCAGCGATGACGACTCCTGTGATTGAAGTGCGCGACGATTCCGACGAGTGCGAGTCGGCGGCGAAGACTTTGCCACGCAAACGCAGCGGGGCTGAGCTCAACAGCGGCCTGGAGGAGCAGCAGCCGCAGCAGCCAAAGCGCAAAAAGCCACAGCTCGAAACGAAGCCGATCAAGCAGCAGCAATCAGAACCACAACAGCAACCACAATTACAATCAGAACCACAACCACAACCAACACGGCCGGCGGTGCAGCCACCACAATTGGAAATACAAATGCCAAAAATCTCTGCCTGCTATTCGCTGAACACCACCGCCGGCAGCAACAGTAGCAGCAGCAACAACGAGGATGGCGCCAGCGTTGATTCGGTTTTCTTTCGCGCCTCCTACATCGACGTCATCAAGAAGATGAACACGCATGTGAGCAAAAAAATGCAGGACATCGATTTGGCGCTGCAGCGCGAGAGCAAAATAATTCCCGCGCCCAACGAGGAGATCTTGTGCATCATCAAGTGGACGAACTTTTTGGCCGCCTTCGAGTCGGAGTACGTGTACATCTGGGATGTGCAGATGAAGAACCAGCGCCTGCTGGCCGCCACCATAACGAACATGATGCCCGCCGTTTGCGGTGCCATCGCCGTGGTCAACACCCGGTTTGCGCCCGTGCGCAGCGCGCTGCCGTTGATGGCGCGCATGTTGCTGGACGGGAAGCGGAACGAGCACACCAACTGCCTGGCGGTGGTGATGCAGGGACGACAACAGTATTGGCTGGTCAAGGGATTTCTGCGCTATATGGAGGGCAATGCATGCACGAAGCCAACGCCACAAACGCATCCCATACTGACCAAGAAGATCAACGTTCTGTGCACACTGATGGTGAAGCAGCGCATCCGCGAGCAGCAGCGACATCAGCGGGCAGCAGCAGCAGCGGTAACGGCAGCAAAATCAGCTGCAGCTTCCATTCCAGCTGTAGCTCCAGTTCCAGCTTCAGCTACAGCTCCTGCTCTAGCTATAGCTCCTCCCGCTCCAGCTCCAGCTCTAGCTATAGCTCCCGCTCCAGTTCCAGCTCCAGCTCCTGCTCTAGCTATGACACCCGCTGCAGCTCCTGTTCCTGCTCTAGCTATAGCTTCCGCTCCCACGCCCGCTCCCGCTCCCACTCCACCTGCATCCACAACCAGCACAGAATTAGTTGCTATGAAACCCACATCAACATCTCCGCAACGCGCTGGCAACCAAACCAAGGATAGCGTCCTGAACATCTGCAGCAACATTGAGTTCCGCAAGGTGCTCCAGCGGGATGTCGCCGAGCTGCAAATACCGGAGATCCACAAGTTTGATCATCGCTGGCTGGTGCTCAATTTGTATGATGATTTCTCGCACATCTTCGTGCCCGCTTTCAGGGACATGATCTCACTGGATCGCATACACAATGTGGTGCGCGTTGCCCACGACACTAACAAGGTGGTCAAGCTGCAGTTCTTCCAGGATGCGCCATACGATGCCTTCGTGACGCCAACGTCCCGACGCAAAATCTACTTTGGCCCACTTCGCTTGGACATGCAGCCGCCGGTGCTGGTGCTGCTGCAGAGCGTCGATGGCAAGATGATGCTGCGCGAGGTCTACCAGCGGGATCACGCCATTCCCGTTCAGCGCGACATGCGCACCATGGCCTTCTGGCTGCTGCAGGTGAACAAGCAACTGCACCTGGACACTCAGCCGTTTGTGGAGCCGGCGCAGGTGCTGCCAGCGATCGCTGATGGGGACAAAACTGAGGCTGCGGATGATGATGACGACGATTGCGTCATCCTCATCCAAGACGATGACGATGAACAAAATGAGGAGCAGTCCCAACAGCTTCAGGCCGCCAACCAGCGCATCAACTTTACCATCCAAGCCGTGTCCAGCGCGGGCAGCTCCGGTCTCCACATAACGGCCGGTGGTACCAGCGCTGTCAAGGAGCTCAACAGCAGCATGCTGCCCGGCGGCTTTGTGCCTATCGTAGCACAGACGCCCGCCACACAGTTCCTCACGCCCCAAGTGCAGCTCACCCAAACCGCAGCGCCATCGGCAGCTGCAATCCTCGCAAGCGCTGAATCGACTGCACAAACGCTGCCGCCGCCCGCGAAAATAAGTCGCATCTCTGTGCAGCGCTGTCCGGCAACGGCGACGGCCACGGCCACGGCCACCACGAGCAAGGAGACACCGGCTCCAGCGCCGGCGCCGAACAACAAGATCAGCAACACGCTGCAGCAGCTGCTGAGCGGCAGCAATGGCAATATCAAGATTGGCACCGCCACAGCCGGCGTCACCATCACCAAGATGCGCGGCAACGATGCCGCCGTCGAGCCCATTAAAATTGGGGCCAAGCGCAAGGCGCCAGAGCCGCCAGCAGCCGCAACCGCAGCAAAGTCGCGTCCGCTGCCCAACAAGACTCAGCTGTCCAACAAGACTCAGCTGCCCAAGAAGACTCAGCTGGCCAACAAGGCTCAGCTGCCGACGGTTGCGCGCAAATCGCTGCCCGCGAGGGCCGCTGGTGTCGTGGATCCGCGACAATCGCTGCCCGGCAAGGCGGCTGGCGTCGTGGAGCCGCGACAATCGCTGCCCGGCAAGGCGGCTGACGCCGTGGAGGCGCGACAATCGCTGCCCGCCAAGCTGCCCGTGACATCAGACAAACCGGCTACAGCCTCTAAGCCAGCGGGCAAGCCCAAATATGGATTGCTGGTGGCCAAGCATTTGCCGCACTTCCAGGTCAAGTTGTTGGATGGAAAGTTTATGCTGAAGGTGCCCGATGACAGCATCTACTCGTTCAAGAACTGCGAAGCCGCCAGCGCCTATCTGAATCGGTGAGTGGGTGATTTAGAGATTAAAGCTCTTCAAATTGTGACGTCACAATTTTGCATTTAATGTCTAAAAATAAAAATTGTTCGATCGGAACACTTTATCTTGTATAAGAATATAATTTCTTGTAAATCGATTTTATCTATAATGTAATATTATTATGATAAAATCATTACATTTATCTGTATAAATGCAATTTCTCGCGTCGCTTTTAGAACTAAAAACTTGAAAATTGAGATATATACTTTTTTATATGCGCGTGTAAAACACCATTTACTAACGTAGTTTTCCTCTCTTTCCCTTATTACAGTCATTTAGCACGTCAGGAAAAATTCAAGGCGTTTTTGCCCGCCGATTGGAAATTTCTGCCATCGGATGATAAGCCCAATCCGAAGGGTAAACAAGAGCCAACGCATCCACTAGCGGCGCCCATTGTAATCGAAGACTAAACAAATTGAAGTGGAAAATCCATCTCAAAAGAAAAGCAGAAGAAAACACGTCGAACAAAGTCAACAAAAAAAACACTCGCGCAACAGCTAAAATAGAAATAACATGCATATAAAATATGTAGGCAATTAATTTGTTATTTTAAGTAATTATTATGCATTTTTTGTATTATTTCTTTAATTATAAATTGAAGTAAACTTTATTAATATTTTGTTCAACATAAACAACATTGTTGAAGAAAAAAAAGCACAAAAATAAACAAATCAACAAATCAACAAAACAAAGTTCCCATGCGTTGCACTCGCGAGCGCGTAAGTTCCACTGCCATTTCATTTTGGCTCAGCTAGAACCGAAGCAAAGCAAAACATAAATACGCGCGTGGTAAGAAATGAATAAAAGAAAAGCCCGTTAAGCGACCAGCACAAACAAACGAGTGAAAAAGAGAGAGACAGAGAGAGAGAGAGGAAGCAAGAGACAGCACCGCAATAAACGTAACTAAACTCAATTCGCTTATGTTGCGTTGTATTAGTTCTCAGGCGTGTGTTTCACTGCCATTTTGTTCCAGCTCAGCGGGAACAGCTGACTGAAGCGTTCTTTTTTGGCATTGCGTGTTCGATAGCGCGTCCCGCCGAAGATAGGTAAGAACTGCAAAGTAAACAGTAAATAAGCGAGTGCCTGTTAACAAAAATAAGTAAGAAATCAACGATAACAGCCTGATAAGTATCAGTAAATTAAAGCACTAACACTATAAGAAACGGCAAAATTGGCAAGCAACGGACTAAGAATCAAGGTCGATATAGTCGCGAATATACGCATTCAACTAAACACACACACACAAACACACTATTCGTGTTAGTGATGAGCCAGTGATTTGTTTAGACACAAAAATCTCGCATTTGTTGGTTTGCTTTGTTTTGGCATATCATGTTAATTGTTAATAAGATATATTGGCTTAATTTTTTGCTAATTAGTTTAACGTTGAGAGTGTGCCTGTTCCAATATGCCAGCAGATTTGTGAGATATAAGGGTTATTTAATGAAATGTGCTTAGCTGTTTTCAATTCAGTGTTAACCCGGAATCCATAAAGTGTATATTGAGTATGTGTTCTTTATAAATTTCATATTATTATAATATATATATTTTGAATTGTTATCACGTTATAGTTGAACACGTTTTGAATTTAAATACTTGCTTGACAAAAGTTGATAGATAAGTGAGATAAAGTGAGATTTGAAAAGTTCATGCTGTAAGGTAACACTAATAATTAAAACCCTTTTCGGTTGTGATATGTTATAATTAAGCCCGGTTGTTAAGCCTTTTTTTGTTGAACTTATTAGTTAGAGATAAAGAAAACACTTGCTGTAAGCTTTCAACTAGTTATTAAAGCACTATAATGTCACCCATCTCACTACTAGACTACTACTAATGGTTAAAATAATAGGCACATATCAGTACCTTTCCTTCCACTGCGCATATCCAACATTTGTTTAATATTGTATATACAAGCATCAATAAGATCAAAACCATGTATATTAATACAAATTAATTGTTTTAATTAAACAAAAAAAATTGAAGATATCGCATAGCAGTGTAATAACTATTTAGGCCATCAGTGTACATGTGTGTTCGTATTTGCTGAAAGTGCAAAAGCTAAGGTGTAAGACATTTGTTTCAAAAAGCGCGATGAGCTGTGCACTAAAACATTTCGCACAATTCTCATTTCAGTCGCCTAGAAACAGCCGCGTCGAGTGCACGCACAGAAAGAAAAAACTTCTCCAAGCGGGCTAAGAAACAAAAAGTCACAAAAAATGGTTGGCACTGAATCGGACGGTGATCAGAACGATCGCGTTGGCTACGTGCGCGTCCAGGATATTCCGGCACTGAATCAGGAGCACTGCAAAATACGCGATCCGGCGAGAGTGGAGCGCATCATCAACGAGTTCGTCTGCGGCGGCCCGGAGCGCATGCAATTGGTCTCCGACTTTGACTATACGATCACCAAGCAGCGCACGGATGATGGAGTCGCGGTGCCGTCGAGCTTTGGCATCTTTAATTCCTGCAAATCGCTGCCGGCAAATTTCAAGGCGGAGTCGGATAAACTGTTCCACAAATATCGGCCGATCGAGATCGATCCGCATATGGCCATCGAGGAGAAGGTGCAGTACATGATCGAGTGGTGGACTAAGTCCGGCCAGTTGGCCAGCGGCTTCCCCTTCGATCAAACCGAAATCGATCAGATGGCTGGGCAGTTTAAGCATGCGCTACGTGACCGAACGCACGATCTGTTCGATCAGCTGTTGCGATTGCAAATCCCGGTGCTGGTCTTCTCCGCCGGACTGGGCAATTCGGTGGTGTCGGTGCTGCGCCAGGCGAACATCATGTATCCAAATGTCAAGGTCGTCTCGAACTTTTTACGATATCGTGACGGCTTGCTGGCCGGCTTCGAAGAGCCGATGATTCACACGTTCAACAAAAACGAAACTGTGCTCAACGGCAGCGAATACTATGACTTGGTCCATACTCGTGATCACATCATTGTGATGGGCGATTCTCTTGGCGATGCGGACATGGCGGCCGGTGTGCCCGCCTCCTCGCACATCATGAAAATTGGCTTCCTGTTCGATCACGTGGAAGCGAACATGGCCAAGTATATGAACACGTTCGATATTGTTCTCGTCGATGATCAAACAATGGACGTGCCCAGAGCCCTGCTCAACCTCATCGAGCAGCGCCACCAACTGCGACACCCGCACACCGCCAACGTCCCCTCCTCGCCAGCCACGCAGCTAAGCGCTGCAATTTAAGTTGGAGTGGCTTTTAACGGTTGTTCACTAGCCATTACAAGAGCGAAAAAAGAAGCTATTAATTAGATGGCTTAGATTTAAAACCTCATTCATGTTTCACGTTATTTATGTACTCTTTGCATATCACAATAAAATGACATTTGGTTAGAGACATTAAACGTTAACAATTAGAATTACTTTTTTTTATATTCGGGCTAATCTTAACGACAACTTGAATTCACAAAAGAATTTGTCAATATAAATGATATTTTATTAGCATTGTTTTAATAACAATAAAAGGCTTTATATATTTTGCATATTAAATAGAAATGAATAAAGTATAAAAAAAACCACAAAAAAAAAACCAAAAATTGTCATCGGTTCGGTTTACTGTTAACAGATTTTGTAAATATGTTGATTTTATGTAAACTGTTATTGTGACGTCACAATTTTTGTTTTTCGCGTAATTTGTTGATTCAAATGCTTTCAAGGGTTTTCGTGACTTTTTAGTATGGCAAATAAGTTGTGTAACGGTAAGTTAAGAAAGTGCCGCTTCTTTATTCTTATATCATTTTTTGCAAATTCCGTTACCGTTGTGCATATCAGTCGCATTTTTCAGCTGTTTTACGTACGGTTTCTATCAGCTGATCTGACGGCTTCAAGCTGAGTAAACAGTTTAATGCAAATAGAACTGCAATACAGTGGTTAAAAACATGTTATTTTTGTTTGAATAAAAATGGAATGCAGAATGCTTATTTTGCTAAATTTTTAAGCGAAAATTAAATGAAACTGCAGTCATTCGCCTTACTTATATCACAATTAACTTCAGATTTATTTACTTAAGTTTATAGATAAAAAAAAACATAAAATTCAATTTTAATTATATTTTTAACATTTTTTAGATAATTGATTAGATTATAATAATTGTTCTGCAATGTGCTAAAATGTTCTTTAAAAATCCAAATATTTTCAGTTTTCATTCAAAGCACAAAAGTAAATATAAATATCAATAAAAATAGAAAAAACTTTTTTAGCAGGCACAAAAAAAAATGATGTAATTAATAGGCAAATATAACGTACGCAAGGGTATTCAGCAGTTACTTTCATATTTATTAACACTATACAATCGCTTAGTGCTGGACAGCGACGAACATAGCTAGCACTTTTGTCATTAATTAGTGCTTTTGTGCAGCTCAGAGAAAATATACAAATCATTCGTTGTAGCAGTTTTTTTTTTGTTTTCACGCAGCCAGAAAATTTAACGTAGACGAAGTGAAAAGTGTTTTAATAAAGTTGCAACTTGAGGTACAGCTGCCGCCTGTTGCACGTAGACGCACCGAAGCAGTTTTATTCACAAAGAAACAACAAAAATTATGTGCTGAGTTTGGTGCGTAGCGATTGATCAGCTGGGTGAAAATACAACAACAACAGCAGAAGCAGCAGCCGCGGCAGCAGCAGCAGCAGAAACAACAACAATTGCAGTGTCATGTTTGGTTTCGATGGCGAGTATCGGCGCCGTCCGGTGCAAAGTCTTGGCGGCGCCTCGCAGACCTGCGACCGAGACACGGCCATACGGAAGGCGGCGCTGGAGCGTCAAAAGCGCAACGATCTGCGCCAGCGGGTAAACGGCGCCGTTGTGCTGCAGTCATACGCCCGCTCCTTCATCCATCGCCAGCGACGCAAGCGCGCCGAGCGCGAGGCCTTCGATGCGTTTTTGCACGCGCACAGGGATCGCCTGACGGAGGATGAGAACCTGTGCTTTTTGCTGCGACGTCTGTGCTTCTTCTACAGCAGTCGCGTGGCGAAGGACAGCGAGCGACTGGTAAGTGAGGAGGGTCTTATCAAAGTTTGTCTAATTAATTTTCCTCTGCATTACCAGATCGAGATCTGCCAACACATCTTACGCAATCCGACACGCCTGCTGCAGCATTCGGCGCACGATTCCGTTTGGCTGCTCCGCGTTTGTAAGCTGCTGGATGCCTGCCTGGTGCAGTTGACGCTGCCGCACAGCGCTCAGGCCATACCGCTGCGCATGCTGGAGACCTTTACGACGGTGACGGCCGTGGAGCGCTATGTAGAGGATGAGACGCTGCTGTACAAGTATCTGGAACGTATATTTAGCTTCCTTGTGGCGCGAAACTATTTTGTGCGCTTGCGCCAGCTGTTGGATGAGAAGTGCCCGCCGCTGGACGGCGAGACATTAAATGCGCCGAGTCCGTTTTGTGAGGCGCTGCTGCAGTTGCTTCTCCGACCACTGAGCGTGGCCAGGCGACAGGCGGGCAGTGAGTCGGCACAGATCTTCTGCCGCAAGTTCATTAGCGATATATTGGCCACGCCCCACACAGAACCGTTGCGCAATTTTGTGCTGCCCTGCATGGCCGAGTGCGCCGAGTTTCCGTTTGCGCTGCTCATGCACTCGCTTCACGCGCTGCTGGAGCTGAGCCTGGCCACGACCGCCCCTGAGCCGCTGGCTGGAGATGATGGCAAGCGCAATATCCTGTTGACCAATGTCGTGCAATCCGGCGATATCAAACCGTCAAAGGCACAGCCACGTGAGCTGTTTAGCTCATTTTTGCTTAATTCCCTGCTGGTGCTCGATCGCAGGCAATTGGGTGAGTATACAAGACCATTTTGCCAGAAATATCTATCTCATTATTTGAATCTCACTCCAGCCACTTTGGAGCAGAGCAGTCTGCTGATTGCCTATGTGCGTGTCGTTGCCCAAATGATGCCCAACATTTTGCAGCTGCCCAAATCGACGCTGCGCACGCATGCGGCGCCGCATCGTCACACCGACTCGGACGATGAGGACGATACGGATGACTCAGATGAGAACGAGGATGAGGATCAGCTATCGACTCGCACCCCCGACTATGACATGGACCAGACCTGCCGCATCACAGGCGAACTGAGCTCCAAGGAATGCAACAGCCTCCTAGAATCGATAGCCATATTAAATGAAACGCAGCGCGTAGACTTCATTGTCCAGCAAATTGAGCCGCACATTGAGCACAGCCAGGTGATCTATGCGCTCTGCGAAATCTGTCACAACCTCATGATCTACAATAAGCATGCAGTCTATGAGTATAAGTATGCTTTGATCAATTGCTTCCCTTTGCTATATATTATATTATTATTAATTATAATATTTTTCAGACTGCTCTATACATTGGCCTTCACCCCGAAATTCATACGCGCCGTTTGGTTTAAGCTGGCCGCCGAGTCCACGCAACTGGGCTTCTCAGCGCCGCTCTCACTAATATCCAAGGGTGTTGTGCGTGAGTATTCAATTAAAAGATGACGTGGGCAACGATTTTTAGCAATGTTTGTTGATAAGGGCACGTAAATGCGTAAAGGTTCGATTTGAAACATTAGTGGAAATTCGGTAAAAACAAGTAAAAACGCAAATCCTATACAATTTATCTGATGCTGGTACACACGTGTATATATAAAAAAATTTAATAGGGAAAAAATTACTTCGTGAACGAGTATAAAAAAGGCGGGCTAATATTCAAAAAGTTATTTTATGATTTCGTGGTATTTCATATGATAAAATCAGACACGCATTCCATGAACATTTATATTAATCTATAAAAATGTTGTATTCTTTTGACAGCCAAGCCGCAGGGCGTGGATCGAACTATACCGCTGCTGGCCACTTTTTGTATGCTGTTTGGCCGTTTATTGCCCACGCTGCACGATGTGGAATTCGTAGAAAAGAAACTGTTGGAGACGCCGAAGGTGCAGCACGTGCGATTGATGCCCTTCTCCATTGCGGAGATAGTGCAAATGTCCAAGACGCTGAAGGATATTAGTCTGGGCCTGGTCGAGCTCGCCTTTCGCAGCGTGCTGGGCCACACAGAAACGGATGACAAACAACTGCGTCATCAGAAACAAATCTGGGCCAATTTGCTAAATGTGGTCGTATTTGTGCTCAACCAGATACATACACGCGATTTGCGTTTGGGTTTCTGTCCGGAGGCGCATTGGACTGTTTCGCGCTTGGATTTGCCGCTGGACAGACCCACAGATCTTCCCTTGACACACAGCAGTCGAATGCGCGGCATCCGTCCGTTTCAGCCCATACGCGACTTTACGCGCGAGGACTTTGAGATGGGGCCGCCCATGTCGACCAAACAAAAACGTTCCATCACAATATTGCGCGAAATACCCTTTGTGGTGGCATTCAACAAGCGTGTCAGCATATTGCAGGGCCTGGTGGCGGCCAATAAGATGCGTGTGCAGGGCCATCTGCAGGCCTTTTTGCAGGGTCCCTCCATTATGGTTACCGTGCGACGCTCTCATCTCTACGAGGATGCCTACGACAAGCTGCGTCCAGAGAATGGTTGGCAATTTAACTATTAAATGGTATTCAAAATATATATATACATATATATTAATTGTTTTCTTGTTTAGAACCCGATTTGCGCCTAAAGTTTCGCATACAGTTTGTGTCCTCGCTGGGACTGGATGAGGCGGGCATTGATGGTGGCGGCGTTTTTCGCGAATTTCTATCGGAGCTCATTAAGACTGCCTTTGATCCCAACCGTGGCTTCTTTATGTGAGCTCAAAATTAGGTAATATCCAATTAAATATTGTATTAATCAATGTTTTATTTTACAGGGTAACGACGGACAACAAATTGTATCCTAATCCCAATGTCGCCGACCTCTTTACCGACTTTGAGAAGCATTATTATTTTATTGGTCGCATTCTGGGCAAAGCAATCTATG
This sequence comes from Drosophila paramelanica, assembly GCA_035043915.1. Taxonomy (NCBI): domain Eukaryota; kingdom Metazoa; phylum Arthropoda; class Insecta; order Diptera; family Drosophilidae; genus Drosophila; species Drosophila paramelanica. The sequence continues at coordinate 9,523,658 of JAWNMO010000674.1, read as the reverse complement.
AGAACCTGTTGGTGGAGCTGCCGCTGGCCGAGTTCTTCTTAACTAAATTAGCTGGAAAATATTCAGATGTGGATATACATCAGTTGGCCTCACTGGATCCTGAATTATATCGCAATCTGCTTTACCTCAAAGATTACCCAGGCGATGTTAGTGAACTGAATTTGGATTTTACAGTGGCCAGCAGCTCGCTGGGACAGACACAGATCGTGGAGCTGAAGCCACAGGGTCAGAGCACGCCGGTAACTAACTCGAATCGGATCGAGTATCTGCAGCTGATAGCCAACTATAAGCTGAATGTTCAGATCAAGCGACACTGCAAAGTCTTTCGCAAGGGTCTGTCCAATGTGCTGCCCATCGAATGGCTATATATGTTCAGCAACAAGGAGCTGCAAATACTCATATCGGGCGCAGAAATACCCATCGATCTGGAGGATCTGAAAAAGCACTGCAAATATGGCGGCGAATATACGACAGAGCATCCCTCAATTGTTGCCTTCTGGGAGGCAGTCGAGGGCTTCGATGATCTGCAGCGACGCCAGCTGCTCAAGTTTGTCACCAGTTGCTCACGACCACCGCTGCTCGGTTTTAAGGTTACCTAAACTTTACAATTAACTCTAGAATTTGTCTCATTTAATTGTTTGCCATTTAAGGACTTGGATCCGCCCTTCTTTATACAGAACGCTGGGGATATGGAGCGTCTGCCTACGGCTAGCACCTGCACGAATCTGCTGAAGCTGCCGCCCTTCAATACCGTTGAACAGATGCGCGAAAAGTTGCTTTATGCCATACAGTCCGGTGTGGGATTCGAGCTTAGCTAAGCTGTGCCTTGGCTCATCACATTACACACATATCGAATGCAATGTACCCACATGTTTTTACCGCCACGGGACGCCCATCCAGCAGAAGGAATCGATGGCTGGCCAAGCAACTATTCCAGTTCAGTTAGATATGTAATTATGATTAACGTAATTAATTGTCTTATGTAAAGTATGAAGCTAATGAGGTCTGTTTTCAAGTTTTTTAGTTGATTTGTGTTTCTTTTCGTATTACACAATATATATGTAAAAAACGAAAATAAACAATTTTTGTTTTAAATATTTTTATGTGGAAAAGAAAGCAACCAAATGAAAGACAAAGAATTTGAATTAAATTTTTCAAGTTGTCCCACGCCACTCAATTGGGCATTCAATGGACTATCTATGCGTGTCTTTGTTTCAGTGTGTGTCTGTGTGTGTGTGTGTGCGTGTACAGGCTGCTATTTCCGTTTCATTGTGACACAAAGCATGCGGAAGTGCACGCAGCTGCACACAAGAGCTGCGGCACAAGCGCTGAGAGGTACAAGTCCTGCTCCTGTTCTGTTCAGTTCTTGACTTGATTTAAAGACGATTTCTAGTTGAAGTTATATTTGATTAACAAATATTTGGCTTTCTTTTATTGAACAGTTTATTTGAAAGCAAAAAAAAAAAATAAAAATAAAAATCTTTGTATTATATAAATATTAAACAAAAATAGGAATTTCCACATTTGATTTCACTGAAATATTTTATGATCTTATAAATACAAAAATAAACTGATAAATACTAAATTTTTGCATAAAATTTAAATTACTACAATGTTTGGGCTGTGTATACCTTTCTATAGGGTATCTCTTAGTCGCTTATTTTTGTAAACTTTGTGGCTCGTTTACATTGACTTTGATTTTTTTATTTTTATTAAATATTTTTCTGGTGTACAAAATCTTAATTCTTGCGTGGTTGCTTAGTTAATATTTAAAAAAGTAAATAATAAAATAGTTATAAAAATAAATTATAATAAAAGGAAATGCTTAAATCATAAAATTTTCATCTATACATATCTTAAAAGACAAACACATACTTATTATCTAAATATTAAGATAAATTCAATAACTTTTTCAAATTTACGATTTCTATATATAACTATATCTATTTTCCATTTAGCTCCCTGGCTCGTTCTATAATGCGTTCGTAGATCATCTCTGGCGCTGTGGTCGCATAGAGGAAATCAATGTGATTGTAGCCCCGCACCTGGTACAGCTTTATGCGACTGTTGTCCAACTCTCGCACCAAGTGCTGCACGTCCCGGCGGCTGGAGAGCGCATCCCGGTTGCCATAGAAGAGCATTAGATTGAGGTGGACGTTTTGCAGCTGATAGGCGGGGGGCGTGGCCTGGCCATAGTGCTGCCAGTTGAGCCGTTCGGAGCGATAGTCAAACTGTTGGAATTTACCTGCATGGAGGGAGCAAAGCTGTAGTTGACAGCTGCCCCAGCAGCTGGAGCGGAGCAGAGGGTGGGTGAGCATTGTCTTACCGCTGTTGATGAGCTGGCCAAAGTGCAACAATTGACCCCGTGAGATGCCCGCCGGTGTCGTCTCCAGAATGCGTGGGAATATGCTCTGCGAAATTCGAAATTTTACAATTGATGGAGCCCCAAAAGCCAAAAGCCAAAAACATTGAAATTTACGACCTGCCCCACTGCCACTTGACTGTCAGTTCCTTCTTACATCTGTATGTGTTCGCGTGTGTGTGTGTGCGTGTGTGTGTCTGTGCAAGCTGCTATTTCCGTTTTATTGTGACACAAAGCACAAGGAAGTGCATGCAGACACACACACACACACACACACACTATACACACACCAGAGCTGACGTATTGAAATGGAGGTCTTGCTGCAAGCCCGCTTCTTGGCCTGAATTGACTTAACGACTCTTTGGCTATATTTTTCTTTTGGATTTATAAATTATTAGACTCGTTTGAACGCATCTTTGAGAGGCGAGGTGGAATACGTATTATATAAAAAGAAATATGAGAACATTTAAAAATGTGTACAAATGAAAATAATTCTCTTATTAAGCCATAACACATAAGGATAGAGATTTGACACTTTGGAAATGTACTTGTACTTATCCCCTTCAGACAATATTTACCACAATTAACACATTATTTATTATGACTTCCCCCAAATATTGCATACTTGATAACCCGGCCACGTCAACTAGAACGCCCACCAGCGCCCCGGATCGGATATGCCTATATCCTCACAGTTTTTAAGCTTTTTTTCAAAATTTAAAACCTAATCTTATTCTGAGAGGGTCAAATTTTTTGCAAAAATTACGCTTAAATTAAAAAAATTTTGGACATGTAAAACTTCTGCAGCCAAAGGTCTCATATATCAAGCTCCCATAAATTTGGTCATGATTTTTCATTGACATCGATTCTATCTTTAAAACCGATATATTTTTGAAAACTTTTTTTTAATTTTGGAAAAAACAAAAATATTATGTTTTTTTTAAAAAATTTTTTTTTATATAAATTGTATTTTTTAAACTATTTATGAAAATGTATAAATATTAAGTAAACAAAAGCAAGAGCTTATGCTTTCAATTTAAAAAAAATACAAATCGAAATATAAGATATATGTATATGCGTGTATATATTTAAAGCAAATGCGCAACCTTGATTACCACCTGCAAATCACAGTGCGTCTTTTTACTTAAATATATACATATAAATTATATATATATATTTTTTTTAAAATTGTCTCGACAGTTCTTGAGTTGGTTGTGTCTCACGTCCTGCGGCGACATATTTTGTTTTGTTTTGATGCTTATTTGATTTTCCGGCTGCCCCCTGCATTTTTCTTAGACTTTCCCTGCTGGCTTCTTTTCAATTGCTGCCGCTTGCTGCAACTTGTGGCAAATAGTTTTGTGTGTCGCTGCACAGCCGGCAGCTTGTTTGTTTGTGTTTCCAGAGTTCTTCACTATTTAGTTTTTTTTGTTTCTTTTTTTCTGTTTTTTTTTTTTGTTGTTGCATCAAATCATGCTTCACGCACTGCAGTTGCACAGTGTGTTGAACTTTATGTGGTGCGATGCGTTGGGGCAAGGGAGGCTCTCAGCTAAATATGCACGAATATTTATTTGCGCGGGCAGCGAGTAAAACGAGTAGGCTACAAGGGGGGGCATGAGTGTAGTATGGCTAACAGGGGAATATTGTGCGGCATGTTTGGCAGTTGTCACAGTCGCACGCCCCCTTCCCCGTAGCCATCGCTAGCGGAGGAAAGTCATCGCCTGGCGTTATTTGTTTAGCAATTTTGTTGCCTGCTCGGCTGGCGTCTGAGACTCAGCTCTATGCTCGTCGACTATTTGCCCGCTTGTTTGTTGACATTTTATTTTTTTATGGGAGCAATGACGATTTCAGAGATACGGCACGCGGTTGCACTTAGCTTCTTGCTGCCTGTGGCATCAGCTTTGTTGATTTGACTTTAAATTCGAAATGTGAGATATTTGCAGTTTTATTGCCGGATTAAATAGAAAACATTTCGAACTCATATTTTGTGATGAGTTTTTAACAATAATTTAAAAGAAAACCAATTTAATTATATATTTTTTGATGATTTGATTCTAAATTTGTTATATAAATTTGATATATTTAATATTTGAAATTTTATTGCCGGATTTAATACAAAATATATTTCCATTAGAAAAAAACTCAAAAATATATAAAATATATAAATATATATAAATATAACTAAAATAATCTAAAACTACAAAAATAATTTTGTTGTGCAGCATTAAATATTTAAAAAATTTAAATTTAGTTGTTTAGAATAAAATATAAAAAAAATATAAAAATAACACAATTTATATCACTCAGCTGCCTTTGTTGAATAAATTTCAAATTTACAGTACCGTCATCAGCACAAATTGAAGTATAAGCCAAAGTTTTAGCTGCACTACAAAAGAGATTCGGCAACTATCTATTGCCTGTCAAACTTTTGCACCTTTTTCGGGCCAACTGTAAAATAGCTACACACACACACACACATACACAATCTGCCACGCTATTTTCTGTTTTGTGGCATTTTGTATTTTTTCTTTTTGCAGTCGACCCTAGTAAAGCCAATTGCCGGGGCCCTTAGCCTAATAACTAACAAGCACTTGGCGCCAACCTTGTTGGGCCGCTCAGCTTAGCCCTCCCACCACGCGGCGAGGGCGAAGCCTTTTGAGCACGCGCCCGAAACAGTGCTCAGATAAGCCATAAAGTTTGGCAAAAATAACACGAGCGCGATTTATTTGCCATATTTCATGGCAAAACAAAATTTAAATGTGCCGTGTGCGAGAACAAAAAGTGTTTAAGGCAACGTGGCGTATACGTAATGTGTGTTGTATAGTTAGCAGTTGGCGGGAGCGCGCGGACTTCCAAACGGCCGGCCGGTCGGTCGGTGGGGGGATCGTGGCCAGGCAGTTGCCAGTTCCCTAACGGCTGACAGAGGCAAAAGTTTAGCGCACCTTTTGGTGCACATTACAGCAAAAAATGCAGAGCTACACGAGAATTCAATTGACATCGAACAGCAAATACTCTTACTAATATACGAGCAATTCCGGCAACCTACAAATGTTGTATGTGCACAGATTGAAAAAATATTAAAAAAAAAATTTATACTATTTATATTATATATATATATAACAAATGCTAAAAATTCTTGAAAATATAAAAAATTTGGTGTGATTCTTTTTAAACTAATTAGCATTTAAAAAATATAGAATTGCAACAAAAATTAAGGAATTTTGTTTTTTGTTTATATTTTTGTTTGTTGTTGTGCAAAAAAATAATTGTTGTGATTTTCACTTATTTTTTTTATCTAAAAACTTATTTGACTTTTAATCATAAAAAAAATTTTTTTTCATATAAAAAGGTAGTTATTAAAAAGAATGAATAAAATGTTCGACTAAATTTAATTCTACTATTAGATACTACTACTATTTTATATCAGCATACATATATTTGCGAAACATTCATTCACAGTCTTGTTCAATATAGAGCTTATCTAATTTTGTTAACAAGATCTTGAATCTTGGCTGTAGAATAGCTTTCGATTGTGGAAAAAAGTTGGAAAATTGGAAATTCGTGAGTTGTTACAAGTCGCATGTTTTAGCTAAAGAACTTTCAACGCTGACTGTAAAAATAAACGTGCCACAATAGTTGGCACAACTGGCAGGAAGCTGGGCAGGCAGCTCGTTTACGCATTTAAATTCAAATAACTTTTATTACCAAAACTAAAGCCGGCTCTTGAATGTGCTTGAGTGTGTGTGTTTGTGTGTGTGTGTCTGTTTGTTGTGTGTGTGTTTGTGTGTGGGTGGGGCACTCCTGAGTGCAATAAAAACTTTTTGCATACAACGAAACTTTGGGGCCCGCTTTGTTGGCTAAATTATGGCTGCATATATAATCGTACTCACACGATCCAGCGGATACTCGCTAAAGCCCACGTAGAGCGATGTGAGCAGCGTGCAGAGCGCATTGGTGGGCAGCGCGGGGCTGCAGAGCAGCTGTCCGCCCACCTGAGTCAGTGCCGTGGCGGGCAGCAGCTCGTGCAGGCCCAGCTGATTCAGCAGCAGCTGGAACGATAATAATGCGTTGGCCATGCACAACGTGTGGTATACGCAACATTAAGCATACGCACCGTGAGGCCGACCGTATCGCTGGCCAGCAAACGCAACGGCGGACTGCTTAAATGCTCCAAATACGCAATTGGCGCCAGCAGCGTAACGCTCGCAAATCTCGCATTGTACGCCGGCCGCTCCGCGAGCAGCACCAACAGCACCGTGGTGCCCTGCGAGTGGCCCACATAATGCAGCCGCTGTGCGCCCGTCACGGCCACCACATGCTCCACAATGGCCGGCAAATCGTACACGCCAATTTCATGCCAGCTAAAGTCCCAGAACGCCGGCTGCCCGGCCGACAACCGGCGATGCCGTCGCGACGCGGTGGTGCCCCGTGCATTTGGCAGCCACACATCGAAGCAGCGCTCGTGCAGCCGGAACGCCAACGCGCTTGCGCGACCCGCGGCCACAAAATCGGCCGCCGAACCGATTAGACCGTGCATCAGCACAAACGGCTGCTGGGCGGGGCAGCTGTGGTTGCGCGGCGGCGGAATACGTTGCACGGTCAGCTGATAGCCGTCGACAGTCTGCACACGATGCACCTCACAATCCGCATGATTGCGTCGCACCGTTTGGCAAATGGCGTCGCGAGCGAACGCCTTGCGCAGGGCAATGCCCAGCAATAGATACACTAGAAAAGCACGCATTTGAAAAGTAAGTCACGACATGTTTAACGCGACGTTTGAGCGGCGACTGCGCTTCAGGCGCTGGCTGTTTGCTGGTTTTAGTTTTGGTGTGTGTGATCAACGCGGCGTATACGCAATGTAAACAGCTCAACAGTAGTGTGATGAATAAAGAGAGGGAGAGAGAGAGCAGGGCCACAGCTAATGCTACCATAAATAAATAAACAACGAGCTTTGTTAGCGAGCCGACAATTGTTGCGACTGCAAATGATCAATTGCAAAGGCCCAAAAAAGGTGTTACAGCTCGTTAGGGTATATTCATGGGCGCGGGGTAGCACAAATGCAATGTAAAAAAAATTAAATATTTATAATATTAAATTATTGTTTTATAAATTTCCTAACATTTATATACACCATTTATTTCCTATAAAACTAAAAAAACTAAAAACTAATAATTTAATATTATATTTTTAGTAATTGTATTTAATTTTCCATTACCTAGCATTTAATTTTATACTTTTACCAAGTTAAATTAAATATTTTAAGAACTTAATTTAAGCGAGATAAGTGCACAAATATTTAATTATTTATTATTGTATATTATGACAACTATTTTATACAATTATTTTACTAATTGAAATTTAAGGAGAAATGAATTTTTCACTTATATTTGCATATTTACATATTTAAAATATGAATCAATTTGCTAATTTAACGTAAAAAAAAATCATTTACCAATTTCAGCTTCTTTAAGTAAGGGCATTTTCTGGTTGTTCAATATCAACGAAAAAAATCAATAATTCTATCATGTTTATCTTATTTTTGTCATGCCCAACTTGTTAGATTTATGCCAAACATTGCCGACGTGTTAATTGCTGGGCCAAAACGAACGGTCTAACATAAATAACGCGCCGCTTGCTGGATCGCTGGGCGAACCCGCCTCAAAGCGATGTCGGTGATGCGGCCTTGTCGCCCTAATTAGCAATATTAATTTACTGCAAAATTTGTGGCTCAAACTGAAGCGGGCTCCGGCCAGAGCAGCAGCAGCACCAGCTGCATTATAAATGTCACACATGGCATACAGTACTATAACTGGCATTATATATGCACACATACATACATACGCACATATAATTCGCTCCTAGTGCTGTTACTGTCGATGAGACTGTTCATGTTTAAAGGCCTATGTGATTTACAATTTGAATTGCGTCTACGTGTTGAAAATGCAATCGTGCTAATTAAAATGACCGCGATAGGGCGTGTGAAATTATTACATAGAGCTGATATGACGCCAGTCCGTTGGGTGCAGAGGGTGCCGGGGGGCATTGGATAGTGCGGTTAGCCAGCTGGCTATTTCGTTTGGCTATGCATCAATTCAGTTTGTAGAGGCGCACTACCAATAGACCTTGTTCTCTGCATTGACGTCAGCCACGAATTGAGGCTGGTCGTTGTTTTGCTGCTGACTACGCATCTAATCTGTTTGGCGCCATCAAATGGAACGAGATTTATGCGATTTTAATGAGAATCGAAAAAAGGGCGTACGAGTATCAGTAAACTTGTTGTATGTGTATGGGTATAGGTAGCTTCCCAACTGGCTTAAATTTTTGAAGAAAGTCTTTGATAAAAGGTGAGATTTTATAGTTAATTTTTCTTATTTTCTAAATAACATTTATGCCAGCGATCCCAAAGACAGTAAATATGGCTATCTCATAGGTTTTTTGTAAAGCTTGCAAAAATATATATTTTTTTTAATTTAAAATGTAAAAAATCAATAGAAATGGTTTTAGATAATATATAAACAGAAGTGCTCAACTTTTTTTATTTAGAACGCAAAAATAAAGATATTTTTATTTTTTTTACACATAATTTTGAGAACTTAAACGCGATTTATTTTTTGGTCTTTTAAACGAAATTATGAATAATAATCTAATTTTGTGTGTATGTTTTATTAACTATACAGGAATCAAAATTTCTTATTAATTTGTATAATTTTAACTTTAACAAGAAAATTGCTTTATATATTTGAGCAATATCATAATTTGGTTAAAAGCTTGCCATAAAATACATAAATACAATAAAATGTTGAAGCACTTGCTTAATGTAAAACTTTTGTTTTATTCATAATAGAGTTATTTCAATTAATGAACATTTCAAAATTCAAGACGATTATTTTCCAAGTTCATTATTTATTAAGTATAATAGAATTTTAATACGATTATCTCAAGTATTTGGTTAATTTTAACAATTGCTTTACAGCTACCTGATTCCTTTTGTCGTGTGGCTCATTGTTGAGCTATAATCATAATTATTTGTGCTGTTTATTTGTATACACATAAATATATCTATGCATCCATTAATCTATTCCCATCCATTCTTTGCGTGTACAGAACGACTTAATTAAAAAGCTAGTGCTCATTAAATTGAATGCAATTCCTTAAGCAAAATGCCAGACAACGAAAGCGTTGCACCTGCCCCAGACACAGACAAAGACACGCTCGACAGGATGATGCACTTGTTTCTGTGGGGAGTTGAGGTGTTGCTGGGTTAGGGGGTGACGGGTGGGCGGTTGAGGGGGTTTATGACGACGTTGATGATGACATTATCTCATGCTCATTGAACGCAAATGTGGCGTTTTGTCGCACACCATAAAAAAAGAGGAAGAGTGCAACATCAAAAACAAAGAGCACAAGAATAAAGCAAAAGAAATAAGAACAAAAAACACTGCAACCGAATTTTTTTCGACGACTCTTTCTATTTTTTCAATTTTTTTTTTTGTTTTTTTGCCAGACATTCATTTTCCACGGCAGTGCATGGCTGTCCCCTGACTCCACCTGTCTGTCTTATGGTTTGTTCAAAATGCTTTTGTTATATGCCAAAAACAACAACAACAACAACAACAATAGAGTGTGCAATTGGAGCTGCGGTCCCGTTTTCTCTTAAAAAAATGTCGGCAACAATAAGAAATCTAACAAAAGTTCCATGTTTGAAATAAGAAAAAACTTAAATGCTCTGATCTCTAAATTATGTCTCTGATCTTTTAGGCAGCTTGAAATGAATTTGTGTTTTAACGTTTTTTAATAATTTTCGTTTTCTTATTAATATAATATGTATTTAATTTAATTTATATGTATATTTATTTTTATTATTTTTATTTTTACAAAATGAAGGCAGTTGGAGGTGATTTAATTAATAAAATTGTACAAATATATTTTTGTCACAACTAAGAAGATGAATTTAAAGCACAGTCCAAATTTGATTGTATCGGGAACCCTAAAAATATCCCCTGAATATATATGCTAGTTGAATAAGAAATTTATGAATCAGTTTCTTAAACTCTTTCAAATTAATTGTTGTATTGTTGTCACAAATGCTAAATAGGCGCAACCGGAAGAGCATTCACACCTTTTTGTGGTGCTGTGGTGCAATCTGTGGTTCGCTTCACTGACTTTCTTTTCGTTGACATAATTCAAGGAGTGCCTCACACAAAGTTTTCCCCATAACGGTCAAGTTTTTTTTAAAACTTTTTTATTTTCCTTTTGTTGTTAACGAATTAAGTTAGTCCGCTTGAGGCGCATTTAAATTGACTTTAATCGCGGGCAGCACCGCTGCTGCCCCGACCATTAGTCACACCCCTCGGCAGCCGGTCTATTTGTGTCTCTTTCTTAGTGCTGGCAGCGTTTACGCCAAGTACTTAACAACTTTAATGAGCGGCGGGCAAAAAAAAAGAAAACAAAAAAAAAACTGCCGAGCGGCCAAAGTAGCCAACGCGCACTTAATACTAATGGCTGTCATTATCCTTTATCCTTTGGCTGTCGCTACAACTGTCAGTCGGCTGCTCTCTCTCTCTCTCTCTCTCTTCTTGTCTATAACTGGCCAGCTGTTTATCTGGCCTTTTGTTGGCACGCACATTTATTAGACAAACCAAAGCGCCACCCAACTTGCCACCAAAATAAAGAACGCAAAAGATAGAGAATGAGAGAAAAAAATTAGCTTAACTCAATTTAAAAAGTTTTTGGTCTTTTTTTTGTTTGTTTTCTTTTCTTGTTTTTGCTTTATTGTCTGTTTGCTGTTTGTTGTTTGTTGTTGTTTGACAAAAAACGAATTAAGCCGGCAAGCAAAACTTTAAGTAGCTTTTGTGTCGGAGAAAGTATTAAAATCGTTTCTCAAATGGAATTGAATGAGACAGAGTGTTACCGCCAACGCCTCACCGCACCACAGCAGCGCCGCACCACAGCATCACCCACTGTCCGTTGCGTGCACAAAAGTAAGTGGCCAAAGGATTTCGAAAGTGTCCTTGAGTCATATTTACTTAACTTTGGCTCAAGGGCTTGCCATCCTGCTCTGACTGCGACTCAGCGTCGAGTTTGCTTTTGCCTTCGCTATTTACGCAAGATTTTTGATTTCCAGCTGGGAAAAATGAATTTTCACTAGTCTTAACATAAAAGCATCACAAACCCTCGAGTTGAGTTAACCAAATTCTTGTAGCACATCTAATATTACAAAATTCTTTGGCCGGGCCAAGTGGCTGCTGCCATTCAGCTGAGGGCTCAAAGAAGCGGTCAACTTTTTAAGTATGAACTGAAAATTGGATTACAGCTTTTTACTATTGTCTCGGGTGTAAGCTCGAAAGTTATAATTGCAATATGTATTTTTTTCTGTCAGTTGTAGTGAAAAGTAAACTTAAATCCTGAAAATAATTGAATTGAATAACAATTTGGTTTTTTTTAGAATAGATGAATATAATATAATCATATTATAAAATAGTGATGTAATATAAATATAATATTATTGAACTGATGACAAGAGATAAAGATAGAAATAGAATAGAATAGAAAATCTTTGAATATAATAATTTTATAATTAAATAGAAAATATAGTAGCACAAAGAAATTAATAGATTTCAAAAGAAAGATATTATTAATTATAATGGAATATAGTTCTAAATAATAAAATGTAGTAGATTTCAAGTAAATAGTAGGTGATGGAAGATAAATTAATAAAATTGGAATAAGATAAAAGTGTATCAAGAACTGTGCCTGGAAACATAATTATTGCTTTAAATCTGTGCACTGTTTTCAGACTTAATAAATTAATTAAATTTGCACTTAAATAAGTAAAATAATATACTATTCACAAAAGTTCTTAATTTGCAACAGCATAAAAGCTCAAGTTGTTTATTGACAAATTGTTTACTGAATGCAATAAAAAAAAAACTGTTCATTTTGCGCTAGTGATTGCTCCTAAAGCTCGGGCTAAGCTGGCAGAAGGTGCTGCCAGGTGCTTACACAATTTGCCACAAAATCAGAGTAAGATCTAACCTTTCAAGTGGGGCAAGCCATTAAGTTTTATCTGGGTGCGAGATACGCGCTGCAGCTACGTTCGTTTGCACAGCAAAGACATGCAACCAGCTGGTTGCTGACAGCTCAAGGATTGCCACCTGGTTGCACCCGCATCCGAATCCGCGGGCGAGGGCACAACCAAAGTCAGGGCAACAGCAACAGAACAAGCAGCAGCAGTGGGAGCAGCAGCAGCAACACCGGCGGCATAAATCGCGCCATGAGTTTCAACTTTCAACAAAGATGTAAGCCAAGTTAATTGCTTTTTGTTGCCTTGCTACCTTTTTGTTTATTTTTTTCAACGTTTTTCGTTGCAATGTCAACAATGAAACTAACGGCTGCTCCTGTGCCACTCAGTTGTTTTTGTTGTTGTTGTTGTTGTTGTTGTATTTGTTGTTCTTGCAGTGCCCGTTGCTTCTATTTGAGCAGCTCTTCACAAAGAACAGCGGCAGCGGCAGCTAACGGTAACCGTTACCGTTTTGCTGGGAAGTGCGCGCAGCCATTTTGTTGCCAGCGCGCTTGAAAAGCTCTTGAAAAGTCGCAGCCTTACCTTAGGCGCAGTCCAAGTGCTCCGTCAGCGTCTGCTGTTGTCTCCGGCTTTATGCTTGTCTCTGCATCCAGCCATCTTGGCTGCCGTCCAATAAAGGCGACCTCTGGCCCGCTGTGCCGTCCGTGCCTTCGTTATTAATGATTAAAATCGGCAATGGGCGACGAGCTTTGGCAACAATCAATTTACAATTCATGGCGTTCGCCGCCAGTCGCCTGCCAAAGCAAAAAGTCGCTAGAAATCAGTCAACTGTGAATATTGCAAAATGAGCTTCCGCCTTCGCATACACTTCCGGCAGCAATTTCCGTTTCCTCATTACCTTCTTATACCCTGCACTTGAAGAATGGCCGCAAATTGTGGATGTCCTCAAGTTGTGCACAGCTTTGTAACGGTCCACTGCGTTCTTAACCATTGATGTTATTGACAATATTAACGGTCAATGTTCGACTGGTAATAACGATTATTGTTAAAAATTTTAATTTTACTTTTTATTCGTAGTATTGATTTAAATCCAATCTAATGCTGACTGATTCCTTATGACATAAAATATATCGATGATGATTCCAATTATCGATAATTTCATGAGTACTAATTTTTTTTTGCAAAAATAACATGTGCCCTCCCCTCACTCATTTTCATTTTCAAAAAAAAAAGTAAAAAATTTGTAAATTGAATTTATATTTGAAATCCATTGTATTTGTCAAAATGATTTGTCCTACAGATTGATTCTCCATTTAAAATATAAACATTTTTGAAAATAAATTTTTTTAAATTTTTGGTAAAAAAGCATTTACTCCCCCTTGTGAATTTTGGAAAAAAATTTTTTTTCAAAATTTAGAATTGCGAATTTATAGTGTGAATCGATTTTATTTGTCACAATTAGCATAAAAAACAACATTGAAAGTGATTTTGAGGGGGTCAAATTTTTGGACAAAAATCACGTCAAAATTCACAAAAATTTTGACATGTAACGCTTTCGGATCCACATCTCGCATGTTTCAAATACCCATAACTTTCGTAAAAGTCAACTGATTTTCATATTTGATGGCATTTTGGTCTTGGTTTGGCTTCTAGATTGCTTCTGTAATTAAGATATCAAAATAGACAAAATGAAAATCTCGGATCCTTGGCTCCCATAGTTAAAATTTGCATAAAATATTTGCATTATGCAAAACAAATTTTTTTAATTTTACCATTTTGAAGCAATGTATACTTAAGCAAGATCAGCGGCTTATAATAACATATGTGTCCAAACCATCTACAGAGCATGTGGCAATCAGTCAATCAGTCTGCTTTGACATCTTCTGAACTGTCCTTTGGGAGTGAGGGGCGTGAGAGTGTGCGAGCGCGCGCGCCTTCATATGACAATTTATTATGGTGCCAGCTTCGATTTAAATTGCTTGACAATTATTATACAATGACGAGGACTACATCGCGACGTCATCATCGTTGTTGGTGCTTGGAGCCCGAATGCGAATTCGACAATTTATATGCGCTTTGTGGCAGGAACTGGCAACCCAAGGCGGGGCCGGGCCGGGCCAAGCCAGACCAGACCAACTCAGAATTAATGATGGCAAATTTGCAAAGTTCACAAATTTCTTATTAGTTGTCCGGAACGGGACGGCTGTCGATGCCCCTGTCTCTGTCCCGGCTCCTGCTCCTGCTCCTGACCCTGTACGTGGGTCGGAGTCTTCATATTTCATTTCGGTAGGTTAGTTTGGGAGCGGCTGTTGCGAGGCGGCGTTGCGCTGTTTCTGCGGTTTTAAGTTTTCGCACTTTGGCCGCCAGCGTCGGGCGCAAATTTCCCAAGCGCTCTAATTTGAATTTTAATTGAGGTCTCCTTGTGGTTTTTTAATGCTTTTAATTTTTCTCAGAGCTATTTTTTCTTATTATATACTAGATATATTTTTTTTGGTTGCTCGGTTTGTTGCTTTGAAAATTAACAATAATTATAAATAATTATTATGCTGTTCAGGCTTGGGGCTACGTGACTGCGATGGGCCACCTTTTTTCTGAATTGAGCAATTGCATAAGGCTTCAGTGGTTCTTTTTTTGGTTAATAGGTTATATGAAGTATTCTTTAATGAATCACATGCCAGCTGTTTTTTTTGAAAGGATAAAAGTGGTATGTGAGTAGCGTGCTAAGTCCTTGTTATTGCCAGATGCTAAGAATTAAAATAGTCCTCTAATATTTTATTTACTTTGAATAACTTTTAAAGACAGTGTCGCCATTTCATATCCAATTAACGATTTATCAGTAAATTGAAAATAATATATTTAATGTAATGACAGATAATAAATTAATTAAGCGGCTTTCTATTTCTTTCCTAATATACAGCACGCATATTAAACTCAATTATTCAATGAGCATTTATAATTAGCGATAGTTTAATGCATTAATTGCACCGCCACATCCTTCCATATCAAAGAACATATATACATAACATGATTTAAATATGTATTATTATTTTGTGTGTCTGACCACCTATTATTGCTTTATTCCGCTGCATGGAACAAAATCAAATCAATGTGAAAATCTTTTATGTTTTATGCATTTGCATCGTGTTCTATAAAAAATTGACGCGCAAATTGTTTTCAAAGCTCTTCACATAAAATGAACAACAATAAAAATCGAATATAGTTTTTCAAATGATACCAATAAAAATTGAAATTGTATTGTCCCCGGGCGCCACCCTTTAATTTTCAGTGTGTGTATCTATAAAAGGCGTACGCTTTCAGCATAGTGTGGCAGAAAAAAAAATGATATAAATTAAGAAAAAAAACACTTCAATAAAAAATAGCGAAATCCAAATTGTGCCATATATCTAGTCGGACATATCGTATGCGTATACCGCATGTAAATATAAATTTAATTGCGCAAAAAACTGAAACAAATAAATCAAGCAAAAATATTTCACACAACTGCGGGGCATACAAAAAGAAAAAAATATAAGAAGAAGCTGCACAACAGTAACGGCAATTGCAGTCGTGAGTTTTCGCAATTGGAGATATAATTATGGAAAAATTCTTGCAAATTGAAGTACGAACAGTTTGCAGCCGGATTCGGTTTGTATGTGCTTGAAAAGAAAATAAATTAACAATAAAAGAAACGAGCTATATATTGTAAAAAAGAAGAAGTTAAATATGGATTGCCAAATAAAATCAATTAAATGAATGTACAAATCGAAAGCTGCTCGAATTGAATTAAAATATATAGACAACAGTGTAGTTATATAAAAAAAATAATTTAAAGGCAGCGCAGAATAAATTATATATTTAAATTAATTAATTCTTATAAATATGTTCGTTTGTATAAATTAATAAAAATTAATGAATATATGAAAATTAATAATTATGAAATGAAAAATATATAAAATATAAAAGCTTTTACACTTTTTCTCTATATGCACACTGGTACCCTTTCAATTAATACCATTTGTTTTTTAGTTTTTTCTTGCTTTATTTTCTATGTTTTATAATCTCTTTTGGTTTTTTACGTTTCTTACATTCTCGCGTTTTCTACTTATGCTTCGGGCCACAACTACTTGATTTGCTTATTCAGACAACTTCTTATAATTAAATATTTTTTATGCATTTCTTTGATTTATTTAATTTTTGTATTTTTGTTAAATTTGATTTATGGTTTCAATTCAGCTAACAACAGAGTTGAATCGAATTTTAATTTATGTTTGCATTAATTTTTGATTTCAGCCAAAATGCGTGACGCAATTCTTCATAATTGTGTAAACTTTTTCATTTACGTAATTGTTTAAATTGAAGCTTAATTTAGTGAATTAATTGTAATTTTAAGCCCTCTGCCCAGTTTATAAAGCTGGCATAATTGCTGTGTTGATTTTTGTTGTTTGTTTTTGCGGCGCTGCTTATAAATTTAATTAGTAATTTATTTATAATTACTGATTACCATTTACCGTTTGCTACAAAAAAAAGCTCATTGCGTGTTCGGTTTGCATGGTTTTCTATTGTTTTTTTTTTTGGTATTTTTATTTATTTTTGTTTTAATGTATTTTATTTGTTTTTTGTTTTTTTGTTCAAACTTGAAGTTTACCCCTAGGCTAAGCGCTGATAAATATGCTACACACATAGACACATTTATCTAAACACATAGAAAAACAACAACATCAATACGCATGTCTATGTAGATGTGTACGTGTGTTTGTTTGTTTGTTTGGTGTATCCTGGGATTTGTATACGTAGAAAACGTTTAAATTGTTTATTTAAAAAAATAATTAATTTCATGTGTGTTGCCTAATAAAAAATGCCATTGGACTTGCAATTTGGACTTTCGGAACTGCTCAAATATTTGTTTATGCATTTGGTTTTTTTGTGGCATTTTGTGTTACAGTTATTAATATTATGTATACGGTTTTTTGTTTTATAAGTTTTATGTGGCAGGTACCTGATACTTAAATATCAATTACTGGGAACAGGCTGTGGGTGAGAGCAAATCAAGTTTACGTTTATAATAGGCCTTGTAAAATATATGTATAAATATGTTTATAATTTGTTTGTTTTGTTTTTCTTTGGTATTTACTATGTTTGGTTTTCGCTTGCGTGTAAAAGCGCCTAAAAGCGAGCTATGCACTACAGCAAAAAATGTTAGTGATTGATTTCTTAGTTTTGTATACATAGTTGAATATAGTATATGCATGTATGTTGTATATATATTTATAAATACACCGATACAAGTATGGCAAAAACTTTGAGTTCACTTCAAGCCTACACACACACATAAATAGTATATTATATTATTTAGCTTTATAATACTAGCTTGTAAATATTGATTTTGGTTTCTTTTACGTTTTACTTTGATTTGCTTATTAACGTCTAGCACTTAACCTAGCTGTAGTTTTTTGTTTTCTTGTCTTAATTAGCTTTGGTTTAAGTTTTTTCTTTTACCTTTTTTTTAACACTTAGGGTTTTTGCAATTGGAGCTTCGGCCTTGTTTGGCATGGGCGCCATTTGTTGCGCCGAAAGACTCCAATTATTGGACGAATTGTTGATATACGTTGCGGTTTATGCTCAAAAAGTGAGAGAGAGAGAAATAGAAAGTATGTGAAAGGGTGTGTGTGAGAGTGTGGAGAAAGTTTAAGAGATTTTTCTAGTGGTAGATTAGAGCGAAGCGTTGAGTAGAGCAGCAGCTTATAAGTTTTTCTTTAAATCCGCATATTATATCAAAAAATATTATTTAATATTTTGAACGTAATATTAAAATTATTAAAAAATGCAATATCACAAAAAAATAGTTGTATTAAAATGGAAGCTAAATAATTTTTTTTAGACAATTTACCAGCAAACAAATAGGGGAATCCTCAATGTTATAAATGTACTTCAAATTTAAAACGTGAAATTTCAAAAAAATTTTCATACTTATATACAATTTTATCATGAAAAAATGTCCAATCATTTATAAAACTGTAAAACCTTTGCTGCTGCCACTATTTGGCCTTAATGTCATGTGATGCCAGTATAATTGATGCTGATGCGCCTTGATGCCAGTTAATGAAAACAACAGCAAAATTTGTTTGTTGAGCTGCGCATAATTTAAGTTTAAAGGCAATAGGTTTGCAAACATGGCTGTTTAAGTAGTTGAAAAACATCCAAACACGCACCCAGCACACCCACACACAAATACACACAAAAACACACATACACACTCTACTTGGCACACAATCACATGCTTCGACAAGCACAAGTTTCAATTTGTTGCACTTTTTAAGCATTAAGTAGCTGCCCAAGCGCCCGAACTTAAATGCAATATGTGTGTGTGTGTGTGTGTGTATACGTGTTTGTAAATGTGTGTGTTTATATTTGGACGTGTGCATTGGCCAGCAAAGCGGTTTAGTAGCATTTTAGCTTTTAACAGCTACTAGTTTTTGTATTTTGCAGTTATTTGTTTTCGGATTTTTATACCCTTGCAGAGAGTATTGGGATTATGTAACGAATTACGAAACATATTGAGCTCAAAAAGTTGGAAATAAAATTATATAAAAAATAATCCGATTCGTTCAGGTTTATATAACGCTAATTAAAAATTTTTTGTAGCGTTCTCATGGATTCTTAAAAATGTAGTGGAGGGATTTCGGATACAATAATAAAATTATATAAAATTTGTTTAAATTTTAATTTTAGCAATTAAAGTTGAAATATATATATTTTTTCTTTTCCTACATATCCGCAAGAGTATTAAATCTTCGATATTCCGAAGTTGACAGTACCTTAATATTTTTATTTAATTTTTCTCACTGCATATATTTTTAATGAATTTGTTTCTGTTTCGTTGTTTATACAACATCGAAAGCACACGAATTAAGCACGTTTAGAGCATTTAGTTAAAATTACAAATTACGGACTAATACACACATAGAAATTGTTATAACAAAAATAAAAAGTTGTGGCACAAAATTGCCCAGCGTTTGCAGATTCAACAATTTTGATAATTTATGTTTTAAGGGCGCTGAAAAGTATGCTAAGCTTTTTGCTTTGCCTTATTTTCTATTTAATTTTGTTTTTTTGTGCTGCTATCACGTGGGCCACAGCATTGCAAATTGCACTACTTAAATGCTAGTCTTAGAGAATACAAAATTACTCAGCTGACAATCGATAGTACGTACTAAGTGGGCGTGGCATGTGCTGCCTACGAGTTATTGCCGCTACTAAGATTGGACGGCGGCGGCCATTGCCGCTTGATGACAGCAAAGTGAGTCATTTGAAAGGTGTTTGTTAGCTGGCAACGACGCTCGACGAAGCCAGTTAGGCAGTAGCCCATATTGTAGTCCTCCATCGAGATGTTCGATGTCAGATACAGTTTAAACTCGTCATTGTATGCCAGCTGTGATTTGGACTTTGACTGCGCTCTGCTATTTGCACCAGTGGCTGCCACACCTCCAGCTGCTGCTGTGCCAGCTGCCGATGTTCCTCCACTCGTTGTTGCTGCTGCTGCTGTTGTTGATGCTGTTGCTGCCGTTGCCGCTGTCGCTGTTATTGACGGCCTGCGAAAGTGTCCGGCAATCAGCAGCGAGCCCTGCTGCTCCATCGGCAGCATCCTGGCCTTGGTCGCCTGCCGTTGCGTGCCAGCGCATTCGACAATGCGACAACGATTCGGCTGCCACCAGCAGGGCGTGATGGTCCAGTAACTGGATGAGGCGGTGCGCGCCCATCCCTCCTCCGGATACAGCAATATCTGTTGTGAATGCAAAGCAAAGAGAAATCGGTTGAGAATTTAGCCAGCGCCAATTGCAAATTGGTTTTGTGTGTCGCTGCTGTCGCACTTTTAATTGAAAATCGTAATTAAAATGTGCAAACTGCTCCACATTTGCATCCACTGCAACTAGTTAGTCATTGTTTAAGCCCCAACTAAACGAAATTTATATGCGCTCTTAAGTGCCACTCATTAGTAAATTGCAATGAACAAATGTGTATATAAAAACATATATAAACTCGTATTGGCAGCACTTTTCAAGTGTCGCTAATTAATTAATCTTAAAAAAAAAATACATTAAAATGTTTGTGGCACTTTTATTGGCGAGTAAAGAGAGGTATAGTAGCTATCCAATAAAAGTGATAGTTAAGGTTTATATACTTGGTTATATACGGGACGAAAAAAATTATAAATTTATTTATTTCGAATATTTTATTTTTGCTTTTTGAATTTTATTATTTAATTTTTTTTTGGCGTTGGTCTTGTTATTAAATCAAAATTGCATTTTACCAATAATTAGACTATGACTATCTATTATTTAATTACCCTTATATATTCCTTTTGACTTTATAAAGTTTTTACTTTTAAAGAAGTAACAGGACAATAAAAAATCATATTTTTAATGCTTATGTAAGTTAAATTTTTTTGAACTTAAACTTTAAATGAATGAATGTAATCTCTTAATAATTTTAACGAGATTTAATGTAAAACATTGTTAAATAATTCTTGTATACAAAATAATATTTTTTATCGCAATATCCCACTGATAAGTTTATATGCAAACTATATTTTTACGTCACATTTCTGTGCTGATTATTTGAAAATCCACACAATTTTAATTAAAAATAAAATGTGTCATATTCCATATAGATATAACATTATTTTTCTGCAATATTTTGCCGTACGTGTTATTCAAGGATAATTTTTACCAATTTTGTCCTGTCGAACAACTGTGTCTGAAGCTACCCGGCGTTAATTTGAATGCAATTTAATCGATTCCACTGTTCATTGTGAATTGTGTTTATTTTTTTTTGTATCCGTATTTTAACACTGCAGCGACCGCAAATGTTCTTGTTATTGTTGCTGTGGTTGCAGGCATGTGGCAGATGCCACATGCCGCACATGGCGGCTTTATCAACGGCAGCTCATAAATAATATGTGTTAGTTAGTTTATCATGAACTGGCAGCGATTTTGCGTGCGGTTGCTGCGGCCGTTGCAAAAATTGTATTATTAATTCATGTGTGTTTATTATTATTGTGCGTTGACTGCGCGAACAACCTGGCGTATGCTCAATAAGTCGCGGCTGCTGCAGCTGCATCGGCATAGACAACGCTAATCAAACACTGAATTAAACGCACAATGGAGCGACTGTCAGCATTTTAAGAGTGAGCCGGGAAGAGGGATAAAAATCTCGGGAATTCAAAAGAATTTTCTTTTCCCATTTCCCATTTTTATACTCGTTTGTTATTTTTTTTGTTTTTTGTTTTTTAACGGAATTGAAATAAAGCAGCAAAGCGTAAAAGAGAAATGAAAACTTGAGCTGCAGGCGGCTGCCAAAGCTGCAGTGGCTGCTGCTGCCCCCAACGGGCAGCGTTCAACGTTCAACGGTCAGTGGCCAGTGGCCAGTGGCAATGGCCACCGCAGCAGCAGCTGCTTTTGAAATTGAAGTGGCTGCAGCTGCAGGCTGACGGCTACTGTTGGTCTGGCTTCAGGCGCCTGGAAACTGCCATGCGTTAAGTTTCTGACTTTAAAATAAAATGCTTATGTGGTTTTTTTTTTTTTATTTAATTCCGGTTTTTTTTTCGTTTTTGTAATTGCAGTGGTGCACAAAAGGCAACCGTGCAGGTAAATTGTTTAAAATTAATGCGCCGCAGACAACGCTTAAAAATGCATGCATAATTTTTTTTTCTTTTTTTTGTATTTGCTCTTAACGCATTTAACTAGCAGACGGCGGGAAAACAATGCGAATTCAGTTGCCGCAGCCATGGCACATTAATCCCAAATGAAAACCCACTTGACTATTAATGAAAATTAAACGATTTTCGAGTGGCCGCAGTTAAGAGAATAATAATAAAAAAAAAAAATAACGTATTCGCGGATGCTGCGAATGCAAATGAGTCGGCTGCAAGTACTCATTAATAAATAAGCGATACTGTAAATAGTTGAAACTAACCACAGGATCGGTTACGGCAACTAAGGATGAGCATTGTGATACCATTCAAGGTTTTTAAAAAAAGTTTTAATTAATAAAGATTATTAATCATGTAATCACGTAATCAAAAAGTTCCTTTCGTAAACAAAGCTAAGTTGGTTTAAAAGTGAAGCAGGGTATTTTTTATCTTAGTTATGTGAAATTTTGAAGTCGTTTCAATTTAACTGTATATTTTTAAATAATACCTGACCCAAAAGCGTTCACTGGCAAAAATGTGTTTACTGAAATACTTTTTAATTCTTTAAGCGTTATTTTATATAATATTTGTAGGCTTGGCGTTTAGTTATGAAGAGTAATTATTTAATTTAATTTTTGATTTGTATATCGTTTTTATTTGCCCAACATTATTAATCAACAAAATGACCTCAACTGGCTTATCTAAAAATATATTTTTATTATATTTTATGATATAATTATAAAATGATTTTTCAGTGTATTATAAAGTGTTTGAAATATGATACTTATTATGCATCAGATAGAATTTTTTAAATTGGCTCAGCTAGTTCGGAAAAAATTTGAAAATGATTATGAAATAAAAGGATTCTGAAAAAAAATTAACAATTACTTTATTATATTTTGAAATTATTTTATTTAAAAGGTTTGTGTTTTAATTCCGCACTGTTTATGGATCGTTATTAAGCTGCCCAATTAACTGCCAACTAATTAGTGACCGCAATATGTTTACGAACGGATCAAATCAAGTGCATTGTTGTTGGTTTTCGCTTCTGGTTCGTCTGTTGTATTAAAATCCAAAGCATAACCGCAGTCGCAGACCAATCACGAATTGCATGTGAATGCAGTGTGTGTGTGTGTGCATTTGTGTGTGTGGGACATCAATCGCTAGCAGATTGCAGGATACACAGTGGGTAGCGTATAGCAGCGCACGTGCTTCATATATGTCAACTTGCCCCACATGGCAAATGCTGCCACTGCGCTCGAATTGTGCGCTCGTGTCTGAAAATTATCAAAAAAAAAAAAAGAAGAGAAAAGAAGTCAAATAAAAAGTAGCTGCCAGGGCAGCGCCTTAATAAGCTGCCAAAATGCGCAGTCAAAGCTGGTTAAATGGGTGGGTTGCGGGGTGGTTCTACGAAGCTGGTTCAATTTTGGGTCATGTGAGCGCTGCAGTTGGTGCCCTGCGATTGCATTATTCAAAGTTGCCAAAGTGCATGCTGCGAAATTGAAAATGCAACGCAACAAATCGCTTGCCACTATCAAGGGTCATAAAATCCCTACACCCCACACACACACACACATACACACATGCCGCAATATACACACAGACACGTGCATGCCGGAGAAAATCACTTCCGCTTTGGGCTGCAAACTGCAGCGTTGGCAATTTGAACGCCGGGGCATCAGGTGGCCAAGTCGCTTGGCAATGGCAAAATCGAAAACGTGGTTTGTGGCACTGACTGCGTCTGTGGTTGCTGCTGTGGTTGCATGGCCACCAAATCGTTGCTGCTGCCTTGAGGCGTCCATAATCGATTTCTGTGCGCGCCACGCAATTGTTTGTTGACTTTGGTTTTTATTGCGTGGCATTTTATTGCCAGCGAGTAAATAAATTTTGCCCAGTGTCTTCAGCACAGCCAACCAACCCCCAACGCCCCGCCCACTTGCATCGTGCCCAGCGCGCAGCTGGCAACTTTGTCTATTAATTTGCTTAATGAGTTCATTGACAAATATTGAACGCCTTTCTCTGACTTAACAAATACTTAAGTAACTGCCAAGTTTTCCAGCAGCAGCAAAACTTTTCTCATTTTGTTCGACGGCCGCTGACATTAATTAATTAAGTGCTGCCGCAGACATTTCAACACTTTAACAGTCACTCCGCTTGTCAGTTCGCCTATTATTTAGTCAAAATTTCCCGCTATATATGTATCCGTAATACGGTGCCTGTATGTGTGTGTGTGTGTGTGTGTGTGTGTGTGTGTGTTTTGGGCACTTGAAGTTAATTACCCGCCCTTATAGGTACGGTACGGCGCACAATCCAAGTCCGCAGTAAGCTCGAAAATCAAAGCTTCGACACGATTGTCTAAGCACTCGAGGCACAGGCTGTCGCATACAAAAACACTTGCCAACAGACAGCCCGCATCCGCAGTACGATTAGCCACACGCCCATCTCCGCCTCATACACTAAAAATCATGCCAGCCATTTGGCTTGGCATACCCTGTAATCAAATATAATTAAAAACTTTGTAATTTTTTGATATGTAAAATTTTATAAAAACCAAAGAATCTTTCATTCCCATTTTTAAAAAGTTATTTTTAACCATTTTAAAATATAAAAATTTCTATGCATTAAGTATGTTATGATTAAAGGTATATACCCTATAATAAATACTGTACTGAGTAATTTTGAAAATTCAATGTAAAACATGAGATCATCTTTCACATACAAATTTTTGGTTACAAAACTTGTCTAACTCTAATGCAAAAATAAATTCAATTAAAATTCTTACAGCATAGCTGCTAGTCGATAATTTTGAAAGCATTTCCACAGGCTTTTGTTGTGGACTTTTTTATTTCATTGGAGCCGGTAGACGCTTAACTTTGAGTTTTCCCCACTTTCTTATGTGTTTCGAGTGCTTCCATTGAAGTGCGGAAGAAATTGAAGTTTTCTTCCGCTTTCTCATTCCATAATACTGCTCCACTTGTTATATATATATATAAATTTTTTTTTTGATGCTCGTTCGCAAACTGTAAATGAGTTTCAGCTGGCTGCGAACTTATCTTTGGCTTTGTTTTCAATTGGCATTGCCATTCGTATTTATTTATGCGCCTCACGCGCTGCATCACGCTCTGAATTCGAGCCAGCCACGGGTCCGGCATTCAAATTGGCCTGCAGCTAGCGGGGCCAAAAGTTTTAATAAGTTGCTCATTAGCAGAGAAAATGAGGCAGCCGAAACAAAATAATTTACACGCCCAACATCCGTTGCAATTAAACTCGACGCAACTTAAATTTCACGTCTTAGAGAGTGCAGGATATGCGCCCCGAGCCTGATCCGCATCGTATCCTTTCAGCCCAAGCACCAGATGGGCCGCATTCCGGCGGAGGGGTGGGCAGGCCAAGTTTACGGCGTGCTGTAAATGTAGATGTCAACGGATGTTAGGCAAACGCCCGGCCAAAGATGTCTCGGCCGCAAAGTTTCGCCGCGAGTATTTTCTAAATTTAATGAGTTGTATTACGGGCAAACTTTAAGCGGCGTAACTATTTCCTCACACAGCCCCGCCCCTCTCGTGACTGCAAGCATAGGCATCAGCCCGCAACTTGGGCGTGTTGTTAAGCGTAACTTTATATGGCAAAGTTTTCATGTGTCTCGGATGTAGCTCCCCTGTGTCAGCCGATTCCCGCTGCGGCAACGCTAGTAATGCAGAAATTAAAGTTCTTTGCCAAAGTACAAGCGCCGCCGAAAGTTTTTGCACTACTCGCAGTTGACATGCTGAGGCGCCGGATATGCGTAGCTACAAATTTGATATGTTAGACAACTGACGTGGCGACAGCGGCTGCACAGTGGGACACATTTGAGTGACAAGCAAGCCAAATTTTAAGTGATTGAAGTTGCAAGCAAAAAGTTGAAGAGTTGTGCTTATAATTACATATTAATTTAAATATATATATAATTGTATTTGAAAATTCGCAGAAAATAATTTAAAAAAGATTTGTAAGCAAAAAATTACATTTAATTTATTTTAATTCTGAAGTGTCTATTTTTCAGATAAATACATATGAATAGTACTTTTATTTTTATGAATTTTTTTTGAATATGATCATTATCGAATTATTTTTTTTATAATTATTACTAATATCAAGCCTTTTTTTATTTTTCTAATTATTGATATAATATGTATATATTATTTTTTAAATTAGCACAAAGTTACAAACAATTTAACTTAATTCTGTGGCTCGAACATCTTTCGGCAACTTATTTATCTAGAAGTGATACCTATTTCTTTTTTTTTCAAATAAATGACTGATGGAATCGTTTATCTCGCATTAACACAAAAAACACACTGTGATTTCATATCGTATTCCAAACAGCGCTTATCCACCGTGGTCTCGCACACATACATATTCTATGCATGTATGGATATTTGTATTCACATATACTTGAACAAGTATCCTATTCGTTGGGTTGCCGTGTAAAAGATTAAGCACATTTATGTGACAGAGCTGAAGTCGCGGACGTAGAGGATATGCCATGCATGTGCCACAATTTTAAAGTAGCGTTAATGAAATTTGAGCTGCAGGCAAAAAGCACGCACACACACATATAAACACACACATATATATATATATATAATCATGTGGAGCATAGAAGAAATAGTCTGAAGTTATGCGGACGAGTATGAGAATGAACAGTGTCTAAGGAGCGCGCGCTATTCCGTGTTGGCATTAAAGCGGCACTAAAACGCCTGACAGGATAAGCTAGGAGCGAGTAAACTTTATAGAGCAGATCCCTGGCTCAGCGGATAGCTGTTTAGACAAGTTGAGAGTTATAGTTTCTGTAAGCAGTACTCGTTCAAATGTTAAAAAGTAAGAGTTAAGCACTGAAAACTTCAGTCTTGGGAGCAATGTTTTGTATCATTCTTAAATTGAGATATTAGTCAGAGTTAATCAAGCCTGCAGTTGGTTATGTTGCGCAATGGAGAATAAGCAACAGTGAGGTTAGAGTTGACGAACTGGATTTCTAAATTGCTTCAAAATGAGTAGAAATTTAATTTCCTTGATATAATTAAAAGGAAACGAATTGTGTTACTCGCAATTTAAGAAACTAAATCAAATTTAAGGTACAATACAGTACATTTGCCAAAACAAACGTGAAAAAGTGAGGTTAGATTTGAAAATCTAAGTAAATCGCTATTTATTAAAGAAATATATTCTCATTATTAGTTTTACAAACTTCTCCAAAATTAAGATATTAATTAACACAGGCTTGAAACACAGTTTTAGCAGAGACACTAAGAAAAGTGAGGTTAGAGTTAAGTAATTGGCACTTACGGGCACTTTCCCTTCTAAAATTTACAAAATTAAAAGCTTTATTATGCTTAAGTTGAGATAAACCAGTGTAAATTGAGATAAAAAGGCTTAAAGTAAAGTTACCGAGCAGATACTGAGAAGAGTGAGGTTAGGGCTTAGAAAGTAAACCTGAAGATTGTCTAAATATATGCTACATTTAAATGCCGTAAATTTATTTAGTTCATTTTTATTTTAGTTAGTTTAAAGAAGCTTGTTAAAAAAGTGAGGTTAGAGTTGAAACTCTTAAACTTGGTGTTGACTAAATAAAGCGATGTATTTGAATGCCTTTAATTAATTCAGTATATATATAGAAAAGATACTTAAGAGAAAAACTTGTTAAACAGTTTCCGTATAGGGAATAACAAAAGTGAGGTTAGAGTTGAAAAACTTGAACTTGGTGCGCTGCCTGTGAAAGCATTAAATAGCTTCAGTGTATATATATATAGCGAAGATATTTAAGAGAAAAACTTGTTAAGCAGTTTCCGCATTGAGAATGACAAAAGTGAGGTTAAAGTTGAAATACTTGAGCTTAGGGCTGCTTTTGTGCGATTCAAAGTTGAAATTCTCATTAGGCAGCCACAAGTTGTTGCTGTATTTTGTATTGCTCGCCAAGTCCCAGTCACGCTTCGATTCACACATTCAGCATTCAGAGACTAAATCTGCCCCCATCCATCCGCACCACATCCAGCTTAAAAGTTGCCGCTTGCGCGCTTTGTAACTTATGCCAAGTCAATGCCAAGTTCCCCCAGCGTATTGCAAAATAGCTCATCAATAACCCATTTGCCGATACGCTAGGCTCATGAAAAGGCCGAGCACGGGGGTCAGGGCGAGGGGCGCGCCAGAGCCGGGCTGGCCTGACCTCCGCTGGGAGCGATGCTCCTCCAGCCTGCCACCGCCCTGAACCGGATTGAGTTGGATAGCTTAGGAAACGCGCTGCGCGATTGTTGGCTGCACACAAACGACGATGCCAAAAGGATGTTCTACCTCCGGCCCGGCCGTATTCACATTTATTCAAAGCGTATTCATACTTTAATAGTGTTGGGATTTCAAGCAGCTCGCATAAATCAGGCGTGCAAATGGAATGCCGAAGCGTCTGCTCAAAAGCGGTTCGCAACCAATCAACGAATCAGCGGATAATTTTTCCAATCCTCCTTGTTTCAATTATTGTTAATGACAGGCGGCTCTCCACCCGCCGCAGTTTTCCATTTAAAGCGGCCATGTTGGAGGAATATGCAACATGTTAAGCAGTCCAAATGAAATGAAAATTTAATAAAATAAAAATATACGACTCCTTGCGCGGCAGGCAACCGAGCGCAAAGATGCTCAGGCGGGCAAAATCGGCTGGGGCCAAGGCGAAGACGAAGACGAAGACGTTTGCCTAAATGAAGATGTATGCCAGCCGGGCGTATGAGTAATATGCGCAAATATGCGCATAAAATAAAGCAACTTGTAGCAATTTCCCTCCAGCCAACCCGCTTTCCCCGCCCACTTCCTTTCAACTGACTGGCTTGCCACTTTGGCGGCGCTGCCTTCTTGTGTTTAATTTAGCCAGCCATAAACGTAATGCGGCGCCTGAAGTACGGGCTCCCCGAATTTATATGGCGCCACATAAAAGCCCTCCCTTGCCACCCCCCATCGGCCGCTGTGCGTCTCTCGCACTCGTATTTCATTGCCAACAGTGCCTAACATAAAATCATTTTATTTGAAGCTGCTTTAAAGACAGCAGCAGATTGTTTAATATAAAAACCCAGCACAACCCATTGCACTGTGGGGGAAAATCTGGAAAATTGCAAAACCTGGCCACTGACAATGACAATTTAATTGAATTTTCTATTATTTCCATTCTGAATATGATATCTGCATATGGAAAATTGACGCTTTTTATTATTTTTCAACTGGATATCTAAGCAGTAGGAAACGAATACAAAGTTGCAATGGAATTAATTCACGCTAAAAATATTTATAAATGAAAAATTATTTCATAGCATTATTTAAAACGGAAAACTGTTTTATACATTTTTAACTTTCCAAAAAATAAATTATTAAATAAACAAAAATAAAATGTTATATATTTTTATTTGCCATAGTTTAATAATTTTTATATTTAATTAGCCGGAAATATTAAGTTTATATTGATATTTTATTTAAAGCGAAAGTGAATCTAAAAAAATTGTGGAAAAATGTCTTTACTGCTTAATATTTTTGAACAACAAATTATATTTTAAATTAAAATTTAGTTTTATAATTTTTTTAAAATTACATTGGTTACTCAGAATGTTAAAATTCGCTTCTGCATTTTATTTATTTAAATTTTGACTTTGCCGCTTTCAATAACTTCTTTAGATCAATTTTTAAGCTGCTTTTTAAAGCTCCCCCGTGAGAACGTACACATTTCATTGTCCTCGACTGATTTTCAATTCTGTTCGGCTGCAGCCCATTGTGTCTCCTATATCAAAGGCATGCTGCCAAGTCGTTGTAGGACGTCGTCATTCCGCGAATCCGTTGGCAGCCACCACGTTAACATATCTGCGATACCATCCATCAAATATCACGAGTTGCTGGCGTGCCTGCGAGTATCTATATATGCGGGTCGTCTGACTCCGGCTTTCGGCCTTCTGTCAAGCCGTCAAATTTGCAAGGCCCGCCATTGCCAACCCCGTTTGCCAACGTGGCCAACAAGGCCATGTGGGAGTTTGGCTCGAGTGTATCAAGATATTTTAAAGGCGGTGCTCTTTTATGATGCCATTGCCGATATACGGCGCTTTATCTGCTACATAAAATTTAAGTTATTTTGTTGTCTAGTTCATTGAATTAGTTCAGCACACAACAACAACAACAACAACAACACACATGGACATAAAATAAATTGAATTAAATTGATGCGCTAGGAAATTGAGCAGCTTTTCTTGAGTTTTTGCAACTGCAAAGGAAATTGCTTTTAATTTTGGCACAAATCTCTTTTTAATTTTTTTCTCAATTTTTTTTTCTAAGCATTTTTAGTTTTTTGGCAAGACAAAAATGAGAGCACAGAGCACAGCTGGCTGGGTCCAGACAAATCTGGTTTGCCATCGAAAGCTCCGGTGCCAGGCAAAAATCTCAGAACCGGAGCCAAAAAATGTTGTTGACAGCACATGTGCCAACGAAATTGAACACACACACCCACACACACACACACAAACGCGCTGAGAGCTAATCAAGCGGCAGCTGTGTGCCCCATCAAATTGTTGTCTATGTCAGAGAAAAGGAGAAAGGAGCAGTCTCCAGCAACTAGCGCGCTCAGTCGGTAACAATTTTGGGTTGCGATCTGGCCAAATGCTAAATAGATGCTGCAATAATTAACTGCATTAAGCCAGCGACAGCGACAGCAGCAGCAGGCAGCTGAGTCCTTGCAAATATCCTTTTGCCTGCAGCTTAACTTGGCCTTAACGCAATTTGTCACAGCAGCCGAGCACAGGAGGCGTCGTCCCACACACAGCTCAGCGGCGGCGCCTCCCACAAAGCTCGCCCCTTCCCCGAAAAAGCAGGCATGCTTTATTTATGTATATCCTTCGTACATTGTCTAAAAACAGCAGCAGCAACAAAGGTACATTGAGCCGACAGGTGAAATGGAATTGTGTATGTACACACACACACACACACACACACAGAAACAGAAACACACCCCACTCAAGCACAACATTCATTTCGAATGCAAACGGCATGAAAGTGAGAAAAATTCCACAGCATTGACAGCTACAAATTTTTAGTTTTGCCTTTCAACTAAAAGTTTTTTTTTCCTGCCAAAAATATTTTGCCTTAAACAAGGTACAATACGCATAAGTGGGCGTGTCGGGTGGTGTGCTGGGAGGTGCTAGCTTAACGGCGCCTGCACTTTGCACTAAACTCAGCTATAAGAGTTGTTTTTTTTTCTCTCTTACTGGGCAGGTGTGTGTGTGTGTGTGTGGTGTCCTTTTAGCTACAAGTGCAGGTGTTAGTGAAAGGTGTTTTTCGGGGGCCACTCCCCCGCCCTGGTAATCCCTTTGGCTGCAAAGCACCAGGAGCACTGATGGAAAAGTACTTGCATCAAGCCTCGCTGGTCAGAGAAAAGCTTCTGACCCCGCCCCCCCTTTTCCAGCACACTAAGCCACAGAGTTCCCATATGATGATGAATAATGTGAGACTGGCAAAACGTTTCAGTTTTCAGTTTTCAGTTTGTGATTCAGAATTGAGTAACTGAGAAATTGTCGGTTAAGTAATAATTGAAGTGCCTTTGAAAACAGCATTTCAAAACATTTATTTCGGTTTATTTTGTGAATTATTTGAATTGTTTCATATTACTTGGGCATGAAAAGGAATCCACTTAATTTTATTTAAGGTTTTGAAAATACCTTAAAAACTGACCTAAAATAAAGCCTATTCCATTCAAAAATCCTTACTTGGGCTACGATTTTTACTAAATAAAAAATGCTCTTATTAAATAAAGTTTTTTTTGTTTAAAAACTTTCGTTATTTTATGTGTGTGTGTGTGCCTTTAAATTTTATCTGGAAATGTGATAGGTTTTTATTTTTTGTTAGCAGCTTTGCTTTATTTAAATTATGCTTCTAACATATTTTGATTAAGCTGTATCTACTAATATAATATTAATTATATGCTTAAACGTGCTAACAAAGGGTTTTTCAAATATAATGAAACAATCTATTTTATTAAATTGTTAATGAAAATATTAAATTATAATTTATAAGTAAAACAAAACAATTTTTTTGTAAGTAATACATTTTTTTTCTTTTAAGCTCAATTTGTTTGGACACATTTTTGTGATTATGATTTTTTATTATATTTATTTAATTTTCTTTCTTCTAATTTTCTGACTTTCTTTGTTGCTTTAAGTTTTTGTAGCACCGAATTGAAGCGAATTTCGCATATTTAAAATCCTTATTTTTTTCGCTTTCGAATTTCCCCAGTTTTGTTTGTGCATTTTCTTTTGAATTATTAAGTTTTTGGCTGCAGTCTATAGCTGAGCTGCTGCTGCTGCTGCTGCTGTCTGTCTTATCGGGCCCCATAATCATAAAAGTTGCCACTCAGCAGTTCAGTAATCGCTATCTATTTAAGATTTTGCCAACGCCACAACTAAAATTACGCATACGCCTCGTAGCGTGCTGTTGGCCGAAGTAAATCGCCTTAGCTGCTGCCACTGCTAATGCTGATGCTGCTGCTGCTGCTGCTGGTGGGTTTTAAGCCCTAATAAACTAGCTGAAATGCATAGTTAAGCCTTTTGGCTGGCGACCATGGCGCACCGGGCACGCCCACCAGCCCTGACAAGGCTGTAGGCGTGACTTAAACTTTGTCTGGCATTTAAATCAGTGGCGTCGTGTATAAATCTAAAAGTGCTGCTACTTATCGGCGTTCTCTGGCTTTTGGCCTGGTCTGCAGACTGCCGATGAGTCAGTGTTGGTAAACGGGCCAACAGTCGGTGCCATTTTGACTACTTCTCTCTCACTCTCTTCCCCTTTTATCTGCTGTCGCTGTTTGTTGTTGCCGCTGCCGCTTCTTCTTCTTCTTCGGCTGCCTTCTTCTTGCTACAAATCATGATAATAAATTCCAATTTTATTTAGTCAGTGAGGCGGCAAAGCACCCTTGTCATCGTCAACGCATGGCAGCAGCGGGACCGGTTGGGGCAGACCCCCCAAAAAAAAGGCAAACGCTTCATCTGGCTGGGCGAAAGGGCTTCGAGTCCATTGCTTCAACTACTTGGATTAACGGTTCATTTTTTTGACTTTTTATTTTATTTTTTTTGTGGGTTATTTTTTTTTTATTTTTTTTGGTTTGTATATGCAACGTTTTGACTGCTTTTGTTGTCGTACAGCGACGGCATTCGAATAAATTTTGGCTTGAATTGCGCTTTTGTCGCCGGCGCCTGTTTAACTTTTGCCAGACATAATCAGGCCTGATTGTAATGAATGCGAACAGTCGGGCCAATCATCAAGAAAGCAGCTCATGAAAAACGCAAGCGGCACGTAGGGAACACAAAAACACGGGGGGACACGGGTCCTAGCCGCTTTCGACCCGTTTGTTGCCAGCCAGCATTGCGGTTGTCTGAGCAGCGGCGGCCAAAACACATTAGCCGTGTGCTCAAAATGTTGCACAGCTCACGCAGCGTGCAATAGCAAGAAACACACACACACACGCACGCACACAGACCACGCTGAGGGATTTGAAGCAAGCTGCAGGACATGTGGCAGCCAACAGTTTGTAACTTCCACTCTCTCCTTTGCAGCTGCCCCTCACTTTTTGGCCTGTGTTCGCCGGCTCTTCAATGCCTGTTGGCAATTACAACGTTGCAATGTTGATGGCATTTTGTTTGCTTTTATTTTTTGTGCCTTTATATTTTTTTTTTTTTTTTTTTGCATAAGAATATGTGACAGAAATTAAGTGTTTAGTTGAGTGATTGACTATAAAATACTTCCACTATTACTGAAATTGTGCTATTTATAATACAATATTTATTTAAAAGTATTCACACTTCAATATTTTGTTATATAACATTATAGTTTTAGCGATAGCTTAAAAATGTTTAAATTCAAATTAAATTCAATTTAAAAACTTAGCTTTGCAAGAATTTTATATTTATTTTTAAATTTAGTAGCAAATACAAGTTGATATATGTATGCCTCTAAAAATACTCATATACCTGAAAAATAAATATATGGCCAAATTCATTGGTCCTGACTGTTTGATTGACTAACTGACTGATTGATTGCTTTCAGCGGCTGGTTGACAAACTTAATAGCTGACTGATTGATTGTCTTGTGGACTGAAGGTTTGGCAATCAATATATAGTTTAAAAAAATGGTTGATAAATGTTTGTGAATATGGATTGAAATATATATTTTTGTCCTTTATTATTAATTAAAAAATGTGTTTGCAAATTTTGAAGTGATAAATAAATTTATTTGTTCTCATAGTATTTATTACAGATAAAATATACTTATTTTCCATATCAGCATTTCATTTTATAATATAAATTATATGAAGAGTTAGATTTGCCTAAAATGAGATGCTCAACATAAGTCAGGCACAGCCCATTGTCTACAGCTGGGACGGGTATAACAATGCTCGTGCACAGCAGAGCGCTCAAAGAGACACATACTGGGACACTCTTATACACACACACACACACACACACATATACATACGTACTGCAGCTGACAGAGGCAAAAGTCAGAGAGTCGGACAGGAAGACGGACAGATGGGCCAGTCACTTCCGCTTGCTGGCGAGGGCTGTCCATTTTATAATACCCTTTTTTGTTTGAGCTCTCACGGCTTTTGTTGCCGGGGCAGTTGCTTGATTTTGCATCTGAGTCTTGTGCCCGGGCACTGGCAGCCAGTAACCAGTAACCAGCAGCCGGCAGCCGGCAGACGGCAACCGGCAACCAGCTACAGCATAATTATGGGTGATGAAAGGACGAAGGACTATGGCCAACTAGTCTGTTATGCATGCGCTGGGTCACTAATGTTGGCACATGATGATTTCTTTCAAGCGCAAACTTGGCAAAGACTGTTTGGCAATCAGAAAAGAGGAAGTCCCGTCGACACTGATAAACTCCTAAAAAGAAATGAAGCCTTTAAGCTGCTTTTCACAAAGTTAACAATAGTTTTGGCTTGTTTACTTCGTAATAGGCACTTTTCTGCACAAAGTGCAAACAATTAAACGCGAGTGCTTTATAGTGAATATATTACTAAATCTCAGTTCACGTTACTTTTCAATGGACTTGCCAAAGAACCATTATCAGTTAAGTGCTTTTTGTTTTTGAACGAATTTTTGGTAGTCTTTTTAACTTAAAAGAGGCTTTTCCTATTAACCATGCACAAATATGTGCTATAAATAAGTTTCAACCAATTCCAAGTATCTGACAACAGTTTTTTGTTTAAGAGTTCTTTTGATATATGAAATGTATACAAAAAGGTAAGAGTTTACCATTTTGGATGTAATAACAATTATGCACAGGTAAAAATTAAAATAATTTAAGCAAGATAGTATAATAAAAGTTTTCTTAGGTTCTCATTAAATTTTGTTGTATATTTATGTTTTATGCTTAAAATGTATAAAAAAATAATTTTTTTTCAGTCACTTCACTCTTTACAAATCAAGCGTATATTATACTCTGAGCAGAGTATTTCATAGTCGTTTCATTTTTCAGTTTTTTTATGAAAGAATGTTTTAAAATCGAACATGTAAGAGCTTTTCAATATATTTATACGTTTTTGTCAGAGTTTTATAAAAATAAAAATTAAAAATTAAAAATAAATATAAGCATGGAAAGTAATTTTAAATGTTTAAACATTATTGGTAACTTTACAAATGAATAATAAGCATTTTAAATTAAAATATATATATTTTTTTATAATATTTATTAAATAATCAGTTTTAATATGTTTTTATATTATTCTCTTAAAGTCTCGTTTAACAAGGAATTATTGATTCGATCCTCAAGTTCTGCTTTGAGAGGTTA
Source organism: Drosophila paramelanica (assembly GCA_035043915.1). Lineage (NCBI taxonomy): Eukaryota > Metazoa > Arthropoda > Insecta > Diptera > Drosophilidae > Drosophila > Drosophila paramelanica. The sequence goes on along the minus strand of JAWNMO010000674.1, from coordinate 9,487,760 downwards.
GCTTTAAGTAAGCTGTGAATAAAACATATTGTACCTTAATGTTTATTCATTATATTCATAGTTGTCTCGCCAAACACTCATTTCCGCTACAAATGCAATAAAAAAGCTAAACATAATAATATTTTATTTAATTTACCATCTAATTTGCATAAGCATATTTAAAGCTGATTAGCTAAAATTGTTTCTTTTGTTTGATTTAACAATTCTGCTTGTTTCCTAACAAATTCAATTTGATTTAATTTCTTTTTTTCTGTAATCAAGTCTGTGCAGGCGCACAGTCGACTCGCCATTGGAGCTATTTGCCGTCTGGCTGGCTTTCCATCTTTAGGAGCAAATGCATTTCAAGGCTGCCTTCCAATGAGCTCAGTTGATGACATAAAAGTAATGACATTAGAGCGCTTTTGAAGGTAACACAACCGCCCCCAATTTCCGTAATGCAATATAATCCCAGCTCTTGTCAGGGGGGTTGCTTTTTTTGGTGGTTGCTTTCGTTTGCCCACCCTCCACCCCGTTGTGGTAAAACAAACATTTTGCTTCAGTCTGCTCTATAGCTTCATTATAAAATCGATGAGTGGGTTGAGGTGTGAATTAAGCCCTGGCTGTGGGGTTAAAAAACCCTGTTACTCTCGTCTGCAGCTGACTGAAGCTATGCTTTGCTTTCCCAAAAACGAGGGACAATTAAGCAACTGTCGGGTTTATATGTTTTCAAATTTAATTAAGGACAAACACAACTTGAAACTAATTTATTCGAGAACTTACTGAAACTTGAGCTACTAGCAAGTTATTAATCATTTAAAGCAGAGAAAGCACATGAAAGTTTTGTTTCAGCTTCATTAATTCAATTCAATTAAATTAGTTTGAATGAGAGCTGAAAGCTTAGTTTGTAATTTGACAAAATTAACTTTTTAATTGAAGAAACCTTGAAACCTGACTAAATCAATTGAATATGCTTTTATTTAACTTTAATTAATTTTTAAATTGGGTTTCTTAAGTAGATCAAAGTTTCAATCACGAAAGTTTATGAACGAAATTTATTTATTTAATTTATTAATTTTATATTATTTAATTCAACGTTAAAGTTACGCCCAATCTTAAAAAAAAAATGTTGTTCAAAACTTCAAGAAATGCTCTATTGTATTCAGTGAACAGCATTAGTTTTAATTTACATAAAATATTTAACTTTATGAAAAGTCCAATTCAGAAACTTAGCGAAAGCTTTTAGCTACATTAATTGTATTAAGTGTACAATCAAAACTTTACTCAAAGCTTAGCAAACTAGCTATTGTGCACATCACCTGAGCTAGTTGAAGGTTGTATTATAGAGCAACAGCATTTAGCAATCAGATTTTTAATCATAGCTTGGCTTAAATTCTTAGGCTAGCTTAAAATTATCGCTTTTGATACAACTGGCTGACAATTGTAAGCAAGAGCTCAACTGGAAACAAGGCTTGGCAGGAGTTTTCTATTTTTTGTTTTTATTGTTCGGCCACAAAATCCCGTCTGCTAATACCCCTGCTCATAGCCCGTTCACGTAGCACATGCAAAGTGCGACTACGTTCGCCTCAACAGTTAATGTTCACTGGCGTCCTGCTCCTCGTTCCTCGTTCCTCTTCCTTTCCGATTTCTCTTTCTCTCTTTTAGTTTTTGTTGCTGCCACTTGTGCAGCTTCTGCATTCGCTTGGTCAGTGCAAAATAGACTGAAATTGATGATGTCACTTGATAGGGCGAATGAGTTTTTCATTTTTCACTTTTCACATGGTCGTGCTGCAGGAGACCAAGAGTCGGGCTCTTGGAGAGCTCCACTGGCTCCACCGAGCGCCATGTTCATGTTGTTTAACAAATTCATCCTGTTGCTTGCGCTTCAGTGCGTGCCTAGTGCTGGACAGCCAGCACATTGTATTGTATCCTCGAGCAGTAACAGGCGCTGCACACACACACACACACACACACACACACTTACAAATGTGCATATGCACACATGCGATTTTTGGGCAGGCCATTGTTGTGCATCGACCTGTTTGATTGGCTTGCTTTTTGCACGTTTTTAATTAGTGCACGGCACCATGGAATGCATGCGGAGTGTGGTGTGTGCCATGTGGCATGCAGCATGTGGCAATGTTGCTTTAAGTTGCTGGCGCATTAAACAAAACGAAATATTTCATAAGCGCATTGCGACCCGGCCACAATGCCAAATGATTTATATGCAAAGTACTATGAGCTTGAATATGAGTATTACTATGAGTTTAAAAGTGTGTGTCTGTGTGTGTGTGTGTGCACCTTGGCAAGCGCCACAAACAAAAGGCCAACAATCGACTCAATTCCACACGACTCGTTACAGCCACAGCAACAAATTTTCTAACAATGCCGCACACACACACACACAAATTCACACACACACAAATTTGTGAAGTGAATTCATTTGTGTATTGGGTTGGCTGTACGCGGTGTTAGGTAACTGTGTGGCTCCTCCCACTTTAAACTGCTCTGAAAAGTTCTTCAAACTGATATTGGAAATTTTTGCCCTTGTTAAAACACACGAAACATTTATTTTTATGGCTAAATCAAAGCACGACCATAACTAAGAGCAATTTCTAGGTTAATTAAATATTTTTTTAATTTTTGTACAATAATTATGTACTGTATAATAATAATAAAATAATACTGTGTATGGATTAAGTTCTCCAAAAATTTATATATAATTCTTATTTTAAAGATTGTGTTTCGTTTTTATTATTATTTATACGCTTTTATTCTTAATTACAAATATTTTCTTGACATTTTTGTTAAAATATAAAATTATATAAAATTATAAAAAATATGTTTGGTTTACTAAAATTATCTACTTCAATTTCAAAAATATTAAGCACATTTGTGTGTATCTATATATTATATAATATATATATAATATATATAAACTTTATTAAAGGTCCTTTGATGTTTCAGGTGCAAAAAATTCATAGGAACAATTTGCTGAAAGCATCACAATTAGTTAATAGAAGAGAAATGGTGAATTATGGCAAGAAATAATCGTAAAGAATATTAAGTATGATATAATAATTATTAAAGTATTAAGGAGCAGCAGGTCCTAAATCGTTTAATATTTATATTTTCTTCATTAAAATGAGCAAAACTGTTGGGTATAATTAAAAATGTTTGTTTAAGGTACGTTTATATAAAATTCCTTTTAGCTGTTTCTAATATATAAAAAAATAAATATGAATTTAGAACAATGGTTGATTGTTGAACTTAAGTGTGATATATACTTATGTTCAATAGAATATTTTCCATAGTCCATTGCCCTTAAGCTTAAATCCCTTTACTTTTTTTTTCAATATTTTACACGGAGCTTGCGAAAGCCTTTCAATATTCAGACGGTAATAATGTACACTTAAAATTTATTATGGTAATATACTACAGATAAGAATTAAATTGCGCATTCAAATTTATTACAAGGTATTTTCGCTTGAGCAAAAACCCCTTATCAATAGAATTATAGAGCTGATATATGTTTATATCCAATGCTTTAAATCTTTTTATTTGTGTTAACAAACCAAAGCCGCTGTCTCTTCGAGCTTGGCTTTAGCCTTGTGTAAAAAAGGTGTTTTAAATTTGTCATCATTTTGCTTGTCACTACTTAAATCTGCCCCACACACACACACACGCACACACAGTGACAGCTACAGTTACTTTTTGTGGCACTCACCTTATTGGAATTACCATTGAATTTCAATAGCTTCTTGCAGGATTTGCCGCGACTCTCGAAATAGATTTCCTGTGGCGTGCGTCGACGTCGCTGCGCTGCCGGCTGCATTGTCAGTGTTTTACGTTGCATGAATAACGGTTCGCTGTGGCCGCACTCGGTGCCTGCCACCGACTGTGTCGCCTTGTGGCGACTCACACAGAATAGGCGACTCAAGATGCCGCAACAGCCGCTCGGTGCGGGCGAGGGTGATGATGTTTCTGTTGTTGCATCGCGTGTTTCCCTTGCTGTTGTTATTGCTGTTGTTGTTGTTGCATTGTTGTTCGCACAACAGCGGGCGGATATGGTCATTAGGTTGGCATTGTGGCGTGTCTGGCGATTGACATCCATTTCCATGGTGCGCAACAAAAAACTGTTGCCTACTTTTCTGCGCGCTGTATTTGATTTGTGCAATTTTTTCACTTGCTTGTTTATTGTTTTATTGTTGTTGTTGTTGTTTTTGCTGCTGTTTAAACACAACTCCCAACAGTTCCGCTCGCTTTAAACTTTCTCTGACTGTTTTTTTATATGCAAATTGTCAGCCAGAAGTTTCAGCATTTATTTTTTTCTGTGTGTATTTATTTGGTTTTTCATTATTTTTTTCTTTCTTTTCTTTTTTGACTGCCACTGAAAATAGCAGCGTGCTGTGGCAGGTGGTTCAATGTCGCAGTGTTTGTTGTTGCTGCTGGTTGTTAAAGACACAACAACTTGGCGCCCTCACGCACAAATACATACGCACACGCACACAGACGCTTACGCTTACGTCGCACTCTCACACACGCACACACACAGCAAAGCAGACAGCACAGAACAGCCGCGACGCTTTCAAGCCGAAGGCAGCGAGCCAACTGATAGCAGTGCTCGTCTGTGCTGCCGCTGCTGCTGCTGGAGCGCCACGGCGTTGCCAGACTGCGGCGAGAGCAACAGCTGCGTACAGCGCATGCCTGGCGCACAGTGGGCGCTGAAAAGCGTGCGGCGTGCGCCCTTGGCGGCCGCTTGTGAATGAAGCAAAGATTTTTGCCTGTTTACGTTACTTGATGCTACCGCTGCTGCTGCTGCTTCTGGTGTGGCAGGGGGCATATTTGGGGGTGGCTTGTTGCGATGAACGGGCAGCAGTTCAAAGTTGTAGCGCATTTTGCTTTATGTGTGTAATTGTTTGGCGGCAGTCGAGCGGCGCCTCATGCTATGCAGCACTTTTTTTATATTTATATCCTACAAACCAAAAGTAAGCAAAGGGTGGCTTTTTTCAAATAGTAAGAGGGAAAGGTACTAAATATTTTATGGTTGTCGCAGTCTCTGACTTCAAAATTATATAAGTATTTATTTAAATATTTTTGAAATAATAAATAGAGTATTGATATATAAACGTTTTACCCTACTTCCGATGTAAAGATTATTCATAAATTAAAAAAAGTTATAAATAAATAAATTTGATCTAGATTTGGTGCACGCAAAGTTTATATGCATATTAATTTAAATAATATAAATTAGCTAAATTTTTTTTCGACATAAATAAATATTTATGTTAATTTTATGTAATTTTTATCTGGATAAAAACATTTTTAACATTAACATTTGATGTGAATTTTTAAAAAAATGATTTAGCTAAAAGCAACTTTTTGTACATTTAAATTAAGCCTTTTCTTTTTCTTTTAAGTTCGTTACCTTTAAAAAATATACATAAGAATACATACTAGAAAGATAAAATTTTTTTTCTCTCTCATTTTTAGGGTATTTTATAGTCGTGTTTTTCTAAACTTTCCACAAACTTTTACTGTTGTTGCAGTGCTCTGGTGGCAGATTACCAACTAAAGTGATGAGAAGGCACACATTTCATCAGTGGAGTGAATATATATATCTACATGTGTCTCTTTGTGTGTGTGTGTGAGTGTTGTCTGTCTGCTCTGAACGTAATTTCAATGTTTCAACGTAATCTTTGATTTGATTATGTTGTTGAGCTGCCTCCTATGTGTGCACAAAACGTGCCGAGATGTCCTTTTCTCGTTTGCTCTGTGTATGTTTGAGTGTGTTTGTGTGTTTGCTGTGTGTGTGCGTGTGTCTCGGCCACTTCCGGCTAAAGCTATAAACGGATTATAAAGTAATTTAATGCTTTTTGTTGTCTGCCCGACAAGATAGTCGCCGGGTGCGAGTGCATAGAGCACAGAGCGGGCACCAATAAAAACTTTTAATGTTTGCTTTCTGGCATATCATATCGCATTAGATCGCAACACGCATACGCACTGTTGTGCCTAGTCGTGGTCCCCATCCATTTAATGAGTTGGCGTTTGTTGTTGCTTAGTTGCTTAACGCCCATTCCTGTTGGCATTTTTGTGCGTAATTAATGTCCAACAGTTTGGCAGCATTGGCAGCTGTTTGTCCTTCCGCTGACCCCCTCAGACCACCAGCTGTCCGACTTGAGTTTGTCCGTGGTTCGTTTGGCCATTTTGGCAGCATGTTTATCTGCCTCAATGCGCAAATACTTACATATGTATACTATATATAGTCGCTTTATGCTCAGCACACACACACACACACATTCACACACACATGCATTTAGTTAGATTGTCACATTAATTTTGTACGTTAAGCTGTCAACGTGGCCAACATTTTTGTATCTTATTCGTGTGTCCAGCCAGCCAGAGTCCTTTATATAATTTTTTTGGGTGCTATTTTCGTTTTTTTTTTACGCACGTTTTTGTTCGCCTGTCGATTGCTTTGGTCCGAAATATTTTTTGGCCATTTCTCTTGCTTTCATCTCGGGTCCCGCAGCAGCGATAAGTGCGTCTTAGTTTATCTTTATGTCTAGGCTTTGCATTAGTTGTTGCTTTTGTTGTTTTCCCTCTTCTTCATCTTCTTGTAGCTGTTTGGCAAATAAATACGTTTGATAATGTGGCACGCACATTATATTGATGGCCTTCGCCTCTGACCCGCCCCTTCCCCAACACGACCCGACTCTTGGTGTGAAGTGCAAAACATTTCAGTTAATTGCAATGCCAGAAATTGTTTCGAGTGCATTTCAGTGACTAACCCTTTGGGAATGTGTGAATTTGAATTTATTAGCAAATTTCAGCATTCATTTAAATGTGGTGAAAATATTTGTTTGCCATCAGAATTTATGTGTTAAAATACGGCATACAGTTATGTTATGTTTGTCCTGTTAATTTTTTTATTTTTTATAATTAGATCTGAAAAGTAGAAAAATCGATATCAAATTATATTGGTTTGAAGATTGGTTATCTGAGTATTTAGATGTATACAATTTTTTGATTATTAATATTTTAGGGATATATAAATCTTACGGTAAAAAGCATGATTTGCAACCAAAACTCTTAAACTTGGAATTTTCAAAATTTTTATGTTTAGAATGTTATTGAAATTTAAACAGATTTTTCATTATTTTTCATGACTGCTTGCTTTTGATATATATGTAGTAGTTTGGATATATTTAGTTGCATTCGGGACAACTCCTAATTTATAATGAAATGAAATAAAAAATATATAAACTTTTAAACATTGCAGTATTATTAAAATATTGTGTTTTACATTTTACAAAACTTGAGCATATATAAGTATATATTTAATTTTAGTTACAAAAGTAATTTAGTTTTGCTTGTATTCAGATTTGATGATAAAAACATAAGTTTGCCAAAGCTTCTTTGATTCTGCCCTAAACATAATCCGGTCAAAATACTTAATTTTCAAAAGTAACTTTTCTGTATGATATTTCCAGGTCTGCAGGCTTACCAGCTTACACATACACACGCACACATACCCAAAAATACTGTATGTTGATACAAATGCCAAATTCGCTTCAAATGCCACATAGGACTCAACTTTTTCATGAAGCAGCTGCAAGCGCCTCGTTCTCCACGTTCTATGCTCCACGTTCCACGCTCCACTGGCCGCGCCCCCTCTGCCACTCCGCACGTTCACAATCAGTCTCAATTACGCAGCATTTTTGTATGTGTCGAACGCTGTTAGCAATGAAAATTGTGCAACTGTAGCTGAAACTGAAAAGTTCCATTGCATTTACCAAAAAAAAAAGAACAGAAAAATAAAAAACCGAAACTGTTGCCTAATTGCAAAAATGCTGCCGGGCAAACACACAGAGCACAACTTTTCCGTAGCCCAAGCACTCCGAAAAAGAAAAGTACGCTAAAAGCTTAAACAAAACCTCAATAAAGCCGATGGCCATTGCCGGGTGAGGGCGAGGGGCTGGGGACGGCGGCGTGTGACTGGAGGTCGTTACAAACTATTGAGGCGGCAAATGGCAAACGGAAAAGTTTGCGGCGCATGCGCAGCTCCCGCAGGAGACTAACCCAGTACCAACTATTGCCAAGAGCAATAGCAGTGACAACGACAACAACAACGTTAACGTTGTCATGTAAATGACGCTTTTATGTTGCAATCACGTGCTGTCATCTCTATGTTTTTTCTTCAGTATTTTTAAACCGTATTAAATCGGATCATATAGGGTATTTTGAAGTTGTGTTTAAGCAGACAGATAGAGGCTTTTAATTATGGTATTACTTTAACTTCTAAAAGCATCGATTATTTGTTAAAATCGATTATAAGATTAGTTTCGATTATATATTTATGGTTATCTGATAAATCAATGTAATATTGAAGATATTGATTGCCAGACTTTATTCTCAGATACAAATCGATTATCAGATTAATATCGACTATTAGATAAATGATTGATAATTGATTATAATTAATCAATCTGATAGTTATCATATGGAATTTCAGATTAATATTGATAATTACAACAATATCGATTTTTAGATAAATTCTTACAACCAGATAAAAATCGATTTATTAATCCGATTAATATGATTTTTTAAGAATAGGTCGAACATAAAGAATGTTTTTATAAACCAATTCCGAAATGACTCAAAATTGTGGTAGTTTTATGTGTGTAATCGTGTGCATAAAGTAAAAATATTTGTTACAACAGCGTTAGCCTTGGTAGAGGGTATTTCTTCATCGGTTACTCCAACTCATATTTTCAGATTTTTTTACTTTTTGCAGTTAAATTTTTTTCTTGTTTCATATGCAGTGAAATTTTATGATTATTGCCGAAACGGACAAAAAAGTTGCCCACAAAAGTTTATACCAAGCACGCCTCATGCACTTGGCCAAATGTCGCGCTTTGATGCCTTCGTTAGTTGCTGCTGCTGCTGCTGATGCGGCTGCCGTCAGTTGTGTCGCGTCCTGGCAGGATCAGCATGACGTTGCACCCAGCTCTGACGACATCGCATGAAATTTATGCAAATGCACGGAATTTGTATGAAAATTGTTTTATTTCATACAATCTCTCACACACGTATATTATATATATATATATCTCTGCTTATAAATACGGACACACACTCACTTAATGCACGCGCGTGTCATTGTCTTGTGCTTAAGCAGAAATTACTCATACCACGTGTTGGCCGGCGCTTGCCTTGCGCCGTTCTTGTTGCTGCCGACTTTGACGTCGACCGGTTTGTGTTTTATGCAAATTCGTTGCTCTGCGCAACAATGTTATTAAAAAATGATAACAAGCCAGTGCCCCGAACAACAACAGCAACATCAACAACAACTAGCAAAAACACGTCAGAAGACAACGACAACTGTCAGTTAGACGGCTGCGGCTGTCCCCATGTCAAGTTTTTAGCTGGCTGCTCTATTGTGGGTGCTGTTGTTTTTCTAGTTGTTCTCGTTGTTGTTGTTGTTGTTGTTGCTGTTGTCTTTTGCATGCGTTACGAGAAATTATGCAGTGAAATATGTTGCCACAGCGCAAAAGGAATATAGAAGGACAGGAAAACCACAAAAAAAAAAAAATAAAAAATAAAACACAAACATGAAACATATCGAAAATGTAATGCCCTTTAGCCAAAGGGTTTGCAATTATATATATGTTGATTTTCTGTGACCTTACACAAGAAATTATATAGTATTTAAATATTTTAGTATTTAATGTATTTAATAAAATATTAACATTATTAATACTATTTATGTTTTTTAGAAAGAAAAAAAGAATAAATTGGTATTTTTATTATTTTTTGTAATTTAAATATAATTTTATTTTGATGGTGTAAAAAATATTCATTAAATATCATAGATATAACTTTTTAACCAATTCAAATACTTTGATACTAGGGTTTTCTATATCATAGTTGCACATGATTTATGTGTATTTTTTTTAATATATTTATTTTAAACATAATATATTTTTCTATATCAGCTTAATATTCAAAGTTTTGTATATTGATGGATCCTTAATTCACAACAATTCAAAGATGCTTCGCATAGAAAAAAATTAATGCTTAATCTGTTTCATTATTTAATAGACTTCAATCTGAAATGTGTTTAAGGAAGAGTCGAATGTGTTATCAAACCTTTCAAGCAGTAAACAAATAACAGTGCACAACAGACCTCGACATGAGTGTGCGTGTGTGTGTGTGCGTGTCTGTGTGTGTAGATGAAATAACAGTTGTTGTACAAGAAAATATGACAGATAGACAGGCAGCGACGTCAACGATGGCGACGGCAATGCCAACATGTTGCCAGGCACAAGCAACGGCAACAACAGCAACAACAACAACAACAATAGCAGCCACAACAACAACCACAGCAACAACATTACAAATGCAGTTGAAACTTCAGTTGCGACCCCGGTTGAGGCGAGCCATGTTAGAAATGTAAAAAGCATGTCAAAATTTCAAGCTGCTGGAAGCGTTAGTTGCGTTTTGAATGCCAAATACCAAAAAAGCAAAGCATTTCGACAATGTTAAAAGCCTTGGCTTGGGGTCTAATAAAAGTGAGCGCTTTAAAATATTTATTAAATATTAAATTAATATGTAAATATATGGGAAGGATTTTAAATTAGCATATAAACAAATAAAAGGGTAACACAATATTTATATTGGCTTTACAATAAAAGAAAAACATATTAATATTAAAATCTTTGTCAATAAATTAATCAATTTTAATTTGAACAAATCTCTTTGATCTTTTCTTTGATCCCTATGGAAAATATATTAATCAAATATTTCACACATTTGTTTTGGCCATTTCTAACAGCGTCTCCTCGTGACTTACGCTCATCTCATGACAAATATATAAACAAAATCCATCTTACACGCTTGCTTTGCAATTTCGAACAACCAAAAACATGAATTAATCATTTTTGCACATGTTGCTTAAATCTTGTAGTTTTCCTCTGTTTATTCACATTTTTGACACGCATTTATTTGTTTGTGCCTATTTTTATTTTAACTTTGCATTTAATTTTAGTTTTGTGCGAGACAACTATGGCAATAATCCGCATTTGTTTTCACAAATCCAGAAATAACTGTCCGATCCGGAAATAGCTTTGGGAGCGAAACAAACGCATCAATTAATCTCAATTATTAGCGAAATAATTATTCTTGGCATTTAGCCCGCTATTTGCACATGAATGAGTACTAAGTGTTTATTGTTTATACTTAACATAATTATATATAAATCTGCGGCAAAACGTGCGTCCCAGCAATTGCATATATTATTGCCTATCGGCGGCATCTGCCATCAAATTTGGCAACAAGTTCGTTTTTATTTTAAAAACTGATGTTTTGATCCTAAAGAATTCAAAATAGTTTTAAATTTAAAATCCACGCGCTGCTGGCTACATATTAGGTACAGTTGCTGCATATTTGACTAAGCTTTTAAACAGTTGAAAAAATACAATTTTTTAATTTTAAAAAATAAAATAAAGTATACAAGTACAAGTTATTTTTTGCAATTAATTTTTATTATTTAAATAAACAAAAAAACCGGTTCTTTTCACAATTCTTGGTGTGAATGCAACTAAAATGCCTTTAACAAGATATAAAAGGAAGTTTAATATTTAAATTCATTAAATTAATTTAAATTTAATGTTTTCGTTTAATGATTTCAGAAAAAACAAAAAAAGTTATTAATAATAAAAAAAATGCAATATTCATATGGAAACGTTAAGTTTATTAATATTTAATATTCTTTTTGCAGGAATTTAAGTTCTTAAAAATATTTAATGCAAACTTGAATAATTTTTTAATATAAAAAATTGAGTATAACTTATCTAAATATAGAGTATTTTCACGTCTATTTAAACTTCCTTTCACAATCACTTGTTTTCGGGGTTTCTGTCGCATTTTTGCGTTATGTCAAAAAGGCGCTTTGTCGCCATTGTTGCACCCATTTGATTGTTGACAATTGCTGCTGTTGCAGTTCAATTGTTGTTGCTGTTTTTGCTGGTTTATTTTTCGGCAACCATCACATTTGACAACACGAATGTGGAGCTGTTGCCATTGCTAATTACATGGCATATGGCCTCAGTTAGATTTTTGACACGCTCGCCTGGCCAGTTGCTCTCTCTCTCTCTCTCTCTCATTCTCACTCTTCGTTTTTCTCTGATAAGGACATTTGAACAATTATTTCATTAATAGCGCATACACACACACATGGATTTTAACTACAAGTTTATTGTTATTGCGCGCTATGTTGGCCGCAATTTGGTAGCTTAACCCAAATCCAATTAAGTAACAAGCGTAAGCCACTTGGCAAGCGACATCGACGACACATTGGCTCGTTTAACCCATTAAATGTTTCTCTCTCTCACACACACACGCACACAATCACAGCTGACATGCCAAAACCCAAAGCTGATAATTTCAATCAATTTTAAGCCACAGTCACAGAGAGCCATTTTGCAGTTGGGCGCCTTTTGGCCTGCAATTTGGGCCACCAATTCGAGTGGCCGCATTGCAGCATTGGGAATTTGCTCTGAGGCGACGTCCTCGTTGTGGGTGTCTCCCTTCCCCTCCCCATATCCCACCCCCCATTGTTGAGCTATGCAATTTGACTTGTTTGCTGGACAGCAGCAAATGCCAATGCCACTGCCCAAATGATGTTGTTGCTGTTGCTGCTGCTGCTGCTGTTGATTTTGGTGATGTTTTTGCTGCTGCCTTCTAATCAAAACTAACCCAACTCAAAAGAGTTAACCAATTAAGCTGGACTCATGTGATAAACAGTTAGGCCAGCATTCAAAAAGAATGAAATTGGAAATTGTTATGGCCTGTTTTTTGTTTTTGGAGGTTTACCCTAAGCGAAGAGTCTGCCCAAATGGGTATATTAAATATATATACATATACTGTATATATTATTTATATATGTTTATATTATTTACATATTATTTTATTTATTTTTTAAGGAGCAATTAGCAAATATATTTTATTTTTTGAAAATCCTTACTTTCCTTTCCATAAATTTCCTTTTTAAACTTTTTGACAATAAGTTGTAGAAATTGACTTTTAAGATATTAAATATAAAGATAAGAAAAATATACAACAACTATTTTTGTTATGGTTTTTACATTTATAAAATTTTATAAAAAACTAACAATTCAATTTTATTTCTTTTATAGCTGTTTTTATAATTTCATATTCTATTTTAGTTAATATAGCTCAAAAACTCAATATCTCCTCACACATTGGTATTGATCAAATTACAGGGTATGTTTAAATCACTTGCTGCAAGCGTTACCGCTTCTTTTTGCCTGCTGGTGCTGCTGTAGTTGTTGCTGTCGTTTTTGTTGTTGTTTGTATTTGGTATTGTTGTTGTTGTTGTTGTTGTTTCTGGTTTGTTTATGCAGCGGACCTCCAACGTTTTCGCTTTCGATCGTGCCTTGGAGCAAGAACTGGGGCTCGAATCGCGTTTACCGGAACCTGGATGCTGCTGTGTCCGCGCCGGGCATGTCTGCTTGTGTGTGCGTGTGTGTGTGCGTGTGTGTGTGCGTGTGTGTGTATGCGTGTTTTGGGCAATTCTTGCTTACTTTGTTTTGATTCCGAGGTTTTTGGGTTTTTGTGCCTGTCCAAGGCGCTCGCTTAATAACGTTATTTTCTGGTCATTGTACTTTTAATGGGCTGCGTAGCAGGCGAAGCAAATCAAACGCTGCCGTCTTCGTTGTTGCTGTTGTTGTTGTAGTTGACTATTGCCATACGGCATCGATCATCATCATCATCAGCAGCAGCAACAACAACAACATCATTATGATCGCAGCTCCTTTTCAGTTGTTGTTGTTGCTGTTGCTGCTGTTGTTGCGTGGCAGCAACAACTTATCGAAAACACACACAACAACAACATTGAGGCTGAGCATGATGAGGACAAGGATGATAATAATGATAATGATGATGATGATGGAATATGTAGGCTCTTATAAACTTGAGCTTCTGGGTGGCGACGCGTAACAGCTCACAGCACAAACACACACACACGAACACACACACGCATCACACTCACAGATACAGATACAAAAGCTCTTTCATCGCATGACAAGCGGCCGAAACGTTTAAACAAAAAATCAGAAAAAAACCAGCCAACAACGGCGTCGGCGGCGTCAACAAAAACAAAAATGAATTGCAAAAAGAAAAACAAAAAAAAACATAATACAGCTAAATTTGTTGTAGGTATCCGTATAAATACTATGGATGTGTGTGTGTGTGTGTGTGGTATTTATTTATGCATGTAAGTTGCTGCTGTTGCTCCTGTTATTGTTATTGCTGCGAATTTGGGCTGGGGCAAAAATTTTAAATTAAAATATATATGTGTAACAACAGCAAAAACATGATTACTTTTGCCTCAAAACACTAATCAGAATATTGTTTACTTAGTCAAAATAGGCAAAACATACATTAAAGTGGGTACAAAAAGCTGAGCGCTTAAAGGCATGAAAATAGCGGGAAAATGTTCAATGTATTTTAAGAGTATCTTTTATGTAGATTTTATAAAATTTAACAACGGTAAGAAGTTGTAATATATCAAATAATTTATTAATAGCATTTGATTTATTATGTATGGGAAATTTATAGCTCAGATAAGTTTTTAATAGATTGTTCTTCGTACATTTTTAAAATTTAATTTTATATATTTATTTATATTTTAATATTTATATATATATCAATTAATGCATTTTAAAATTTTTGTATATCTATATACTTAACTATGGTCAAGTTTTATATGATTTTACATTCCATTAAGTCAAATTTTTCACTCTTTACCGATATTTCTATATAAATTTATCGATTTTTATATAAAAATCAGCAACTTTAAACTTAAACTTAACTTAAAAGGTTACAAAAACTTGATAACAAAGCACAAATTAAGTTCAAATATCAATTTCTTCACTTGCTTTAAAGCAAAGTTTCTAAAAAGATAAAATCAAATCACTTTGTTTTTTTATTTTTTGTAATTTGAGAATTCCTGCAACAACTAATTAGTATAAAAGTTTTCAATTTCACTGAACTTCTTGAAAAGTTTGAGAAGACGAGGAGAAGCAACATTTAAAATTCCTTGACTGTTTATGTCCTTCAATAGAAAATAATATTGCATTTGGCTCTAATATTTTTGCAAGCTACCTACAATTAGAGCTGTGTCTTGGCTTCGTCTTCTTCTTCTGCTTCTGCTGTTTCTTTTAACTTTGCCATTGATGCTGCTGCTGCTGCTGCTGCTGCTGCAGCAGTTGCTCATTAGCATAAGTATCCTTATCCAATATCCTTTCCGCTTTCACAATGTCTCGTTGCGCATTTTGAATACAAGTTGCCGTTGCCATTGTTTTAGCCAACCAACCTTCTGGCCCCCCTCTCAATTTCGCTGCTGCCTAATGCAACTTTTGTGTTGCGAAAAGCTCAAAAGATTTTCCGCTGCAATTTCCAGAGGAATGAATCGCTACCATTGCCAATAATCCGCAGTGACAGTTGGCAAAAATGCAATTAAAAAATTTTCACTTTGTCGACTTTGTGTGCCCTCTGTGTGTGTGTGTGTGTGTGTGTCTGTGTGTGTGTGTGTGTGTGCGTTGGGCTCTTTCGATTTGCTTGGCATAAGTTTGACAGCAGCTGAGCCCTCTTCAGTTGGCCCGCCCTTGCTTCAGCTAACAAACATTCTTTCATTTAATAAAATGCGTGCCAAGTTGACAATTTAACCCCGCCGATTGCCGCTCTCCCCTGGCGTGCCATGGGGCCAAGGATATAAAGGGGCCCAGCAGGACTAAGCAAAAGTTTTTCGCTCAATTCGAGTTTGGCCACCGCCCCGTGCCACGCCCAGCTGTCGGCCAACAGCAACAGTTGTCTTCTAGGCCCGACCAGCACCTGGTCTCCCAGGCAGCTGTCCGTCCGCACACAGCCTTGGCGTGTGTGCCACATCTATTTGTGGCCCACGGCGCATTTCTGGCCAAGAAGGTGTTGTAATGTGCTAAAATCTCGATACCAACCCCCCGCAACCCCTCCCGCTGCCAGTGGTGCATTCGAATGATGAATGATGGATTTGCATCGCCCGATGGATGCGTGTAAACAAATGATCTAGGCACGCCTGGGAGCTGGACGATGCCACATGGAAGCTGCCCCCAAAGGTACTCTCACTCATGCTGGGCTGATGGCAACCGGGAGAGCTGCTGAGCTGCTGAGCCGCTGCCAGGGCTCAGTTCAAACGAAGCCACCGAAAACATGTGAGCCACTGGACCACACACACGCACCGAGTGGCAAAAACGAAGCAAGTCGCAGGGCTAACGTCGACAGTGATAGACTTGAAGATACCTTGTATATCAGAAAAAAAGCTAAGCAGAAGGCAGCACTTTAGTGGAATGATACCCTGTATAAGCCTTTTATATTAGTTAAACTCATCAGAGAGAGCATTTTAGATAATTGTCTTCAGCTATGAGATACCCTGTACTATGCACAGGTTTAAGTTGTAAACATTTAGGACATTCTTTTGGAAGAAAAATTATAAAAATAATACTAAATGCTAGATAAAATAAATATTTTACTGAAATGGATTAAAATACCTAACCTTATTTATTAATTATTAATATTTTATATTCAGTAACGAAAACTTTGATATTTTGAGATTTTTCATTTCAGTTGTTTAATTGTGTTACAAATGTTGCGAAATTGTTTTGTAATTATTGTTTTATACATTTTCTTTAAATTTTCTTTATTTCTATTTTAATAACATTAACTACATTTTGCTGTTTTCTTGGCTACAGGGTATACAGAGTAAAAAAGGAAAAAATAATAAGAAGAAAAAGAAAAAAACTCGGCCAGGCTGTTGTTGGCATCCTCCGCATCGCCGTATTGATTATTGTGATCTGCCGTGTGCTTCGGCTCTGTGGGTAATTATGCAAGCAGGCTGGAGGGAGAGAGGCAGTGCGGGAGGGAGAGAGCAGGAGCTTGAGCAAGTGAGGGCGAGAGAGCGTCGAGGGGCGCGACTGTCATTTATTTTAAACGATTCTTTTACACATGTCGGAGGCTGTCGCCGCTGTTAATGCTGCTGCTGCTGATGCTGCTGCTGATGCTGCTGCTGCTGCAGTCGTTGACGTTGGCATGCCAATCATTTCGTGTTGATGAAGTGCGAGTGTGAGGCAAAAATGTTGTACCAATAACTTGGATGCTACCAAAAAGTGAAGAAGCAGCAGCAGCAGCAGGCGAAGAAGAAAGCGGAGCAGCAGAAGCAACTAAAGATAAAAGAAATGGGAGCTGTGGGTGAAGTAGAAGAAGCAGCTGAAAATAGATGTGAGCAAAAACTAAAACATTGAACTGAAGTAGAAACAGAATCAGTGATCAGGGATTAAACCCAGATACATGTAATTGCCATGAATACCAGTATTTGATGTAACTTTTGTTCATAACAAGTCATCAATTTGAGCATTGTTCCCATCGTTTAACACAGCAGCCGCAAAAAAAACTCTCTCACACACACACACACACACACACACACTCATTCAGTCAGTCAGGCACTCGTTCCACCTTTTTGTCAATAATTAATTTGTTGAAAAATGCAACGCAACGCCGCTTGGGCCACCACCAGAGCCAAAGTCGGGGCTGACAGGCCGAGCAGCGCCTTGCATTATGCATGAGGTTAGCCTGGCCTGGACCCGCTGGACCCGCTCGGTCCGGCCAGTTGGCCAGTTCCTTGAGTTATGCGCTTTAGGGGCGCCTTCAAGGTTGCCTCCTGTCCATCCGTCCGTCCTATCGTGGCCCTGTCGTCGACTGCTGTTGCCGTCGGTCCCTCGTCTGGTCGCCAGTGCCGCTGATTAAGTCACTTACATTTTTCGCTGCTTTTCTAACTAATTTGCTGTTAATTTGTTGCTACGAGCTGCAGGCGGGCCCCCACCCAAAAGCAAAAAATTCATTTCCTGCCAGCCGAAGCGCATACGCAACAGCTTTTTGGCGTTGTCAGAATTCCGGGAAAACCCCACAGCGGCCACAGGTAAAACTCAATTACACAGGTAGCCAGCCAACGGGGACAGACGGATAGACGGACGGACTCAAGGCAGCGTCAGCAGTCTGAAAGAACGTAAATAAAAGCATAACATTTAATGGAAGCAATAATAAAATATTTATTATAATAATACAAGAAATTAAATGACAATAATATGCGCACTTAAATAGCTGAAGGCAGTAAATAATATTTAAATACTCTTGAAAACATATTTAATCTAATCTCACTTAATATGAAAAATATAAAAACATTTTTTAAATTCTGTTTTCTGACAAGTTTGTTTTCTTTCCAATCAAACAATTATATTTGCGATTTCACGATATTAAATTCTATTATATAAGAAACGAAAAATTATAACATAAATATAAAAAGTCTTTGATAAAAAGTATTTATTAAGTCTAACTATTTATCATTGTTGGGAATTCCCTACAAAAGAACTTTATTTAACAATTTTTTGAAGCATTTATACATTATGTTAAAAGATATTTTTCAAGATTGCCTCTGATTAGTAATAGTATATAGAAATAATTATTTTGAGGTAGTTATTTATAGTTTTTGATTTTTGTATTCTATTTTATCAGTTTTAGCTGGAAATATTAGCCTGTGTATTTTAAATGCATGAAACATTCATACAACATTGTAAATGTAATTCGATTTGAATACATATGTAAAAGAATTGAAACAAAAAAAAAACACATGTACTTAAATCGTTGCCATCAGCAAAATGTACGAGGCGAAGGCGCTGTGAGAATTTCGCAATGTTTTGATTTTGAAATGGGCGGCGGGTGCGAGGGGCCGGCGAAGTGAAACCGAGATTGCGACTTGGACACGGACGGCAGCAGCAAAAGCAGCAGCGACAGCGACTGCAACTGCAACTGTGCAACGGCGACAGCGACTCGAACTGTGAGTGTATTGTGACCGCATCCAGAAGCCGTGTCTAGCAACAGGCGTGGACGCGGCAGCGGCTGAGCGCCTGAATCAAATGTTTATCTTCCGTGTTTTCTGGGTGCCTCTCGGATTACAGCGCAGCGCGGCTTGTTGCGGCCGAGTGGCGCTCGGTATTTTTTTTTTTGCATTGCATTGAAAGTCACGTGCCATGCATAAAACAAACGCATTTTATGTTTCACTTGTTGTTGCTGCTTTCAACGAAAATGAAATCCAAAAATCGAAAATGTTGGCGCGACAAAACAGCAATAGCATCAGGGAGGGGGGACAGGCAGGCAGCAGGGAGTAGGCAGCAGGCAGAAGGGAATAAAGGCAAAGAATGAAGCGAAGCTGGCAGCCTCATCAATGGGCAGCCCCCGAAGCAGGCACATTAATTAAGGCAAAGAAAAAAGCATACGAAGCTATATATAAACATACAAAGACACACACACACACATGCAAACATGATTGCATATGTGTTTGCTGGCAGCGCAGCTTTGAGTTCGGCTAACGTCTTCGGGCTTTGGGGCGGCATCTTCGTCAACCGCTGCTCGCAGTCGCTGCGTGATGCCGACAGCGCTGCCAGCGCCAGTTGCGCTCGGATTTTCGTTTGCTTTGCGCACGACTCTCATTTTGTGTTTGCTCGTCAAGGCAGACGGAAGCAGCAGCTTCAGCTTCCGAACTACGCGCGTGCCTGTGCTTTCGTGTGTGTGTGTTTGTGCGTGTGCATGTGTGTGCTTGTGTGTAGCAAAAGCAAAGCTTACCAATACCGTGTGCAAATACAAAATACCGCTAGCTAACGGTACAAACAAAACACCGTGCAAGACAAACGATGCGCGCTAAAAAAAATTACCAACACTAAAGTGAAGCAAAGTGAGTGTGTGTACGTTTATGTGTGAGTGTGTGTGTTTATGGCAGGCGTGTGCCGTTAATTGCTCTGCACGGCGACAACAGGTGGCAACGTCCGCCTGCTGTGTCCGTCCCCCTTCCATTTTATGGCGTTGCCCAATTGCTGCGAAGCACGCAAATTCGCAGAACTTTAATTGCCCGAAAAAAAAACGCACAAAATAACAAAAAGAAAAGGGGGAAAAGAAAAGAAAGAGCTTGTGTAGGGGGCGTGTGGCCCGCAATTAGCAAATCTAACAGTTCCAAGAATCGATTCACTGCAGCCTAAAATTAATTGGCTGCCCTCAAACAAACCAGAAGCAAAGAGAACAGCGAAGCAAACCAACCCAAACACTTAAAAAGCCGCCGCACAGCGCTGCCAAAAATAATTTCTTTTTGCCGATATTCGCCCGGCTAAAGAAGTTGTCACAGGCTAAGGCAGCGACGAAGGCGACGGGGACGGGGACGGCAGCGGCGACGTGTGTCAAAGGTTTGACAGGCCTTAATTGTGCAAAAGACGAAGCAGGGGCAGCAGCAGGGGACCCGGGTTGGGGCTGGCCGGGGCTGGCGTCCTGCGCCGTGTGGGGGTGAGGGCCGCAAAGCTGCTGCTGAAAGTGGCCAAGCAGAAGAGTTAAAGCTGCTGGATGACAAAACAATTGCCGAGGGATAAGCTGCGTTTGGGGAAATGATTTATAGATATGCGAATAAAGTTAATTTCTGGCAATTGTTAGATCTAGAAGCTAGTGTTAGATGTTGTTAATTTTATTAAATGAGGCAACTAAATGATCTTAATTACTTAAATTGTGTTATATATCTCTGTTGGCATCAATATTGATTTTTAAAAAGCTCCTCAGTAAAAAGTATAGGAAAAAAACTCTTTGTTTTTGTGTAAAAAATACATTCTAAGCTTTATTTATTTTCGGCAATTTTGCATAGTACACCAATTTTAATTTTTGTTCTATTATACATATATTTTTTTATTTAGGAATATAGGAATGCTCCGTCTTAATATAGGATTTATTTTCAAAAAAATTTTTTAAAATATATAACATAATTCTGCACATCATAACGGCATAAAAAAGTTCTCAAGTCTGCATATTATGAAATCTTTTTGTACTTCAAAGGTAATTAAATCTTCAGTATGCCTTCGCGCTTAATTAAAAGCCTGCTCGAAATTTGAGGCAGGTGAGAAACAGGTGTTTTACATATAAAATTGCATAAAATAATAGTGCAGCTGTTATCAACTAGACAAAAAATTAGATTTGTTTCTTACAAAAACGGAAATATTATCTAAGATTTATATTTTTCCAAAGCTTAAAATATTTGAGTAAAAAATCAAAGCAATTGAAATATTGATTAAAAATATATTTTTTATAATTGCTCGTCAAACTTGAAACATATAGAATATAATTTTATTGTTCGTTTGATCAGAATCACAAATTAAATAAATAAACATTTATTAAAATACCAGGAACTTTTTAAAGTAAAGTTAGTTTTTATTTAATATATTGCGCAATAAAATATTTTTTTATTGAATTTAATTTTTTATTGGTTTATTTTACTCTTATTTTATTTGATCGAATTGTTTTGCTTTTGCCGCCATCAAAGAATAAACACACACACACACACACACGCACGTCCATAAACTTTACCCTCACCTCGTTTGAGCTCAAACCAAAACTCACTTGAAAATCTCTTAAATTCAGGGCAATTGTGAACCGTTAACAGCCAATAAACTTAAAAGCTAAGCCATCAAAAAAAAGTACAAGAAAAGGAAAAGTAAAACACGAAATGCGACGGCAACGTTTGGGGTTGTTGCTGCTGCTGCTGCTGCTGCTGCAGTGCTTCGCCCACTCGCAGGCAGAGATTGCGCACACACCGTTGGCCAGGAATCGCATCAGCCTGGATCCGCTGGAGTTGCAGGAGTCGTCGCCGCATGTCTTGCCGAATAGCTGTCCGCAGCGATTGGGCTACGAGAAAATGCTGAGCAGCATCGATGATATGGAGGATCTGTATTTGGATGTGCCCGTGCACATGGCGCTCGAGCAGCGCCAGAAGAAACGGTAAGCGAACAAATTTATTTCTGCTCCCGATTCCCGACTTCCAATCCCAAATAATCGCGTAATTTGAGTAAGGCGCCTAAGTGCGCTGGCGACGCCGCCTGTCGCACAAATCAAATTATGACCAAACAATAACAAAATGCGTCAACGGAAGGACGAAGATGCCCCAGGCGCCGTCCACAAATGGCTAAAGAAAGGGCAGGGTGTGGGGAGAGGTCGCCAATATGAAAAAAGAACCAACAAATATAATTTATAACCACGACGTGTGGCTGGCCAAACAAAAACCAGCGCCAGATTTTTACAGTTGCCATAAATATTAGCAGTGTGTGTGTATGTGTGTGTGTGTTTGTGTGTGTGTGTAGTGCTTCTTCATCTTATTCTTGTTCTTCTTATGCTTGTTTGTCTAAGCATTTGTGTGTATTTTGTTAGTGCTTTTGTTATTTTTTTTCATTTCTTTGCTAGGCCCACAGCTGCGGCCGCGTTGCACGTGTCGTATGAGCAACTTTTTTCATGTTTTCGCTTTCTGTTGTTTTTGCGCTCGTTTGGGCCTGGGTCAAGAAAAGCTGTCACGTTTTCGCTTAGCGCGCGCCTGGCAGGCATTCTGTCTACTCGAATTATATACTCTTGCGTACAGTTGGGTGATTTAACAAAGTCGAGCGCCTCACAAAGGTTTTTAAAATGAAAAGCGCGTTTTTTAAGTGAAATATTTAAATTCGATACTTATTTTTCAGGCACAATTAAAAAATGTTTTGTTAAAGATATATGCATATAGGAATGTAAAATTAATGCAGTATCAAATAAATATAAATCAAGCGATAATGCGACTGAAGAATAGGATATCTTAATGATATCGGTAAAATTTGGAAAAATCAATACAAACTTTGAAAAACTTTACACTAAAAAACGCATCGCAAATATGTTTTTATTTATTTAATTTGTTCTTCAACTATTGCCAGAGTTTTAGCTTAAAGAAATTAAGTTTGAAATATGTTTAGAAAATATGTCAAAATTGATTGTTCTCATTATTAACCATATTTTTTATGTTAAACTTTCTTTTGATGAAGCAATTGCTTCAAAATATTTTATAACTATGTATTATTATTTATTATTCTGAATAATTAATAAATATATACAAGCATATAGTTTCCATTTCGACCAATACTGAATATATATGCTGGAAAATTAAAATGCTTTGTTTTAAAGTTCTTTAGTCTTCAAAAAATAGCTACAAAAGTTTGATGTCTCAAATTACTTTACTTTATTACTTCTGTTTTCTTAGAAATATATCGTTAACTTTTTCTTGTTTCATAAGATGCTTTATCTTCATTGTAGTTGCTGCGAGGTATGTTGAGTTGGGGTTGTTTTTTTTGTTTTTGTTTTGTTGGAATTAGGAATTTTCTTTGTTTGTTTTCGCTTCAAATTCTTGACTAAGTGATTTTTGGCTTTCCCCTCTTTTGCTTTACTTTTAAGCCCTAAGTGTCTGACCATTGCTGCTTAATTCCTTTCGTTTTCTTATTTCGTTCACAAAAACTTTGATGTGCGTTTAATTTTTTAAAGAGGCATTTTTTGAGTTTTATTTATGTCACAAAATTGTTCACCTCGTGAAAAGTAACAAAAATCATCTATTTCTAAAAGCTGCCAAAATTTGAAATAAACTAATTCGCATTAGTTTGTTGAAATTGAATATTTGTGAGCTCTCTTGATATATATCAAGCCCGCCGGCAACTCCGAGCGAGGGCATATAAAATTCGATATGCCTTGGTTTAAATTTAGCTCTTTAAATTACTTTTATTCCTATTTTTTTTGACATTTGTGTCTTTTATTTCGGCAAAGAACGTGCGAACCTTTTAATCTATTTTTTTTCTGTTTTTTTGAAATTTGCTTTACATATTTGTTGGCTCGGAGCTCGTGTGGCCGCTGCTCTCATATAACTTTGATCATTTCTGGCATAGAATGTCAAACATTCAAATTAATGTTGCGACCGTTGTTTCTATGGTTTTATAGTCGCGCGACCAGAGCGACCAGTGGCCAATGGCCAGCGGGTAAATGTTCCAATTGCCGGCTGCAAGTGTTGGCGTCCAGTGTCGCCACCGCGTTGTACGTGCTGCGCGTCTCGCGTTGCTGCCACAAACAGCGCGGAGCGTGTGAAAAGGCGCAGGAATTGTGTGCACAATTTATGGAGCGTGCAGTCATTAAGCGTTTTTTTTTTCTTTGTTTTGTTTTGTTTTGTTTTTGCTGCGCCAAAATTAAGCGATCTGACGCGCTCTCTATAAGGCCCGAACGGTATTTGCTGGGATAGAACAGGATGCGGCTCCTGCGCAGGCGCAATCAAGACGCAAGTCCAGTTGCTTGTTAATATTTTTGCGCAAACAAATCGTAAATATTCATTTAACGACTTAATTCGACGGCACAATATGCACAGTCCCCGCCCCAAACCCCTTCTTTCGTTCCCGCCTGTTAACTGGAAGTGGGACTGGGCCACGCAAATGCGAATGCGAATGCGAATGCGAATGCGCTGCGCAACAGCGGCCACCTGTAGCACATACGCATTTTGCCAATGGCCCGAAAATCAAAACAAACTGCAAAACAACAAATTGTTGTTAATGTGCTATGCTTGTTGTTGTTGTTGTTGTTGTTGTTGCTGTTGTTGCATTTTTATGTGCGCCGCAGGCTCAAGCGTTGTAAACAACTTTTATGGCCAACACCCCCTGCCGCAGCCGCGGCCGCGGTCCGCAGATGCTGCAACCCTCCAAACCCCTCCGCCCGCACCCCACTTGCACGCTCCCAATGCGCTGCTTTATGGCGTGCAGCTATTTATTTGTAAGCGTATCAAAGCAGCTACAATAAAAACAGCAACAACAACACACAAAATTGTTTTGCCCATTAAAAATGCGATGCATAATTTTTGTATACCCTTGCCGAGGGTATTTTCATTTTATCACGCTAAGTGGGTGCCAAATCTAAAAGACATATATATATATATATATAACATACATTATATAACATACATCTATCATATAACTGTACCAATTTGGAGCAATTGTCATTATAATCCAAAAATGGATTAATTTTAAAAATTTGTTTGATTAATTCTACTAATTCTTCCAATATGAAACTACTATTTCATATACGAAGCATTGCCAAATATTTACATTTTTTTGTAAGGGTATTAAGTCTTCGGCAATTAGCCGATAATAATTTTTAATAATATTATGTGTTTACTTGTTTTTTTTTTGCTCGCAGACCTTCAGCGGCAGCGTTGATGACATTTTTTTTTATTTATTTACTTTTTGTTGTTGCATTGCCTCAAATAAACTTATAGTTAAGTATTTTTAGATCAAGACTTGCCACTGCAAATGTATCTGTAACTGCAGCAGCATAAGTATCTGCAACTGCAACGGCAACTGCATCTGCATCTGCGTCACGAACAGACACTTGGGCGTCGCGGCCGGCGAGACAGAGCTACCCAGTCGCTTAGTCAGCCCATCAGACGCTCCTCAAACGCCATAGTTCAATAGTCTAAAATTTCACCAAAAAGAAAATTACACACACAAACTAACACAAACACACACATGCACACAATCACTAAGTGCGCGCTGTGCCCATTTTGTGAGTGCACTGTGAGTAATCGAGTAAATGTGAATGCGAATCCGAATGTTTGTTAAAAATTTCGGACGTAATGCGCAGTTTGAATCATTCACAAAGGCAGCCGAGCAGCGGCTAGAAATAATAATAATAATATTTAAATAATTTATGTTTTGTGAAAATCCAAGGCATATTCTAAATTAAAATACCAAGATCATATGTTATATATGCAAATAATATACATATAACTTAAAATATACATAAACTTAAAAAAATATGCACAAAATATAACAAAAAATTAATAAATCTAAAAGGAGATTATAAAATGTTTACCTAGTTGCAAATATTTTTTTTGTCAGAGCTAAATTCGATTCCTGAGCAGTTTTTCTTATAAGTTATAAGTTATTTTTTGATTAAAAATTTCATTTATTATAAAGTCACATATACCATATATAAAGTATATAATTTTTTAGATTTTCTAAATGAAATCTTCGCTTTTGCTGCGACACATTTAAAGAAAATAAATGTTCGATTTGACAAAATTTGTATTAAAGCTTTATTTAAATTGGTTAAACAAATATTAAAAAAAATTGTTTTTTATTTTATTAAATTAAACAACTCTATATATAAGCTTTTAAAATTTATCTTTGCTTAAATTTTTACTAGCCAGCGCTAAAGTGGGTTTTTTTGAAGTTATTGTAAAAAAAAGTTATATAAAACTTATCCAATTTAAATTGATAAATTTACGTTTTTTTAAGCATTCTCTGAATTTCGCTTAATACCTTAACTTTTTGCTGATTAGTTGTCGTTGTTGATAAAAGCTTTTAGATTTTTTTCGTTTTGTTTTTCCAACTTATCTATATAACTTCTAATCTCTTTGGTTTCGATATTTAAAACGTTAACTTTGAACCAAAAAAAAAAATATATATATATGGAAGTACCAAAGTTTTAAGCGCAAAGTTTAGCTCTTTATATTTGATTTTGTTTTTTATATTTTTTGGCAATAATTTTGCAAGTTTATTTAGATGCTTAGTTTTCGCAGCGCTTAGAGTTGGTAAGTATGCTACTTATAACAATATTATCAGCGACAGTTGACGCTGGCGATATTTGCTGTGCAGGAAAAACAGTTCATTCAAAGCTGATTGTCAATTTGTGCAAGCCAAAGGAGAACGAGACGGAGTAGGAGTAGAAGGGGATGGGGGGTTTGGGGTGGAGGGCGTATTGCAGACCGGAGACCAACAGACCAACTGACTGCCTGCCTGACTGTCTGCTTGTTTTTCATGCCGTCGCTTTTGATAGTTGCAAAAATAGAATTTTGTCGCTGATTTTAAGTATTTCGCGTGAAAACTACAACTACCAGACGCGGCCAGACAGCGAACGAGGAAGGCAGCGAGAAAGACGACAACGACGACCCCAAGAGGCGGAGAGACCGAGACACAGCCGCAGACGCAGCCACAAGCACAACTACAATCACAGCTACAGCGAGATTCACATTGAAGTCTTCTTCGTTTTGGTCGTTGTTGCTGCCTTCGCTCAATTGCAAATTTATGTGAATTGAGTCAATTTTTATGGCTTAGCTAGTTGGTTTGTTTGTCTGGTTTGTTGGTCTGGTCTGGTCTGGTCTGGTCCGCTCCGTTTCGTTTACAGGACTTTGCGTCGCTTAACGGGCGTAAAACGCACCACCGGAGCCACCGCTTCGAGCACTTGCTGCCGCTCTCTGTCCCACTGGCCCCGTCGGCGTTCCCGTCTCCGTCTCCGTCCCACAAACAGCTCGACCAGAAATGTCAACGAGGCGCTGCAAATGCCCACAATTAGTATGCCAAATGGTCCCTTCAGGTGCTCCGTGGTCAGCACAATGGCCGCCTCCTCGAAATGCGGTCGCATCTTGGCGATCCGATTCAAGTAGGTGTTGTTGTACCGAAAGTCCGAGTTGATCTTCTCAATGATGCCCACGTCCCGCATATACCGAATGATCATGTTCATCTCATAGATGAACGGAAAGCCCGCCTTCATGATCATCTGCATCGGACTGGTGAAGACGTTTTGCGGAAAGGCAAAGATGTCGTCCGCATGCCGATTCTGCAATATGTACATCCGACTGCCCAGAATGCAGCGGAGTCCTAGCTCTACGTCTTTTAAATTATCCGTGCGCGGCCGGAACTCCTTCGTGAAATTGTACGCATTGAAGATCCACAGATCATCGTCGTTCTCGAACCAATCGCGACTCTCCAACTCGCCGCCAAACGGAATGCCCGCCGCAACAACCTCTTCGAGGTCGTCCAGCTGATGCAGCAGGCCCGGATCCTGGAAGGTGGCGATCATCTTGGACGTGTACACAGCCACCACATTGATGCCGTACAGCGTCAGCACCATGAAGAACAATCGGGTCGCCTCGCAGATGGGCCGCTCCTGCACCGCCACGCAGATGGACACGGCCAGGGCATTGATGCCGGTCAGGCTGAGCTGCTGGTAGTACGCCGGCTCCGGCAGCAGTGTGACCAAAGCGTACCAGAACAGCCAGCTAACCACGAGCGTCAGCAGAAAGCAGAGCCAGGTGAACGGCTCAAAGATGCCCACCATGGCTCGCCAGGCGGGACGACGATCCGCCAGCTTGGTGAACCACGTGTACGCGTCCTGCAGATAGCAATCAGAGCCCCAAAAGATGCCCGTCACCTCATTGTCCGGATAGAAGCCGCCCATGATAAAGTCACACTCGCCATCGGCCAATTTGCCCAACAAACCGTCCCAATTGCCACTGTCGTCCATTTCGCCTCGAGTGTCCCGGGTGCAGGTTTGATTTGTCTGGGAAAAGTGCAGAAAAGATTACATTAGTAAGAGCGCTGCAGTTAGGCGATAATTGGACATGTTTTACCCAACAAAATCCTAAAAAATTTTATTTTCAAAAATTCATAAATTTCAAACACAGAATCCATCTCGAGGACAAATCATGAACAAAATGCCATCAAGCCTAAAAATCGGTTCAATTTTGCTCAAGTTATGAGTGTTTGAAGTATGGGAGTTCTAGATCCGAGATCTTTACTTGTCCAAATTTTTATCAATTTTGGCATGATTTTTGACCAAAAATTTTACTCCTTCAGAATCACTTTTAATGTTGTTTTTTATGCTAATTATGACATCCGCAATCGATTAAAAACAAAAATTCGCAATTCTAAATTTTGAAAAAAAATTTTTTTTGAAAATACATAAGGGGGAGTACATGCTTTTTTCTGAAAAAAGATCAAAAAAATTTATTTCCAAAAATGCGTATATTTTAAATGCAGAATCAATCTAGAGGACAAATCATGAACAAAATGCCATCAAACCTAAAAATCGGTTTAGTTTTGACCAAGTTATGAGTGTTTGAAGTAGGGGAATGGTTGTGTGGGTGTTTGTTATATGAGGGAACTACGAGAAACAGTTAAAGCAAACTTGGAACAATTTCGCAAATCCTATCACACAAAAAGATGTGTGTATAGTTGGGTATATTTATATCAAATCAACCTACCATAAACTGCAAACGGTTGCGCATGAATCCCAGTATTCGCATCTCGATGCCCAAGCCGCAGTCCTCCTCCACGAAGGGTGCCGCAATGGAGGCGCACACGTAGAAAGTACAGTTGCGCGGACTGAAGCCGCTTATGTAATCGGACATGGCGACGTGTACGGCATGTGGCGTGGGGAAGAGCTTTCCGTCGTGGCACTGGCCCACGCTCTGCACGCTGAGCACGCGACAGTCGACGTTGCTGTAGTAGTCGTTGACCAGGAGATTGTAGTCGGTCGAGGAGTCGGCGAAAATAAGAGCTACGCGATGCACGTAGAAGTTGCTCATCAGATCGTTGAAGATCTTCGAGGCGATCGTCCAGGGTTTGTCGTGCATCTCCGCATTGTGGAAGAGCACCAGAAACCGGGCGCCCGGATTCCAGGAGCGACTCTGGCTGACATAGTGGCTCATCAGCGTCTGCAGGCGTTGCACGCTGTCTACGACAATCACGTAGTTGTCCACCAGCAGCAGCTCCCCAAAGCCCATCGAGTTGTTCACCTGATCCGAGATGACGCGCAGCTGGAAGAACTCACGTCCCGGCATCGCCTCTGGATCGCTGATGACCTCATTGATGCGCTTGCTGAAGCCCTTCTGTATCAGTGCCGCGGGCAGCGACATGTTGAACACATTGGTCAGCATCACGTTGTAGGAGCGGGTGAAACGCTCGAGCGGATTGCGATAAAAGAAGATCTGCGCAAAGCTGTCCAGACAATCGACGCCCACCTGCCACGCGTGCGGGCCGACAGCCTTGGCGGGCAGCATATAGATAACCATATTGGCGGACTCATTCGATGGATTGACTATGGCCAGACCACCAATTGGCAGCCACAGCAGCAGCAGCAGCAGCAGTGGCAGCCGCAATGGCAACCGCCTCTCCTCTTTCAGCGAATTTGGCCACATTTCGTGCACGTTTGGCTGAGCGATGGTCAAGCAACTGAGCCAACTTCTCGCATGGCGGTTTGTTTGTTGCGGGCTGACAGCCAAACGGCC
This sequence comes from Drosophila paramelanica, assembly GCA_035043915.1. Taxonomy (NCBI): domain Eukaryota; kingdom Metazoa; phylum Arthropoda; class Insecta; order Diptera; family Drosophilidae; genus Drosophila; species Drosophila paramelanica. The sequence continues at coordinate 9,457,753 of JAWNMO010000674.1, read as the reverse complement.
AAAAGGCTGTTTGTGCATTCTTGTACCCTACAAAGCGAGAGCATATCGCCAGCTGGACTGGATTGGTATTTTATAAAAATTAACTTGAACACTTTCACCTATGTTCAATGAATTGAACCTAGAGACGAGACAGAGGTTCGAGCCATAAATGGAAATTTTGACAATAATCTGATAATAATACAGTATATATATATTTTATTATAAAAGTAATTAAAATACTTTTGCTTATTTTTTTCATTCATGTTTCAAAAATATTAAATGTGTGTAAAATGGTTGGCTGTTACTTATTTTAATGAAAACTATAAGCAAATAACGAAATATATTTAAAATATTTAAAATATTGATATGATTATTAATATGAAGCCTGCGATTTGAACTCGTATTTAAAACTTATATAATTATGCCAAAATACTGTTTACTATAAACAATATATAAAATAGGCAAAAAGAAAAATATAATTATTTACAATACAATTTAAAATATATTTAATTTAAAATAAATTAATTTAAATTTTCTTAGAATGCATTTAGAGTAGCGCATTCAAGTTTCGACCGTTGATCACTGGGTGCATATTTCGCACATGATGTTTGCTTTATATAATTGACTGCTGTCATTGGCAGGCAACAACAAGCAACGGCAATAATTGTAATAACAACAACAACACAAATGCCTGCAACAGTAGCTGCAACATGCGAGGCTTAAATTAAAGCAAATATTTGTGCAGTCGCTGCGGCGCCATCCGAAAATGGCCGCCAACAATGGAGTGCATTAAAACACTCCATCAAACCGCTGGGAACCTTCTGGCATTGCGGCCAAATACACATACATAAATAAATGTGTGCGCGGGTGGATGTATTGGCAAATGGCGTTGCCCGGAAGTAGCCGGTCATAAAACTTGAGATGACCGGCCATAAGCCAAGTCAATGAGTCACTTTGCTGCAATGGCGCTGCTGGCGCTTCCTGTTGCCATGTGTGCGAATGTGTGTGTGTGTGTGTGTGTGTGTGGGCGTGTGTTAACTGCGGCACATTTGTCTTGGCTTTTTGTCATTAGACAAATTGCTCATAAATTTCGCATTTAATTACAAAACAAAACTTTTGCCAGAAAAAAGCAACTAAAAAGAATCGCATAAAAACCAGTCCTGCACTTGGACTCAATCTTTGACTGCAACATTGTTGCAGCGCCAGCTGCCAAAGGCGCTGACTCACTCGAGCTACCTCCCGCCCCCCTCCCTACCCACACACACACTTGGACACAGGCGAAACAAATGGTGTGTGATAATTTAGTGTCATGATTTTTGACAAAGGGCGTCAACAGCTCACTTACTCCGCCCCAACGCTGACCTCCACCGCTCCACTCCACTGCACTCTCCTTCCCCTCTTCACTGCACTTTATTTTACTCATTCGTTTTGTCTGCGTTGTGTTTTTTTCCAGATTCGTGCTGAACTTAAACAACTCAACGCCGCTGACGATTCTGTTCTCAATGCCTGTGGCACGTCAGCTTTACTACAATCAGACAGGTAAGTGCCAGCCCCCATGTTGCCACCTCCAGTCCAGTCCAGTCCAGTCCAGTCCAGTTCAGGTAGTTTATGTCTTCATTTGCGTTCTCCACAGCGAACGTGCTGCGTCTGTCCGCGCCCGCCAAGGGCAGATTGGTGCTGCCCTGCGCCCTGCGCGGCCAATATGATCTGTTTGTGCAGGCGCGCCAGGGCGGACTGCTCAAGCTGGAGGCGCAGGCCGAGCATCCCCATCAGACGTGGTCCCTGCTCAATCACACACATCGCATCTCGATCAAAACCCAGAATCGCGTCGGCAAACGTCAGCTGATTGTCAAGTGGGAGCGCAGGTGAGTCGTTTATATATAAATATAACTATACTGAAATATACAACGAGTACTAAAAATACTACAATTTAATTTTCTAACTTAAATAATTTATCAAATTTGAAATCGTTTTTAGCACCAATAAAATATAATTCATATCATTTCCTTCAGAAAATTATCAAAATATTTTGTACCGAAATATTCTTAAATATTGTTCGCATAAATTTTGATCTTGCGACCAATCATTAATCTATTGTTTTGAACAGAGTAGAAAGCTCTTACGACTTCTATACTTGATTTGAGCATAAATCATTCTAAATGAAAGTAAAGATTTTCTAAAGTATAAAATTAAATAATTCGGTTCGTTCTAAGCAAAAAAAAAAAAATAAAAATATATATATATTTCAAAATGCTTTTATTTTTAATGATATTTATAAGATTTGGTGACTCGTTGGTTCAATAAACTAATGTTTTTATATAATAAATATTTTAAATAAATTTTCATATTTTCACCCTTGCAGCAAGTTCGATTATTATGCAATGCACTATTGCCTGGTGATCCAACGCACCAGCCCCTCTTCCTCTCCGATCAGTTCCGGCAATGGCGACTTTCCCAGCTTCTGTGAGGCTGTCTACGCGTACTCGCGACAGCAGCTGTCGCACTCGCGTCCCTGCTCGGGCGCCGGCAATGCCATGGATCTGGTCTGGTCACGTGCGCCGAAGCGGGCGCCGTATTTGAATCCGCGGCATGGTGTGCACATTGTGTGCACTGGGGCGCGGACACAGCAGTTGCTGCGCGGCCTGCAGCCGAACAACAGCTATCGGCTGCAGATCTTTGGGGTGCATCAGCGGATGCAGAATCTGACGCTGCCGCTGGCCAGCAGCCAGGTGCACTTCAATCGGACGCATCCGACGCGACTGCGAGAGCAGGCGCTCTCGCTGCTCAAGATTAGCGGCCTGCTCGGCGTTAAGGTGTACAGCTTCAAGGTGCCCGCGACCACGCCCCCGCCACGCTTCATGCGGTTCCTGCTGCTGCCCTGCGCCGCCAGCGAGATACGCGTCAAGCTGCAGCGTCAGCGTCGCCAAGTGGAAAACGTGGCCAACATCTACGCGCCCACCTACTTCAAGCTGGAGGGCGTCCAGCCCGGCGAACGCTATCGCATGTGCTTCGAGCCCAGCAACGAGGACGAAGCGTTGCGGGCGCAAAAAGTCCGCGTAAGTTTTCACTTTTTCCCTTTTTGCAACACTGCCCCAAAAATGCTGAGTCACCTTCTGTTACTTTCCTTCTCCACAGCTGGCTCTGAGCAGCGAACGCCTGTTCCGCGATCTGCCGGAACTGCCCGAGAATATAACGGTTTTCGATGTTAACACACGCTGCACCAGCACAACCATCGCCTGGCACGGCTCACCCGATGAACGCCCGCTGAGGTAGGTGGAAAACTTTCGAAGGTTGTTTTTATAGCTAAAAAGTTACGTTTTATTACCTAAAAAAGAAATAGTTAATTAAGTTTTTGCTACAAATGCAATCTTTTTATGTAGTTTTTTAATAGATACTTGCACATATACCTATTATCTAAAAAAAATATATATATTATTTTTTATTTAATTATTTAAAGCCCAAATTGTTGAAAGTTATATTATTTTATATTATTATTCAATTAAAATAATAAGTTTTTATTTAACTGATATAACTTTAAAAAAATATTTAGAAATAAATTAAAAATCAATAAAAATGATTTTAAGAAAACAAAACTTAAATCAAAATAAATACAATCCTTCAATGGATTTTAATTATACAAATTTCTAATTTCGCTAAAACGAAAAATTAATTAAATCCAAAAAAATGTAAAAAATGAGTAAATTATTTATTTAATTGGGTCACATTGTAATCAAACAAAGAAAAGAACTAAAACAATGTTTTTAGACATACGTTTAAAGCTTATTTTATATAAAAATTAAAAAATGTAAAAGATATTCAAAAAGAAAACATATTTTTCGTTTTATAAACAAAAACTTTGGGCCTTATTAATAATCCGTATAATCATTTAAGATTTAAATATAAATATAACTTTAATCATCTTCAGTTATTAAATAGTTTTAATAATATCTTATAAATTAACACCTATTTGGCATATTATTTAGCACTTGCTACTTTTACAAATACATTATTAATAATGAATCAAAAATGTATTTTTGGCCAACTCTCTCTCTTTCTCTCCCTCTCTCTCTCAGCTACTGCGTCATTGTCTTTAATCTACCGAAACGCAGCGTTGTAGATTACACCAACTATTGCATGGACTTTGGGGCGCTGCGAAAAACGCAGCCGAAGAATTTCAAGTACATACGCTGTCGCGAGAAGGAGCCCAGGTGAGAGATATGATAATAGGTACATATTGACTATGTCTGGCACGTGCTAATTAAATTCGCATATTGCAGCAGCGTTGATAAGCTGGAGACGGAGACCATACTGAGTCTGACGCCGGGCGATAGCTATTTGATCTATGTGACCGCCAATCTGAGCATGGGCAAGCCGTTGCCCTATCAGACGCTAACGGTGCATATGGGCAGTCAGTGCGTCGATCTGGAGTCGCAGGAGCAGCCCGAGTACTACTAGGCGTATGCGTAATGCATTTGTCCAAAACTAAGAATTATTAAGAAAACAAACTATCCGTCGTTGTAAAGCTACCTTATCCACTAAAACTAAACAAACTAAACCGAACTAAACTAAACGAAACTAAACTATGCAATACCATACTATACTATAACTATGCGGGTTTTTGCGCTAAGCATAAAAGACTATAGACTTAGATCTATATATGGCAAACATAGCTATGTGTGTGCGCGCGTGTGTGTGTGTGCTGTGTTAAATGTGCGTTTGTATGTGTGTGATTGTGTCTGAGTTTTTAGTTTGCCAAACAAATTCCAAGTATTTTGATTTTATTTAAATCTTTTTCTTTAACATAACCTAGCTTTAAATGTTTTTTGTACAATTGTTTATGATTGCGTTTTACGTGTGTTCATTGTTTAAAATCTTGAATCGGTTTTTAATTTAGATCAGGTTCATGCAGATAGGCTTATTTGTAACGCTAGGCATTTTGCTGTTAAGTTTACCGCAATTAAATTTGTAATTTTTTATATACCTTACATTTAATTTAGCTAAGCGTAATATAGATCCCAACAAATATATATACATATATATAATGTATGCTAGCTATATATACATATATATATATACATATGTGTGCATTGACAGCGTTGTATTTTTTGAAGCAACTTAAGCGAAAAGCGCAAAACAAAATAAAATTATAACAAATAAAACTAAAGAAATAAATATAAATTAAATAATTACAAAAGTTAATGTGGACAATAAAATGTGCTATGCAGTAATAAAATTGGCCAGCACATATTTAAACATTTTTGCCGAAACTATATTGTGCGAATAAATAACTCAATGCTAAACAAAACAATTGAAATCAATTATTTTTTAAAGAGAGGATATCAGATATACATCTTTATGGCTTTATAATAAAGTTTCTGTGTGCTAGTGAAATATAGAAATATAGTTGAAATATAGTTGCGAAAATTTCAAGGTTTTCTTTTTCCCAAATTTAGAAGCTATGAAAAGAGTTTATTCCATTAATTAAAATTCAATTTTGAAAACATAAATTTATTTAATAATATATAACATCAATTTCCACTGGGAATTTAGAGGGTATCGTATGAACGTACACTCCCGCTAAGAAAGCGCAATATTCAAAGGTTGAATTTAAAAATTATTTTAATGTTCTTGGCATTGATAACAGAGGCCAAAGCATCTGGCGATTTTTTCTTAGCCCAAATAAGAATCAATTGTTTGTTCGCCGCGGAGCATCTTATCAAAAATTTGTTCTACTTTGAACTGATGCTGCTGCTGTAGTTCTGTGTAGAGTTTTGGTCTAACAGGCACGAAAATTATATTTTAATTTTTAGTTGTATTCTGTGCTTTAAAAGCGCTAGTCGGCCCAGTCTAAACAATGTTCGATTAGTTTCCTAACGAAATCCAATGAAGCGGCCACCAAATAGGCTTAGCAGAATAAAGCTTTTAGCTTGATGTCCTGAAATCAGCCTTTGTCATAATATGCATGAAACTCTGTTAAATATTCAGACATTAAGGCAATGGATCATCAAGCGAGAAACTTCGCTTATATTTCTTAATAAAGTAAGTAAGGCACTATGCCAATATAAGCCACCGTTTTAAAACAAATCCATTCTTATCAATCAGTATCTGGCTCTCACATTTAAACTATTAAAAATATTTCCTTGTTTTTGATTTAATTCCTTGCAAGTATTATAATGTTATTCCAAATGAATTTTTTTTTAAATAATTTGGATTTTTTTCAAAACAGATATAAAAAACTTTGCAACTAAATTAAACACAGCTTTTTGCATTGAATATCAAATAAAAAACAACATTAATTGGAGTTGAATATACTTTTATACATTTAGTATAAAGTTAGATGCATTCTTCTAAATAATGAATTAAAAATTATTGTAAACAATAAGCAATTAAAAATTTGTGTTTGTTTTTTGTCTTTATTTTTTTGGTCTCTCTTTTATTTAATATTAAAAAATATACTGCATGTTTTAAGTTTTTAAATGATTTTTAGAATGCAATGCACGATTGGTTCTGATAATCCCGTTTATATCGTTCTTGTTTCCGAATGATTAACTCAACAAATCTTAAATAATTGCAATCGCTTTTGCTGTCAGTTCCTATTAAAGCATCGTTCTGCAGTTTTTTGGTAGTTTGAATGTAACCGTGGCAGCAGAATGAGGTTAAATATTTTATATCTACTCGTGTTTTCGATAGCTTCATGCAATGGATATGCGCGTGTAGTTGATATTAAATGTCATATACTGGATCCAACTCAGTTTAGAATTGTTCTCTGTGGGATGAAAGATCTGGGACAAGGAAATAATGGCGCCAATGTGCAATTGAACGTCCTCCAGCCAGCAAACAAAAGCTTGATGGTAAACTACAGCATTTTGAAAAATCAACCAGGCTATCAGCCAGTTTTCTACGACATTACATTTGATTTCTGCCGCTTTATAAAGAATCCGAATCGATTTGAGCTCTACTATCTTTTTCATCAGGCAATTTTGCCTTTTTCCAATTTGAATCACTCTTGCCCCTACAGTGTGAGTACATTAAATGATCAAGTTTTAATATATATATAATTTTGTTTATTACAATCATTTAGCATGATATTATTATTAAGGATTTTGTGCTGGAGGATAATGCGTTTTCAGCTATACCGATACCCAAAGGCAAATATACCTATAGTCTGAAGATAGGCAATAAATCAATTTGGGCGATAAATCTGCGCATCCTTGTTGATATAGATGTTAGAAAATCACTGCGAAAACAAAACTTGGTTCGATCTTCATGGATAGGAAACTAGTTGAATTGAAAATAATATCAAATAATGTTGTTGTGCTTTTTGGTAGCCTTATATAAACGTATATATGGCTTTAATTGTAATGGAAGAACTTTGGCTTTAAAATAAATTCTGCTTTTGAAATGCTAAATTAAATGTTATAAAATTTATTCTTATTATTTTATGCCTGTTTAATACACTGTTAAATATCGTTAAAAAAAATGGTATTATTTTTTAGTAAGCAATATTTCAGCGGAGTGAAGCGATTAATCTCTGTGCACTTTGGCTGTCCAATTATTTATGATGTGAAACAACAAAATGAGCCACAACTTATTCATTGACTATTGTATATTTTGGCCACAATAATCGGACACATGGCGCGCTTCCAGCACGCTGCGGACCATGGTCAAACGCGCATCGGCGCATCGCGTGTGCGGTTCGCCGATGCGAACAGTTTTGACAGCCGATAGCAATCAAATGCGCAGCTAAGCGATTGATAAGACCCAGCGATATCCAGATGGCGATAATCATTAACTCAACGGTTTAACGTACAACATACAACGTATGACGTACCGCGTTGAACGGTAATACGTGTCATCTGCCACAGGAACACATTCAATTTTCAGTCTAATAAAACTCGTTGAACTCGCCGGACGCGCCATTCAAAAATTTCGTTGCATACTTTTTGGCTGCGCGTTAAATGGCGTCTCGAACGCTGATCATCGATACAGTCCGCAATCTATATCCGATTGTGCGCGCCAGTGATCTCTGCAAGATACATAAAAATTCCCGTTATATATTCATGACACTGTTGAGCGTACTGTGCCTGTGCGTCTTAGTGGGCAACATAAGCTCGTTGTATGTGAATTCCAGACGCAAACTGAGACCCTTCTTCCGCGCCTGCCTCATCTCGCTGGCCTGCAGCGATCTCCTCTACTGCGTGAACTTCACCACCTCCAATATGGCGCTTTTCAATGTCGACTATCTGGAAATTTGGGTGAGATACATGCTCATTGCAGTGAAAACTCTATTGAAGGATAAAACGAATAAAATAATTGGAATGAAAAATTCAAAAATATAGATATTTAAATAATTATTTTAGAATATTTCTTATTTTAATAATTTTTTATAATCTGAACTTAACTGATTACATTTAATAATACACTATTTTAGACCCTCGGTTCTTTTATGTGCAACTATGTGCCGTTTCTCAACACTGCAACTGTGCTGTGCAGCAGCTTTATGATTGTGGCCGTTGCCCTGGATCGCTACATGGCATTAAGACGCGCCGCGTTTGGCACTTGGAATCCAAGTTTGACATTCTGTGTAATTTGCATCGGTGGCATTTGGCTAGCTTGCATGGCCATCGCGGTGCCCATGTTCTTCATCTACAGCGCGATCCAGGTCTACATACAGACCACGGATGAGCTGGTGATCAGCGAACTGCAAAAGGTTACCATGTGCATTGGCTTGAGGGTGAGTTCTGGCCAACAATTTATTTGTTTATATACATAACTATAAGTTGATCATTTTTTAGCAAGCTATCAATAGATTTTAAATTTTTGATATTTTTATTCGAATAAGGGCTTAAATTACAAAAGAAAACTTTACCTTTAGTATTTACTAGCTTAATATACGAAACCTACTGCTTTACATTTTTCTGTTTAGATCTAAGCAGATGTACGCTAATTACCAATTAATAAATTCAAGAAACAGTTAGTTAATCAATCAGAACGTCAATCAATCAGTCAGCAAGACCAAAAAATGTACAATCCACCAATCAGTCAGTCAGACATATAGCGAATGAATAATTCAGTCAGTTCATCAATCAGTTAATCAATCAGTCAGTCTAAATATTTACATCAGTGAGATAGTCAGTCAATCAAGTGATCAACCAAACAGTGAGTTTATAGTAAATCTTTCAGCAAGTCCATCAGTCGGTCAACCAGTCAGTCAGAATTTCAATTTCTAATGGTTTTACAAGCACGGTCTAATTATCGAGCATTTACTGTAATTTCATTCATAATTATTTTGTTAGCTGCGAGCAGCGTATCAGCCTTTACATGCTGTTGACATGTGCTTACTATCTTATCGGACAAACAATTTACATTTCTATTTATATGCGCAGAGCCAAGTTGGACTCTACAACAGTGTCTTCCTCAGCCTCGTCTTTGTGCCCTGCATTGTTGCCTTCCTCTTCCTCAATGTGACCATTGCGCACCAGCTGTGGCAGCGTCAGCGACAGCCACTGTACCACAAAGAGAAGCCGCTCTTTGTGCACCTGCTGAGCAAACCGGAGACGACCTATGCCATGATGACCGCCTTCAGTGTGGCCGCCTCCTTTGACTTGAGCACCGCCCAGCTGACAGCGGCAGAGGCACAAATGCCGCCGGCGCTGACCCAGTCGAAGCTAAGTGCCGCGGCGGTGGCACGTGTGGATCAGCACCGTCGCATGGTGCGGGTGGTGCTGCTGATGATGAGCGCGTTCATCTGTCTGCGTTTGCCCGCCTCGGTGTTCCTGATGATACGCGTCTATAGCTCCTTATCCACGCCCATGTCCTGGCTGCTCTACGTCAGCTTCGGGCTGCTCAATCTGACCAGCTGTGCGCTGAATCCGCTCTTCTACACCTTTCTGGCGCAGACCATGCGAGTTCTGGCACAGCTCAAGCGTCTGCTGTTGCTGGTCTTTTGTTGCCGCCGGGCAGCGGAGTTGAAGTCAGATGCGACCATGCCCAAGGAGTCGGCTAAGCAAGGACTCTGCTGTGGCCTGCACATCACCTGGCGCTGCCACCTGAAGTCCCCGGGTCCGGCCACAGATGCGATTGCTGTTGCAGTGGCTCCCGTTGCGGTGGTTGAGCTGCCTGTTGCCAATGACAGCAGCGCTGCTTCTCTAGGTGACTTAAAGGACAGTTTCAAGGACTTTGACATGCACAATGGAAACTCGCGTCAGACGACTGCATCAATTGAATCCTATGCCTGAAACATGAACACGAATTTGAGCTACCCGAATTGTTTAACCTGTTCTTAGAATTTAAACTGAGTGTATCCAAATATATTTTTTGCATAAAGCAAAAAAATGCTTAAGACAACACCTACAAATTTGTCTGCTGAATGAATCACATAATAAATTTTTTGCTCTTCTAGTTTAAAGTTAATTATAGAAGTTTATGTTAATGTTAGAGCTTCTCAGGTCACCTTTTACCTATTTAACGTTTTTAATTTATACCTACTGCATTGCATATTATTTTATATACTCTACTCTATTTAGCTTTGTTATGGCAGTGGTATATAATTAACAATAAGAAAAATGTATTCTAAATTTAATCTTTATAAAATAAAATATTTTGTTCAAACTAGATTTGTGCTATTGTCTGTAAAACTTGTATGGATTCTTTTTCATTCTTAAAAAATTTATTGATATATAGAACAGTTCATGGTTGATTCTTGAGTTGATTTGAGCTTTCTTGTACGATGATTAATTGTTATTAGAATTAGTAAGGTATCACTTATAAATATAATTTTACTAACTAATTAAACAAAAAAGAATTTAAAAATAGTTCATAACATATATATAAAAATAAGTAACACATTTCATGGTATTTTCCCATTCTATTTCGCATTGGCAAATATAATTATTGACCGCTTGTTTATTGTACATTAATAGCTATATAATTAGTTAATATGCCATACATGAATGTAAACATGAATGTACACAGTAGATTTAAAACAATTTCCGTTTTTTGAACAATGGTTCTAGACTTGTTTCAAGATAAGCATCACTCTAATTAATGTCAAGAGTTGCTGAAGCGAACAGAAGCTGCAAAACGATTCATCACGCTCCTATTGTAAATTTAATTAAATGAGTGTAATGAAAAGCTTGCGCTCACGCGCGCTTATGCTCTTATCGTTCGCTCTCTCTCTCTCTCTCTCTTTCTCATACTGAGTGTGAACAGCTGTTTGGCCGCTCGCAAGCTTGACTCAAAAGCTGCGTTAATTTCGTCGCTGTTTCTCAGTTGTTGATGGCGTCTCGTGCTGAGCAGTTGGCTTGAAGTTTGGGCTCGTTAAGGCGGCGCGCGCATAAAACTGTAAACCGATAAGAGTCAGGCAATCGGGTGAAATCTACAACAACAACAACAACTGCAACGGGTCGTTTCTTCTTCTTTTAAATCAATGTTCGCCGTTCGGTATTTTAGCGCATGCCAAAAGTGTACGAAAAATCAGTGAGAAAATTGTAAAATCAAATAAAACAAAATCACACAAAGCGAAATGTAAATAAATGAGGCCAAACGACAAAAGAGAGTCGCGAATTATGGCACAAATGCGATTATAAATAGCAAAGCAGCCGCCCCACAAAGGAAAGAAAAAGTGCCCAAAACAAAATCAAAGAAAGCAAAGAAAGAACAAAGTAAAAAAATAAGAAACACAGCCAAGAACGAAAGTTAACAGTCTGTTAATCTTAATTGAAATAAATTATATCTGAGACAGGTAAAAGCCCCAATTATAAACTAAACCATTTCAGTTAACATAAGCCTTAACCCACTCAAAACGCAAACCAGTTGCCTGTGTTACACATTTTTGTCAATAAAGAGATACATGGTCAAAATAAAAACACGTTCACGTTTCACTTGGCCAATAGCCGACGCGCATGCGCAACTGTTGCTGCGAAGCTTTCCAGCGCTGGCTTGCAAAATCTGAATTACGGTATGTCGTCAAGCTGTCAATGCAGCTGTTTCACTTTTCTTCTGTGGCTGTCAGACAACCGTTTTGTTTTGCTTGGCCCGAAGCATTCTAAAGCTTCCTCTTGCCCTCTCGCTCCCTCCCTCGCTAGTGCTCTCTGTCAGCCAATTGTCGTTTGTCATACGCAAGACTTCTTTTGGGCCTGGTTACGCAGCGCTTTCATTAGTTTTAGCCGCCTTTGGCGTTACGGCCAGTTGTCTTCTGTTACCCGTTTCTGTTTCTGTTTCTGCTTCTGCTTCTGCTTCTTTAGCAATCGTGATTTACCTGCTGCCCATTCAGTAGCTGCATACTTAATTAGCTAATGTTAACACAAATGAAATATATACGAATTTAGGCCGACAGCCGTGCCCAAGATAGAATTTCACACATTTTGACCACAATACATGTCTTAAATTAAAAATGAAATGTCAATCTAGAAATGCAAATAACATACAAAATATACGTGACTCAAATTGTTAAAATTAAAACAAAAGTCGAGAATGCGGTTTATTCAGTATGAGCAACTTACTTAAATAGAAACTTTGATCTCATTATGCGACAATTTTGCATATTATTGCTAATTATGAATCCCCAAGCTGAAAGGAATTTGTTATATTTTTTATATGTTTTTGTTAAATGTTGTCATAGAGGAAGTGAATGTAATATAAACGGTAAACGTGCTTAGGTAAATAATAGAAGTATAATATAAAAAATGTTCATCGTAATTACTAGAATTTATAGTTTTTAAAGGCTTTCAATGAGGTAAAACAATAAAGACAATAATATTAAAAAAATTGTATAAAAATAATTATGAGATATGCTTTAAAGAAATTATAATTATATATATATATATTTTTTTTTATATTAAGCATATAAACACATTAATCTGCCAAAACTGAAGAATTAATATTTCCTCAAACTTGAAAATGATTATGATGGCAGATGGTAATGATTATCTTTAAAATATTCCACAATATTTTGATATCAAGTTCCTTAAAAAACGAAAAAAGAAAAAACCGCCTTATGTCTTATGCATTCTCACGCTATGAAAATCACTTTCATTTTCTGTGGCTCTTTGATAATTATAAAACAAGAAAATTTTAGACAGGCAGCGTGACGACTGCACCGTTATTTAATAAGCAACAAAAAACAACAACAACAACAACACTAACTTAATAACAGCTGCATAATAGACAGACAACGCAGCGAGTGGAACTGGGCTATGTTCGGTATTTAGCACATTTCTCCAAAATATTTTTTATAAAATAAAAAAAATATAATTTCTAAAGAAAGTGAAAGTTTTTTGTATATACATTTTTATTTTTTTTTTGGGTGCGCACAAATTGTTCGATTGCGTTGCGAGGCAAATGGTTTTTCATTGTTTTTTGTTTTTGTTTTTCGTTTTTTGAGTAATTGTCTGGAGCGTGCATTGAATAAACAATGAATTGGTTGAAACAGAGGCAGAGAGAACGACCCAAGCTTAAAATATGTCAAATATGTTTTTGGGTTCAGCGTCGCCTGTGGCTTCAACTCTCAATCATGAGTATTAACGTTACGCCCTAACCTAGCCCAAAACAACAAAGTTCAATTTGAAACTCGTTTTTTTTTTGGTTGTTTTGGAAAATTTACGTTTTTCCCAGCGCCCATTGAACTCGGCTTTGTTGTTGCGTTTGGTCGCAGACACTTTCGATTTTCGCACAAAATGAAATCACAAATCTGAAAAGCAAAAACAACTCAACATACAATAAAAGACGGGCGTAGTTTTTGTTTTGTTTCTTCTTCTTTTTTTTGTTGCTTTTATTTATTTTTTTCTTTTCATTTAGTTGCGGACCCTACTACTTATTTCTTATTACACGCCATCTCGTTGACGATTTCACTCTGCGTCTTCGTGAAGGGGCCAACGTACCGTCATCCCAATCCACGAATCCCCTACCTCGCCCCTCCCCCATATTGCCGCTGCACCCCTTTCAGGCATAACGCAACTGCCGACAACTGGTCTTCTGTTTGGCCGGCATGCCAATTACCAATTACCATGCGAGTGCGCAAGTGCTGTGCGGCATTGAGACGCGCCGCCAAGCCGACACCCGTTGCTGCCCCTTGCCCTACCCCTGCCCTTGTCCAGACCCCTGCTCTGCCCCTGCTCGGTGACTACATTGAAATTATGCATAATGGGCTCGCACAATAAACACACAAATGGTCTTAAGGTTAACCGACAGATGCCGCAAACAAAAAAAAAACAAATCAATTTCTATAGTGTTGTGTTTTTATATTCATAGTATATATATTTTCGTATTGGGGGTGTCATGTGATGTGTCACACGATCTTATCAAAACAAACCTGTGGATGCTTTTAAGCGGTGAATTTTGGTTTTAAGTGAGTTTTTTTTGGTTTAAGCAAGAAAAATATTTTCGTGATTTGGTTATTCCACAATCAATCCTAATCAAGATTAATCGGACAATAAAGAGCCTATATGCAATTAAGTGTGACAAGTGCCAACTTATTTAATCGAAAACATGCAGTTTACTGATTATCTCCAGAGATAGATTGTAAATACAAAAAAAATTGATCAAGGCAAATCAATAATATGTTCGTTGATTATGAGATGATATATATTATATAAATGCATTGAGTGTGACTTATAATTAAATAGTTTTGTTTTTGTGTTTTACGTTTATTGTTTAAAATTCTAATTCTAGATTTTGAATAATTTCGGAAGTTTCAACTTCAAGCTGTAATGTTTTTTTTAGAGTTAAACTTTTCAAATCCCATTATATGTTTATGAAAATTTAAAAACAAAACCGGCTAACAATTTTTAAGGTCTCAATTGTGTCATCGTTTTGAACGAAACTTTGACTTATAGATAAAGCATTCTAAACACTTAGATAAATATGCGGACTACATACAAAGATGTTAAAATTATTTATTCACATTCAAGTTAGTTAATATCAGAAAATGCTTTTAAAAGTCAATTAAATTAAAATTTAATTTAAAAATTGTAATAATAAATCTCTAATTTGCTTGTTTCTGTCTACATAACTATTCGCCCATAATGATATATCGCTAATACGTCTGGTTATCCCGATTATCGCCGCTAACACTTCTAGTTCCCCGACCCTTTTTGGCATGGGCGCAAAATCAATATGTCAATTTTTGGACATGCAACATGCATCCAAAGTTTGACAGCACTTAAAAACTCGTTAACAGTAAAATGTCAGCCATGTTTAAGCACCCACAACAAAGCAAACAGCAGCATGTCTGCACGTGTGTGTGTGTGTGTTAGTGTGTGTGTGTGTGTGTTTGTGTTTGTGTGCATTCAACTGTTAATGGCCATTAGGGGCAACTGCAGCAGCCACTGCAACTGGTGCACTTTTGTTTAACTAGCGTGATTTATGGGATATTCGTTTGTTTAACTCCGGCAGTTGCTCCTATTTTTATTTTTTATTGTTGTTGTTGCTGTTGTTGCTGTTGTTGTTTATTTTGACTCGTTTCAGTCAACAAACGCCGAGCAACGGCTTTAATTTGTCTTATTTATAGCTGACTAAGATTGAAATTTGTTTTTTTCTTTTTTAGTTTATCAGCATCGTTAGGCAAGAAACTTGAAACTGTTTCTTGCAATTGGCCACATTTTGTTGTTGTTGTTTTTTCATCTATATTGGTCTCAGTTTGTTGATTTTTAGAATACTTGCAATCTTATTTGCTGCTCTCATCAAGTAAATATTTTTTTAATGTCTTTGGTCTTATCACCACAATGATTTATGTATTATTGTGCTTTTTGTTATTGAAATATGACAACAGGCGTTCTATGAAAATGTGTAATATAAGATTAACATTTTTTTTATATATAATGAAAATATTTATCAATAATAAAGTAATAAAGTTAATCATCTGTACCAGGTTCCTAAGCATACTTTGATTCGCGTTTTATTACACATTATAAATATATCGCGTGAATAATTCTTCATTTTACAATGTTGCAATTAGGAATAAAAGAATTAAGTAAAGTGTTCTAAATATTAATGAAAATTCATATATTTTAAACATTTATTTTTCACATTTCACTCAAATCACTATTATAGCCTCATACTACAAATGGCCAAAAACAAGTCTTCAATAAACTGGTTTTTACTTTTGTAAATACATATATTACTTTTTTTTAATATATGCAAAAATTTGCAACTTCATTGCGTAAAAGAAGAAAGAAAAAAAAATTCATAAAAAATTCGCAAAACAAATTTTCGGTTATTTTATTTTGTGCTCAGAGTTTTATTTAAGAAAACAATTCCAGAATCCGAAAAACGTGTGTTGTCATGTTGTGTGACTCAAAATATTGATGACTGGACAATAAATGAGGACACAACATAATTGTGTGCATATATTGTGTATATGTATATATATCGCATATCTTTATCGATTTGTAAACAAGTTTAACATAATAATGACTGTTCGTATTTCCTTGCGATTGGGTATTTGTGTAACGCACCCAATATGTAGGTCAAGTGTCTACCTGGCCGGGCACACCAGACGCACCAGACGAGGCACACCAGACGAGACGAGGTGGCAGGGCCACAATTATGCCACAGACAATGCCACAACAGAGCCCCAGCCGGCGAATCTGCTGGCTCATTGCGGCACTTGCCGTTGCCGGGTTAACGGTGAGCGAGGGTAAGTGGATCACGAGAGTAGAATTCTAATCTATTTCTTAATTTATATCTATCAAATTAGGATCAATTTACGTTCAAGAATATGTATTATTTATTCAGACACAGAATTTGGATTTTACACTATAAATTAATTTACCAAAATACAGGTACAAAAATATTAAGGTTATATTAGGTTATATAGAGAATTTGTTTTTTTTTTGATGAAAAATTTTTAGTTATTAAATATATTATAAAATGTAAAAAGAAATAATAATAATAATAATAAGAAAATATAGAATAAATTATTCGTTTTTTGACAAACGCTTATTTTGTTGCCTATTTTGTAGTTCATAGATTTTGCGATAAACGTTAAAATGTTGTAGATTGTTCGACATCAGGATCAAGTTGTTAAAAATGTTTAGTCAAATTTATTGCAAGATAATCGAACATAAAAAAGATGTAATACAATAATTCATAGAACGATTAAAATCGTGTTATTTCAAATGAATTCTTTTAAAAGAAAGGTGTAAATTCGAACTTAATATAAATATAAATGATAATATAAATAGAAATAAATATTTTAAAATTATTTTTTTATTTACTTATAATAAATTAATAAATTTTCTTCTCATCCCCTCCGCAGCGCTGCCGTTTCTCTACATAAACGCGCGGGCGCCGATCAACTGGACGCAGCCGGAGGTGGACGACTGGCGGGTGGAGGTGCAGCCGCGCAGCATAACGCCGCACGTGGAGCTGCGGCATCACGTGAATCGGACGAACAGCGAGCCCTCCGACAGCGATGAAGAGTTCCTGGAACGATTGCGTGCGCTACGCCGGAATGGCAGCTCGGCACGGATGCTTTGGTACGATGCGGCCGCTGGGGATGGCCTCACCTATCCGCCGTTTGTGGACAAGGCGCTGAAGCTGTTCAATCTGAAGCAGGTGGCGTTCGAGGTGGAGAACAGCGTGCTCTCCAAGGTGTCCTGCACGGCGTGCAAGGCGGGCGCCGGCCTGCTGCAGCACTACATCAAGTCCGGCAAGACGGAGGCGGAGCTGATGAAGATGATCGCCCAGTACTGCACCAATCTGAGCATTCAGAGTCCGCGCGTCTGCGAGGGCGTCGCCCAGCTCTTCGGCAGCGAGCTGATCTATGTGCTGCAGCGCGTCAATCTGGGGCCCGACGAGCTGTGCAGCTTCATCATCGGCGACGGATGTGGCGACGTCTACAATCCGTACCACGAATGGGAGGTCATCTTTCCGCCGGTGCCGAAGCCGCCGCGTCTGGCCGATCTGCCCATGCCACTGGAGGCGGCGCCTTTCTTCAAGGTGCTCCACATCTCCGACACCCACTACGATCCGCACTATGTGGAGGGCGCCAATGCGGACTGCAACGAGCCGCTCTGCTGCCGCCTGAGCAGCGGTCGTCCCGCCAATCCGAACGCGGCGGCGGGCAAGTGGGGTGACTATCGCAAATGCGATACGCCCAAGCGAACCGTGGACAACATGTTGGCCCACATCGCCGACACCCACAAGGACATCGACTATATACTCTGGACGGGCGATCTGCCGCCGCACGATGTGTGGAATCAAACGAAGCAGGAGAATCTCGAGATCATCAAGGAGACGGTCAAACAGATGACGGAGAAGTTCCCCGGCGTGCCCATCTTTCCCGCCCTGGGCAATCACGAGAGCGCCCCGGTTAACAGCTTCCCGCCCCCGTATGTCAACCAGGTGGACATCTCCATCAATTGGCTCTACGATGAGCTCGATGTCCAGTGGCGTCGCTGGCTTCCGCAGAGCGTCTCCCACACGGTGCGCCGTGGCGCCTTCTACTCGGTGCTGGTTCGACCCGGTTTCCGCATCATTTCGCTCAACATGAACTACTGCAACAACAAGAACTGGTGGCTGCTGCTCAACTCCACAGATCCCGCCACGGAGCTGCAATGGTAAGCCGGATCTCAGACGGATTTCCAAACAGTAACATAATTCTCATCCGTTCTTCAGGTTTATCTATGAGCTGCAAAGCGCCGAGTTCTCCAACGAGAAGGTTCATGTCATTGGCCACATTCCACCTGGACATTCGGATTGCCTGAAGGTCTGGTCACGTAATTTCTACAAGATCATTTCGCGCTATGAGAGCACTATTACCGCCCAGTTCTATGGCCACACCCACTTTGATGAGTTTGAGATGTTCTACGATCCACACGACCTGAGTATGTGCAATTGAATTAATCATGGTTCTATATTAATATTAAACATATTTAACCTTTATTGTATTTTTATATTTTCCAGCACATCCCAATAGCATTGCCTATATAGGACCCTCAGTGTCGCCCTACTATGATCTGAACCCAGGCTATCGCATTTACTATGTAAGTTAAAAGTACTGTTTATGCAGGGTTGTCCGTGTGAACGCCGTTATTGTTATTATGATAAAATATAAAGGCTTTTTATTAACAGATTATTATAAACAACAATTTCGACATGTAAGGCCCCAAGATACATAGCTTCCATATTAAAAGCACCCATAAATTGAACAAAAATTAACAGATTTTTATGTTTGATGGCATTTTGATCATGATTTGTCCTCTAGATTGATTCTGCATTCAAAAAACATAAATTTTTTAAAATACATATTTTTGATATTTTTCAGAAAAAGCATGTACTCCCCCCTTATGCATTTTCGAAAAAAATTTTTTTTCAAAATTTAGAATTGCAAACTTTTGTTTTAAATCGATTGCGCATGTCAAAATTAACAAAAAAAAAACAACATTAAAAAGTGCTTTTGCGGAGGCTTGGCTTGTCCTTTAGATTCTGTATTAAAAATATATGCATTTTTGAATATAATTTTTTTAAATATATTTTATAAAAAAGCATATACCCTTTACTCATTTTCAAAGCAAAAAAAAATATATTTATTTTAATCGATAAAAACAACAGTTAAACAGATTTAAAACTGTCTTTTTAGGTGGATGGTGATCACGATACAACGACGCGCCTGGTTATAGATCACGAGTCCTGGATCATGAATCTGAAGGAGGCAAATCTGTACGGCTACCCGATCTGGTATAAGCTATACACAGCGAGGGCTGCGTACAAAATGAAGGCGCTGCGACCCAGCGACTGGGACAAGCTGCTCAACGAGCTCACCGACAACCAGGAGCTGTTCGAGATGTACTACAAGTAAGTGGATGGAACGAATTACATCAGAAATCATAGTTAATAATATATGTGCACTTTTTTTTTAGAAATTACTGGAAGAACTCGCCGGCGCGACCCACGTGCGATGCGGAGTGCAAGAAGCGAATGTTGTGCGATTGCAAAAGTGGACGATCCCACGATCGCCGGCACTTCTGTGCGGATGTGGAGTCCAAGATCGATGAGGGCTCCTCAAAGTCATGGAAATCGTGGTTCTATCGTGGACTGACCAATTCGTATGTATCATTGTTGTAGTCTCTGTTGTTGTTGCTTGTTTGCTTTTGTTGTGCTGCGCTTGGTGCTGGTTGTTGATCATTTTGTAGTTGTCCCATTGTTGTCGAGTATCTGTTGTATGTACATATATAATCGCAACAGATAATTGAACTTTTATTCTCTCTGGTTGGGTACACACTTGCCATACTCTACATGCAAACAGTGGGGAACAAAACACTGTGGGGACGGAGACCACAGAAAGCAATGATTTTGGCGCCGTGGATTTTGTTTTTGGTACATTTGGTTGAGGTCATAACAAGCGATAATGTAAATAAATATATATAACATATTAGCTTAAGTATAGTAATATTTAAGCACAGACTAAACTGGTTGTTGGTTGTACACTGTAAACTTTTATCTAAGCATATTTGACAATAAATTTTTAATGATTTTTTAATACTCTAACCACAAACACGCTTCTCTGTTTGTGCATCTCTCTTTCGCGCTCTTTCTGTTTCTTTCATACAGCT
The DNA here is from genome assembly GCA_035043915.1 of Drosophila paramelanica. Classification (NCBI taxonomy): domain Eukaryota; kingdom Metazoa; phylum Arthropoda; class Insecta; order Diptera; family Drosophilidae; genus Drosophila; species Drosophila paramelanica. The sequence goes on along the minus strand of JAWNMO010000674.1, from coordinate 9,437,219 downwards.
ATAGCCTGCTCTCCTCGATCACATACCTGCCCAAGTATCTACTGGGCTATGGCTGAGTTGCCTTTTGGCGAAGTGAACGAGCCAAAAGCCAAAAGTCAAAGCGCATCGAATCAGTGCAAATTTCAACGTCTACACAATAAGTTTACTTTGTGATAATTAGTGCATAAACTAAGTTAACTACACAAATGGTTGCTGCCACGTTTACACCCCGCGCGTCACAATTTCCATGCCCCCCAACCCCAACTTTGCCCCAGCCTTTCACAAGTAAACTGAGTCAATGAACAATAGTCATTAAATTAGTCGCATCATCGTCAGCGTCGCTGTTGGGTGTAGCTGCCTTCGTAGTGGGCGTGGCAGGTGTCATTGTGGGCCTTGTGCCTCACGCCTGTTGTATGCAACGTTATGGAACCCGTTGAACAAAATACTTAATAGTTTTTAGCTTTAATTTGAATTAGTTTTTAATACGTAAAGTGCAATTAAATTTATGAGATTACAAACAAACTCTTATAACCAATTTTTGTATTTTAAATTTGTATACATTTTTATTTTTTTAAACTTAACGGCTATATTTTCAAATTGAAAACAGTGCTGTAAGGTGCTGTTCAAATTGCGCTCAACAGCTATTTAACAGCTGCGCAGTGGGCAGAAATGTGTATCAACAGTGCCTTAACATTAGCAACTGTTGCCGCACTAACACTGCGCTGTTAAGCTAACATTTTGCTTTTGCAAAGTAACTGCTTGACTTAACAGCAGTTCGCTGCGGCGAATAAGCAGCGTGCACGGCGAAAACCGAGGTAATTATGTATTTAAAAGTTGTGGTGAGTATGTTATTGTAACGACAATTACAATTAGAAAAATTTAAGACACATGTTTAACAGTAAAATATTAGAATTTCCAAATATGTCACCAAATATTTTTTAAAAATATATACATAATTTTCAATATAAGGTTATTATTAACAGCACATAATTTTAATTTTTAAATATTTAATATCATTTTTGGAAAATTGTGTGGCAACTTTCGATATACATATATTCGAAATTATTATTAAACCTGCATAGCTATTTAGTCTCTCAAACTCCATATAAAATGATTATTTTCTCTAATGATTTGTAATTTCTTAAGACATGTAAACTGTTTTGATTTAGCCGCCACTGATTGCTGATAACCTCGATGGCCACTTAGCTGTTCATTCAAGCAGCCAAGACAAGGCTCAGCCTTAAGACGGGCAATGATACAATGGCCGGGCGGGCTTTTGGGTTGGGGCTGGGGCTGGGGCTGGCGTCGGAGTCGGATTCATGCATTATCTGTCTTATTTCATACATTTACAATGCACACTTTCAGCTTTCAGTTAATTTGCGATGGCAAACAGGCCGCTGTCGGCGGCATTATGCCAAGGACAAAGCCAATGGGCCAACACTATTAGACCACAATGCAAATCCATTGTGATTGCCTCAGCTAAACAGACGGCGAAGCGCAGCCAGTTGGGCAGAAGGACCGTCAGGCATCAGGTTTCAAGTTGTTGTTGTTTTTGTTGTTGTTGTTGTTGTCAACCCGCTGCTTGAGTTGCGTGCGTGTTTTCCCGCATTGTAGATAAGACACGCAACGCAGCGCAGTCGAAGTCAGCGTCGGCGTCGACGTCATCACCTTGTGCCTGCCAATGCATGAGTGGGCGTGCGTGAGTGTGTGTGGGTGTGGGTGTGGGTGTATGTGTGTGTTTGGCCTAGCCAGCTTGTCATTATCCCTTTGCCACATACACTCACACACACACACACACACACACTCGCGCTGAGCAAGCAAAACAATTCCGTTTACATTTCCCACATTTCTCACACTCCGACACACACAGTGTGTGTGTGTGTGTGTGTGTGTGTTGGCGTGCGCCGCTTTTTTGCTTTGCATACTTTTTGGGGCGGCGCTGCTGGGAACCGCACACATGTGCGACAAACAAACAAACAAACAACAACATTGAAATGCGTGCAAATTTTTAGAAAAATATACAAACACACATCAGCGCCGAGTCGGGCATTATCTCATGCAGCAGGCAGCAGGCAGCAGGCAGCAGGACGTTGCCGCTTAAATGGCGCTTAACATATTTGCTTTTATTTATTCTCTTTTTTTTTATATGCTGTTGTCAACATTGTTTGTTCTGTTTGCTAGATTGTTGTTGTTGTTGTTGTTGCTGGCATGCTGTAAAATAAATTTGCGATTCGACAAAGCGCAAGAGTTTACACACACGCTATATGTTAACCCATTAGGAAACATATTTTGAACAGTTATTCAAACCAATTGAATAGTTTTTCATTATTTAATAATTATATTTGTATGGGTTTGAAATTTCTAAGTTTATCATACTTAATTTTCTATTTTATTATTTTCTATCATCTTGGTGATAAATATTTAATTTTATAATGATTTGATTTCGGGGTGCTCCGATCTGACCAATATCTTTGCACATTTAATAAATAATAAAATTAAAATTAATTAATTAAAATATTAGGGTGGCCAACTAAATTAATGCATTACACATTTATACAATATTATTATTTATATAGTATTATTGCATTTTTTACTAATTTATTTATTTTAATTTAGCATTACAATTGATTTAATATCAAAGAATTTATGTATGCATTAATATAAAAAAACAAACGAAGTTAAAGCTGTAATAAAGAAATACTTAAAGCACTTAAGCTTTTGAAGTGATTTGTCAAGACTCTTGACGCTACTCAACTTAATTTGTTTTTTTTCGCTCACACTTAACTTTAAGCAATTGTATTTTAATCTACTTGAATTTTATTGAATTGAATGTTTACATACAAATTGATTGTGATTATATTGAAATTGAATTTTTAATTGTAATGATTACACTATCATAATTGATTCATTTTCGCAGTTCCGCTTTACTGTTGTGCCAACAATGGGTTAATCTGTGTGTTAAATGGTATTTTGGCATCTCATTTGAATGCCGTAACACGTTTTTAAATAAATGAATGCATTAATTATTTTCGCACGCATAAATCGCTAAGCTGTCGATGTCGATTTCAGTGTTTTTCTACTCATGAAAAAGCCTGAAACATCCACACCCACACCCACACCCATACCCTCAGCACACACACACAAACACACACCCATTTTTATTAGCTACGCATAATTGCTGCGGCAATAAAGTTGCTGCTGTTGCTGCTGCTCCCAGTTTGGACATGGAACATTGTGCCGCGCGTGACCCGACAACATAACGACATTTAAGTGGCCACCACAGCTGCGGGCAGTGCGCGGGCGGTGGGCGTGGCTTAACCATGTTTGGCAACATGTTACAAAAAATTGATGCGAGTGTTACCGTTGTTGTTGCCGTTGTTGCTGCCGTTGTTGCTGCAGCTGCACACACACTATTTATGGCTGGCAAAAAACCATGTCAAATATTTGCCAAAAATTTATTGACGACTCGTTGTACACGGCGTATGCGCAATGCCTTAAAGCACCGCTTCCGTTTAGAGGCACAGCAGCAGCAACAGCACCAGCAACAGCAACAGCAGCAATAGCACCAGCAACAGCAGCAATCAATGCCCACACCCCGCAACAACACTCGCTGCATTTGATGGCTGACTGAGCAGCAGCAGCAGCAACTGTCATTGTTGTTGCTGCTGTTGCTGCTGCTGTTGTTGTCCGTGTAAAACGCAAAAGAAAATTATATTTAATTACTCAAGCAAAAGCATGACAACTGCAAACGTCGACAGTCAGACGGCGGGACGGGACCGGGAGCGGTATGGGGGCGGCAGTTGGCCTGGGGTGCGGACTGTCAGCTTGTCAGCAGCAGGCGCCAATGCCAAGCGGCCAGTCAGCTTCTTTTTTATTTTGTACATATTTATTTTTTGGTCTTGTTGTTTTAAATTTATATTTAAATTGTAGATATAAATATTTTCAAATGCTGAAGACGAAGAAGAGGAAGCGGCAGCATTGCAAGCAGTCGCTGCAGTTGGCAGCACTGTCAGCAGCTAAACAAAAGCCACACAAAAACACAAAACACCACAACACAACAGAGCAGCACAGTGTGTGTGTGTGTGTGTGTGTGTGTGTTTACTTTTGGAGGATACCAAAAGCCTTCAGTTGCCGCTGCTAGAGTAAGGTCAGTCAATTTCGAGACCGTTTTTAAAAACCAGCTGAGTTGGCTGCAAAACATCACTTAAACTGAAGATAAGATTATTTGGTTTAATGTTTGAACTTTACCTAAATCATTAAACGAAAAGCAACAGGTCATATAGTTAACAATTTTAAACAATTTTCCATTATTTAGCCATAGATAATATTTGATAACCTGCAGAAAGATTTAATAACTTTGGATATATACCATATCTTAAATCAATATAGCAAGAAGGAGCTTGTCGGTAAAAATTCAGCTTATAAAAAGTCAATTTTTGATCGATTACAATTTTTGATCGATTTAAAGCAGAATACAAACAACAGCAAGTATACAAGATTTATCTTTTTTATATAGTTAATTTTACTACAATCAGCTTAATGATATAATATTCAGATGCTGTATAGTCTTTGGATACTGAAGGTCGTTATTAAGTTTTTAGTTTGATACTTTTAATTTAATTCTTAATTATTAATATTTTATTTTTTTTATTTTTTATAGCATTTTTACTAAGCTCAAAGCGTAAGGGAATTATAAATTATAAATAATAAATTAATGCTGATAAAACGTGGCTCGTATGTAAAAATATAGAAAAATTATATTTAAAAAATATTAAAAAAATAAAGTTGTTAAAAAATGCAATTAAATTAATCTGTTAAGCAAGTGTGGGTATAAATATATTAAAGGATTTGGATAAATGGCAGCTTGGCTGTTAAGAATAACAAGAAATAAAAAACTTATGTTACTCATTTGTAGCACAACTATATATTAATTAAGAAAATGTTCTCTATTCAAATTATAATCATAAAATGCAGTTTAATGCTGGCTAATAATGAATTGTAAAACCTGTTATAAATGTTTTGACTCTTGGCAATTTCAATTATGATTTTCTGACATCATGTGATATGTGGGCTCACTTTTATTTACAATTTCAGACACACTCACTGACACACACACACATGCCCACACAGACACACATCTTGTTTGAATGCTGTGGCATATTCAAAGCCCATATGGGACAATTCATCAACATAAGTCGGTATACAATGCTAATCTTGGGCTCTGACTTGCCGTTCGTGTCCCTGTCCAGTTACACGGATCTATTCGACATGCCTCAATTGTTCACATGTTGCCTGCCTGCCTCGCCCCCCTCCCCCCGCCCGCTTGCCGCAGCCGGTGTCACCTTTAGAAAAACCGCAAGGCGAGTGAGGGAATTAGAGTTGAGAAAAAGTAAACTAAAAGAGAAAACAGGCTCTCCTACAATGTGTGTGTGTGTGTGTGTGTGTGTGTGTGGAGCAGAAAAAAATCTCAGCTGCAAATGACTTGTATGCCATTGAGATAAACCCAAATTTATTTATTTTTGCCATAAACTCGCAAAAGGACTTTTGGCTTGCCATTGTTGGCTAGTCGCATGTGTGTACCCGTATTGTGTGTGTGTGTGTGTGTGTAGGTGTATGTGTAGGTGTGTTTATTTGTGTGTGTTGCTGGCACTTTGTATTTGTATTTGAGCTTTCAACACCACAACAACTAACTACAATTCCGTAGGCAATTAATTTAGCTGAAAAAGCCAAAAATACAAAACACACACACACACACACACAAATACCTTACTCAACACACACACGTGGCAAAAATATAAAATGGCGCTGTTGCTGCCGTCGTCGTCAGTCACTGGCAAAAAAAGGAAGGAAAAAACAGCAGCAGCGAAAAATAAAAGAAAACTTGAATGGAAATTCAATTGAGTGACATGAAAATGGAATTTTTCATATTTTGCTGTTGTTGAGGCTGTTGCTTCTGTTGTTGTTGTTGCTGCTGCTGCTGCTGCTGCTGCTGCAGAAGCAAAGAGAAGCGAAACGTTTTGGCTGCCAGGCACATCACAAACACAATTTGCTGTTGCTGCTGTTAGCCGCAATAATAGTAAAAACAACAACAATAAGCTAGCAAACAGCAACAGCAGGCGACCCACACACAGCAGCAGCTACTTGCTCTCTCTCTTCTCTCTCGCTCTCTCTCTTTCCCCCAAAAACGTTTGCTTCTGACATTTTCATAATTAGGTATTCAAAATCTTTAATAACGGTTACTCTTGTTGCTGCTGCTGCCAGTTGCCATTGCTGCTGTCGCTGCTGCTGCTGCTGCTGTGCTGTTACTGTTGCTGCTGTTGTTGTAGCTCAGGCTGTTGCTTAACCCACACACAAGCACACGCACTAACACACACACACACACCCGTCTTTCTTAAATGTTTTTTGTTGTTGTCCTTGCATTTCAGTTTTGCAGTAGTTTCTGTTGTTGTTGCTAATGTTGCCACAAGTTTTCGTGTCTGTGGCACATAACTCGCAGCAACATACAAATGTTGCCCGCTGCTTTTTGGCCAAACGGCTGTCCAACGCAACTGGCAGTTGATTTGGGCAGCAACAGCCACCAGTTTGTGAATTGCCTTTTCCCATTGCAAACACGTGACAGCTTCGATTCGTTTAGGAAATGGACACAACTTTCTTAGCCAGATTGTCAGCGCACATCTGACTATAGTTATATATCTCTTTGGTTTCACCCCAGCGCACCTGTATGTCGGTTTGCTTTGTACAAAATATATTCTAGGTTGAAATCCCGTTTGATTGTCAGCAGTTGTTGTTTTGACAACAGCTGTAAGCTACACCAAGAAGGATCTCAGATCTTGTGTAAGCAACAAAGGAGATGTCAGGGAAAATAGACAGAAAAGGAAATATATAATTGAAATTTTATTTATTTATATTTTATTTATTTATTTTAAAACAAGTATTTGTATTTTAGTGTAATTAAAAATATATTTTTTAAAGTATAATTTTGATACTTAATCGGCAGCTCCTCAAAGTGCATTCTTCTAATCCTACATTTAAATATTTTAAGGCATTTCAGAATTATATCATTATTTTTTATCTAAACATTTGAAAACTCTTCATATACATATATTGGACTACAAATTCCATACAATATTTTAGCTTCTTATCTGAATATTTTTAGATCTTAAACATCCACTTTAGTCCCAATCTGACATAAACTTGTAAAAAGCTAAAAAATGAAATCCTTTAATAATAAATTTTTGAAATTAAAAGTCAAGTATAAGAAATGTCCGTGACAACAGCGCGGCTCATTAGCTGAATAAATGTAAATGCTGTCCGTATTGTTGCCGCTGCTTTGCCCGCTCAAAGCTCAGGAAATCTGCCTGCTTTTGGCCTCGTCAAATCCTTTGCATTGTTTGCACTTTAGTTGCCGTCAGTGGCAGGACACGCGGCTTGTCCCTCCGTGCTTCTCCGCGCACTTTGCAAGTTGACGCACAAAGCGAGCGGCGGACTCAACTCTGGACAGGTCCTGGCTGGCTGGTTAAAGGATATGACAACTTCAGCTCCTGTCATTGACGGTGACAATTTTTGCGCGTCTTCTTGGACAGGCCAACCGCTGAGCTGGGCAACACAGGACCACAGGACACTCACTATTTGCAATACTTGAGTTGAGTCCTGTCATGGAAATTATAATTGACAATCTTTGTTTTCTTTAACTTAAGAAGAATGCAAGAATGGAATAAAGTTTTGTGATTATTCGATTAGATGATGAACAGAACTTGGATAATTTATGAAACTCAGAAATAATAATTTATATATAAACACCTATTAAAATAACTTTAAAAACCATTGTTAAAATTCTACATTTATTTAGCTTTCAAGTATTTAAGTGTGTCCGTCCTTATCAATTAACTGGTAATCTTTTTGGCCAAAGCAAGGGGATTCCTGTCTGAAAATGTACGGGTTTTTTTAAATTCTTATCAAATGAAGTAATTGAAAAAACGTGCAATGACTCATTCAAATGATTTATATTAGTAGAAGTATCCCAGTCACGATTGCAGTAGCAAAAAATACGAAATCAAAAAAAAATATTTTTAAATTGGTAGTTTAACACTCAAATAGTTAATCTATTTAATCTTAGATATAATCAGAAAAATTAAAAAAGAAATTTTTGTTTTTAAATATCTTAGTTTTATTTTTGAGCAATAATACAATTGTTCATCGGTTAAAAATCAGCTTATATACCAAAACATTTTAGCACTCGAACATGTGCCCCTGTCATGAATCATTTTCGAATACCCTTTTTTCAGTGGAGGGTTCAGAGATAACTATTGGAAAAAACTGGCCAACAATTCTGAATTGATGAAATTATAGATTACATTTTCTGCACAATCAAATTGATAAACTTAATAACATAATATGCCTGTTTAGTTGCGAATTTTCTAATTATTCTTTACTACATTAGAGAGAATAAAACGAAAAAATCTAATTAGCAACCATGTGAATATATCAGGCATTAACCTTCAATCGCAAACACGCTTTTCGCAGAATATATTAGATAATGGTTTATTGATTGATAAGCTGATTACTCATATCGGAACAATACAGTTCAACTTAACGCTGTTCCTAGTCAGTATGACAATATTTATATACAATTATCTGATGCAAATACTGAAAAAAAAATTTAATGCTTTCATATAAAAGCTATGCTAAAAAAACGCGTATCGAAAATGATGTGATTTATTTTTGTATTGAATGTTGTAAAATCTATCCAATGTTCAAAAATAAATTTATTTAATTGACACAACAATAAAAAAATTAATAATAAAAAAGATTACATTAACATTGAAAACAAAACTATGAAAAAAATTGCTTTAAATTAAAAAATTTATTTATATAATTCAATAATGGTTAAAGTATATTTATAAGAATACTGAAGAAGAAAGTTGGTCTGAATTATTATATTTGATCCCATAAGGAATTAAAAATATCTCTTGCAAAAACTATATCAGGAATGAAAGAATAGCTTTTATATGAAAGTCTTCAATGTTTTAATCCGGTATTTATCAATAAAAAAACTATGGGCAGCAATGCTAAAAATAAAACATTTATTATTCAAAACAAGTTTCTTATTTGTCTATTTATTATTATTTAAATTTAAATGAAAAATTCTTTTCTTGCTCCATAGCAAGTGATAGTAAAAACGCGTATAGAAAATCATGTGATTTTTTTTTTTTGGGATTGGATCTTTGAAAAATAGCTTGACATTTTAACAAATTAAAAATATTTAAATAAATATTTATATAACTTTTTTTGCGAGTGTATTTATACCCCGAACCCATTGAAAATGGGTAAAAAAGGGTATAATGGTTTTGTGCAAATGTATGTAACAGGCAGAAGGAAGCATCTCCGACCCAATAAAGTATATATATTCTTGATCAGCATCACTAGCCGAGTCGATTTAGCCATGTCCGTCTGTCTGTCTGTCCGTCTGTCCGTCTGTCCGTCTGTCCGTCTGTCCGTCCGTCTGTATGAACGCGTCGATTTCAGAGACTACAAAAGCTAGAAAGCTGATCTTGGTCTCATTCGGTTCGTATATTCCATACGCAGATCAAGTTTATTTCAAAACATCGATAACTCCTTCCGTTTTCTTATTATCGATATTTATCGCTTTTTTTGGCTCGGTTTTTTAAGCATAACTTCCAAACTATAAAAGCTAGAGCCACCAAACTAACTTTTTTATGCTCGCGTATAACATACGAAGAATTTGAATGTTTCAGATTTTGGATAGCTCCCCCCAATCGCCCACAATATTGATAAAACCAAAAAACAAAGTAAATCAAATACTACACACGTGCAAATTGGTTTGTAGATACATTTCGATGATCTGAATAAGTCCTGAAAATTTCATAACGATCGTACATTTAGTTTACGAGCAAATCAAGAATCTATTTTCAGTAGTGGGGGCAAAGCGCAGCTGCTTGGCAATTTCTGTGTACATGTGCACGCATACATATGCATATGCAAAATTTGTCTTGCGTTTTTCTAGGAATTTTTTTTTGCAACGGTTAAATTGAGTTTTAGCACAACGAAGTGAAATAAGAGTGGGTAAGAGTTGTGCCTCATAACGCGGAGGACTGGGTTCGAATTCAGCGCTGGTATGGTAGAGTAATGTTGAATTCTTTTATTTTTTCGTTATTCATAAATATAATTATTATTAATTTGTATCGTTTTAATGACAAGAGCAAAATTTTCGTTTTCCTTGACTTTTTGCGACTTTAAGTAATGTTATATCATTCGCGAAAAATGCGGTATTGTGGTGCAATTGGTAAGAGTTGTGCATCTTATCACGGAGGTACCGAGTTCAACTCCCGCTTGTGGAGTATTTATTTTTTTGTTGGTAATTATACCCTGAACCCATTGAAAATGGGTAAAAAGGGTATGGGTAATAGTTTTGTGCAAATGTATGTAACAGGCAGAAGGAAGCATCTCCGACCCCATAAAGTATATATATTCTTGATCAGCATCACTAGCCGAGTCGATTAAGCCATGTCCGTCTGTCTGTCCGTCTGTCCGTCTGTCCGTCCGTCTGTATGAACGCGTCGATTTCAGAGACTACAAAAGCTAGAAAGCTGATCTTGGTCTCATTTGGTTCGTATATACCATACGCAGATCAAGTTTATTTCAAAACATCGATAACTCCTTCCGTTTTCTTATTATCGATATTTATCGCTTTTTTGACTCGGTTTTTTAAGCATAACTCCCAAACTATAAAGGCTAGAGCCACCAAATTTATTTTTTTATGTTTGCGTAAAACATACGAAGAATTTAAGACCTTCAGGTTTTGGATACCTCCCCCAATCGCCCCCAATATTGAAAAAACCATAAAAACAAAGCAAATCAAATACTACACACGTGCAAATTGGTTTGTACATACATTTCGATGATCTGGAATAAGCCCTGAAAATTTCATAACGATCGTACATTTAGTTTACGAGCAAATCAAGAATCTATTTTCAGGTAGTGGGGGCAAAGCGCACGCTTGGCAATTTCTGTGTACATGTGCACGCATACATATGCATGTCCAGAAAGTCTTGCGTTTTCCTAGGAATTTTTTTAGGCAACGGTTAAATTGCATTTTAACACAACGAAGTGAAGTAAGAGCGTGGTCCAGTGGGTAAGAGTTGTGCCGCGTAACGCGGAGGTCCGGGTTCGAACTCAGCGATGGTATGGTAGAGCAATGATGAATTGTTTTATTTTTTTATTTATTTATAATTATTATTTTTATTAATTTGTATCGTTTTAATGACAACTGCAAAATTTTCGTTTTCCTCGACTTTTTGCGATGGTTAAGTAATGTTATATCGTCCGCGAAAAATGTGGTAGTGTGGTGCAGTTGGTAAGAGTCGTGCTGCGGAACATTTCTTTTTCCGTTGGTAATTGTTTTTTTTTTATTATTATTTTTAATAGGATCCATACTCATCAACTGCCGAGAGTGTGTGTGTATGTGTTCATTTCTGGGTTCAGGGTATCTACTAGTCGGGCGGTCCCGACTAGAGCAATCTCACTTGTTTTTTGTTTGTTTTTTATATAGCGTAATAAAAGGTCGAAAAATATAACAGCTAAAAGCTAAAAAGATAAGCGACTATGTAGTAAACTAGTTTGGTATTTAAGTGGCTTATTTGTGTGGTATCGATCAGTTGCTAAATCGGTTCGGAATAGTGAAGTGCTCAAAGTTGCCATGGATAGTAAAGTGTTTGCAATTCTGCTGCTGCTGCTGGGCTGTTCCATGCACGGCGCCTGGTCACAGACAGCGTCAACAACAACAACAACGACAACGACATCAACGACTGAGGAGACAACAGAAATCACGGATACCACGGAGACAACGGATGTTACGGAGACAACGGAATCGCCGGAATTTTCGTGTCTTGCATATGAGGGAGCAGCAGTCGATCTGCTAGCTGTAAGTTAGACCAGCAAATCGCGCAAGTTGTATTCTTCTAATACCCTTCCAATGCACAGTTGTCGGGCTATTGGTACGAGGCGGCACGTTACCCCGCCGTGGATGATACCCAGTGCCTGAGCGTCTTGTTGCTGGCCGTTGCGGAGACCAACGACGTCAATCTACAGTATGCGTACATTTCCAACTCCAATGGCCGGCCAGTGGTTCAACGAGACCTCCTCGTTGGCCTGGAACGATAACGCCAGCAATGGCATCTTCACCTGGTCGATTGGTGGCGCCTCGCCCGGCCTGGTCACCTATAAGCTGGTGAGCTCCAATTCATCCTCATACGCACTATTCTGCGGCTACAAGACCAAAGAGCAGACCGTGGTGCCGGCCTACAAGCTGCTAACACGCCGTCGACAACTGACCGACGACGATAAGAAGAAAATTCAGAGCCAATTCGAGTCTCTGGGACTCGATGGAAATCCGTTCTGGGTGGAGCAATCGCTGAAAATTTGCGAAAATTCAGGCATGCGCACGGCCGGAGGCGCAATTGTCGCCTTGGCACTAGCTCTGATTGCTTATCGCAGAAATATCTGAACACTATATAGTATATGATATGGGCATCAGGCTATAGTTTAATTAGAAAGCATGGTGAAAAGTCCTTAGTTTGAAATTTAGTTTAATTTAATTGAGGAAATCAAAGTTTTCCCAAAGATGAAAAGTATTATGTATATCGTGATCAATAGTAAATGTTTTGTACCTTCTAAAATAAAATATACTCTTTGATTTTTTTAAAAAATAAATATTTTTTAATTCAGTTTTCAATTTGTTCATATAAAAATAAAAGTCGGACCAAACACCAAATTGCAGATTGAAATATCTATTTATTAATTATAAAAATATAAATAAATAAGGAAGTCAATTTTAAGCACTAAAACAGAAATCTATTATGTTATTACCTTCATAAATTAATTAAGTCGCGTTATAGGTAAGGAAACTCCCAAATGCTTAAGTATTTCCTTATTTTTTGTTTAATCTTTTATTTAATCTGGTCAAACATCAAAGAGTTGATAACGCACCGTTTATCAAATTGATTTTTATTGACATTATCGACAATAAACTCTTCCTAGAATTACTCAATTTAAAAAGAAAAATGTGTAGAATTGATTAATGGCTAAAGTATATTTCAAAGAATTTTTGATCCCATTAGGAATCAAAAATATCTCTTGCAATTCAATTTTGCAGGTACTTCAAAAATGAAAGAATTTTGCCATATTATATCTAGATTTTCATAAAAATTTAAATAATAGTAAATAGACAAATAAGAAATTTGTTTTGAATAACAAATGTTTAATTTTTAGAATTGCTGCATGATTTACTGGGCCATAGATTTAATTGATATATTTATATGAATTTGATTTTGTATTGTAAGCAAGCTAACAAATGTCAAATTCCATTTTTAGTTCCACAATTTAGTTGCGACTGACGCAATACGCTGTAACGATGACGATGATCAACTATTTGTGGGATGCCACAGGTGGAAGCCCCCAACATAACTACCCACTAAGTCTGTCTGTCTGTCTGTCTGTCTCTGTGTGTATGTGTGTGTGTGTGTGAGTTTGTGGCCATAAACAAATTGACGCCCCAGCTCTGACGCTGTTGCCCCGCTCATCAGCCTTAGTGTCGTTTGCTCGGGTTCTGCGCGGAGCAAGGGGGAAGAGGAAGTGTTATCTGCTCGCACTCAGTTGCCGGTTGTCGTTTCTCACTGCGCCAGCTTATTATCAAAAGTCAGTCAATGCCGCGTCACACACACACACACACACACACACGCGCAGAGCAAACAGCTTTATTTTGACCTGCTGCCCTAAAAGGGGGCGCGCGCACACGAATGGGCGGCGTTTCTCTGCCGGCTCGTGAGGGGGTGGCTTTTTTTATACTCGCTCACGAACTGAAAAGAGTATATTGGGTTTGTGCTAGTTCTGTCTGATTGTATTGAAGCTATATACTTGAGCTACCCGCCTCAGATAAGGTATTACGATATTTAGGCTTGGCCCACTGGGGGCTTGGCAAATCGATTTAAGCCTTATCTTATCAAAGCTAAATGCATAAAAAAATACTGCATACTTTCTCTAAAGACTTCAAACAATCTTTTTGGATTGGTGTTTTGGGGGCGTGGTCCCATCAATCAAATCTTATCTCCTTATCTTATCTTTACTATTAAAGCTAAATGCATAAAAACCTTTTAAGAATATACAAATTAATATTTTATACCTCATTTTAATCTGCATCTTTTACAATTTAAGCGCTGTCAAATTAAATAAGGTAATAAAATATTAAACAATAATAATTAAGACGAGTATTCTGCAGTCGGTTACAACCGGCTGCAATGTTCTTAGTTATTTTTTGTGGGTTTGCTGTTTGCTGCTGAATTGGCGCTGAGTAAACAACTTCTTTATCGTCACGATACACGCCGCAGTCAGATAAATACGAATTCAGTTCTGGGCGGAGTTGGTTGTAAGAGCAGCAGCAGCAGCAGCAGCAACAGCAGCAGCAGCAACAACAACAGCAGCAGCAGAAGTAACTGTCACGTGCATTGTTGTTTAAAATAAAAATTAATAATTCAATTATGCATCAACATTGGCAACACTGGCCAACTCTCGGCCTGGCCGCAGCTGTGCGTATGTTTGTATGGCAGCCAAATTGCCGTGATTTCATTCAATTTGTCGCAGCGGCAACAGCGGCGGCGGCGGCAGCAACAAATGTTGCCACTTGCTGCCCAAATTGTTTTCGTTTGCCAGATTGAAAGCAACCCACCCGCGCAGCTTGTGCAAAATGCGCAAAAAAAAAAAAATGAAAAGAAACAAGCTGAAAAAGAATATTCAGCCCACAGTGTGTGGCACACCTCGTGCCCCGCCCACAAGCCCATAACCGCGTCTGTCTCTCTTTCCCTCCCTGTCTCTGTCTCGCTCTGTGTGCCAATGCACAATTGTTGTTTGTATGAGAAAATCTCGCCTAATGGCGTTTTACATTATTTGCCGCCTGATGCCGACGTCGCTGCCAGTGCCAACTGCTACCAAGTCGGATTCGGAGTTGGAGTTGGAGTTGGGTTTGGAGACGGAAACCGAGATGTGGACGAGCAGCAATTGTAACAGCAGTTGCCAGCCACTACGCAGATTTCTGGCTCTTTCACTGTGGTTGGGAGGGGGGGGCTTGTGCTTCGGGTTTCGCTTGCGGCAAGTTTTATGCAACTGCGGGGTTGCACAGGGGGGTTGGTGGACACGCAGCAGCATTGTGGCCAAGCAGCCGTAAGATGAATGGCCACTTATTGCCAAAGCTGGTTGTGCTCAAGTTCTGATGGTCAATTTTGATATCCATTGTTGAGATATTGAAATGTAACGTCAAAGTGAGGCCAAATTTAGATTGATCGATAGATAACTAGATAGCTAAACGAACCCAAATTAACTTGCCAAAGGGCAACAGGTAGCAGACCCAGCTAATTAATAAGTATACTCTTTGAGAGAAATAACAAGTTGGGATATATGAGAAGTAGAGCATACTTTATAAAGTTTTATTTAACGCGTTCTAGAATTGGCCTTGTGTATACTTAAGAAATTAAAAAATAATATGCAAGTGTTTAGTTTGTACTCAGTTTCTGTTTTACATATATTTCTTTCCCTTTTCTAATTCAAAAAATATAATTATGAATAATTTAATAACTATAGTAAAATTAATTTTCATAATAATACTCCGCACTTCTATTTATAAATTTTTAAAATTTTTCAAAATATGAGCACTATTTATAAAAAGAAAACAATTTAATATTTATTTATATTTTTATGTATTCTAATAGGCCAAAAGCTCACATACAGCACTATATTTATCTTAAGACTATCTGCCAAAAAATTGATCTAAAAATTTTAATATATTTATACATGAGCACATTAGTTAACCAATTCTATGATAACATGTTAAAATATCGTATTTTTTTTATATACAATATCCTAAAGCCCACAAGACAAACGACCTTTAAGTAAACAGTTTTGTTGAGCGCAATCCTTATCTCAGCTGAAAACTGTCCTCAGGGGTTTGACCCCGGACACCCAAGCACACGCACACCCCTCTCGCTGGGTCCATTTCTGATTGTAAGCGCACTCCCATGTCGCACATAATCCAACGCAGCTGTGGAAGAAGCTGACGAAGAAGAAGAAAAAGGAGAAGCAGACGCAGAATCCCAAATCCCCTATACCGAAAACTAAATCGCCTTTAATTTGCTCGCTCATTTCGACGCTCAGTTTGAGCTCTGCGCTGCGGGCTTACCGCAGGAGAAGGGATAGAAGTGGGTGGGCGCGGGGTTTGTGGAGTGTCGAGTGTGGGGGTGGTTCTTTGGTTTATGTGTTGTGTGTGTGGATCTAAGCATTTGACATGGTGTGAACACGCGCATAAGGCCATTTCAATGGTTTTCAAATGCACGACAACTGGCGGGGAGGTTGGGTTGCCCCCAAGGCCCGTTTGCTGTGGGGGGGGAGCGTTCCATCTGTTTCGCATGTGTGTGTGTGTGTGCACAATTGGTTGGCAATTTATTTAAATATCGGCACGCAGTTGGAAACGCAATGCCAACTGGAATTTCATGCCAAGTGAAACACATTTCAGCGAAAATAAAACGAAACAACAGCAGCAACAACTGAGAAATTTCGGCTGCCGAGCAAGCTGCCAAAAAGGAATTTTTCAGCTGCCGCCGAGCAGCAGCAGCAGCGCGACAGCGTCAGAAGCGAAGGAGGGAGGCTGCGACAGCGACAGCGACAACGACAGCAGCTGATGTTAATAGCCCAGCGGGGCCAAATGCCGGCTGCTGCCAGGCGAAGTAAAAGAGAAGAAGTGCAGACTGCGACGATGTCTGGGCAGGCAGAGTTCTTGTTGCTGTTGTTGTTGTTGTTCCATCGGCAGGCACTGCGATAAGCCAATGGCATCGGGTTGGGGTGTGTGTGAGCAGCTGAACAGCTGTTTGTGACGCGAACAGCAACTGCGCCGGCGCCTTGCAAAATGCAGGCGAACGCAGCCGAGCCGAGCCGAGACACGAAGCTGCATCGAAGTAACGAACAACGAAAACGAAACATGTGCACGACTACCTGAGCAATTTGAAACTGAAACGGCGCTCACAAACAAATTCAACTTTCAACTGAGCAGACGTCACACAGCGGCAGCAGCAGGCATCACCAGCTACAGCAGCAGCACACAGAAGCAGCGTCGCAGCGTTTCTCTCAATTTCGTCTTGTGTGTGAATTTTGGGATTCGGCATTCCATAGCCGCTATTCCCAACGCGTGGCTTCAGTCGTTTGGCATTGGCCCGACATGCCGGTACAAGCGTCGCGTCTCTGTTTTCGTTCACGCCAACAATTGTTGTCGTTCGCGTCGCGTTCGCGTCTACAAATAAGTATTAAATAAATAATATAGAAATTAATTAAATTATGTGCAAGTTAATTGTGACGCAATACGACTTGTTCATTGCTATTGGTTGCTAGTCAATTACGCCCATTGCAGGCGGCGCGCGCGCGTTTTTTAGTGGGTGTCAACGTCAAATGTATCTCAAAGATACGCAAGCAATGCAACAAAACATTTAAGTGCAGAGCCACAACAACACAAACCAAAGCAGTTATACGTACATTATAAAATACCAAAAATCGAATATAACAAGAACACTAAAATCAACAGCCAAAATGGTAAGTCAATGAGCCACATGCAAAGTATCTGAAAGATGCACATCTGTTTTATGTGTGTCTGTGTGCGTTGTATCTCCTCCACCTACCCGAGCGCAACACATGTTGATTGTCCATGCCGCGATAACGCCAGCTGTCCCAGGCAATACACTCTCAAAATATATCTGGAATCTGGGCAGCTGCGCGGGCTGCTCTTTAAAAATATCTCAAATACGTCGCATCTGTTTTTTATTTGCGCAAATGTTTGGCCCAAACAAAAAGCTACAAAAGCTGCTAATACAAATTTGCCAAATTATGTGTGTGTGTGTATATGTGTGTGTCTGTGAGTGAAGTGCGCCACATTTTTGCATTGCCACAAGACGAAATATCTCGTAGCAAATTCGTTTTGTCAGTTTCACGTGCGAAATTATAAATTACGAGTATTTCCCTAGCTTTAGCTTTTTGCCACAGTCACGTGGTGTGCTAGAGTATGTGTGTGTGTTTGTGTGTGTGTGGGGATAGTGGTCTAGTACGCTGGCGAAGTGTGCGGAAGTGGCTGGCAGCCAATGGTTTGGCCGCCGTCTGTTTCTGATGGCCTTGGACTGAGAATCGGGGAATCTCAACTGCAAATAATTGCAGCTGGCTGCCATTTCAACTGCCGCTGTCTGCTCTATATCAGGAGGCAATATCCAAAAGTTTTGCCCACCGAAATTCACCAATGAAATATGACAACAGACGCACAATTAAATATAATACATATGTCACACAGTTCTGCACGATATAATTATGGTAATTTGTGTGAATAATTCGTAGGAAAAGTCCATTACCTTAAGTTATGTTGTCAATATCCTAATAAGTAGGTCCAGAGAAACGGCTAATTAGCCAAGCAGTTTAGCAGTTTGTTCAGTATTCAGTTTATATATTTTTTATTTTGCTGCTCAAAATTTTTAGATCACTTATTAAATCACTATATCATTAAGCTGATATATGTGTTCTTTAAAATACTCAAATTTTATATTAATGAGCTTTTGCCAGTTATATCAGTTCATTATTACATATTTAATATTTATTAAGATATTTAACGACAAGATGTTTTGTTTAATAGATATTTAAATACGATCAATTTTTCTATTAACTCTGGGTCTATATAATGAATAATTCTGAATTAAAGCAAAACTGAAGGCTCAAGCTAAACGTAAAATTAATGTTTTGGAAGAATGTTATTAAATTCCATTTTTAAATAATTTGTATTTTTTGCATTTTTTTTTTTTTACGTAATATTCGATTAGGTCTCATCACAATAATAATTTATAATAACATATTTCATATTATATTTTTAATTTATTTTAATTGTTTTTCTAATGGTACGTCAAACAATTATAACAATTGATTTTACTTAATTGTGTAATATAATTACTATTCGATTTTATTTTGCCTGTTTTTTATTGTTTTTCATTTAACTATTTTTTGAGGAGTCTTTAAATATTAAGAAAATTCTTGTTAAGAATGGTTTTCTTTTAATATTTAAAAATTTATTTGCAATCTAAATACGACACATTTAATTATTATTATACAATCTAAAAAAAATAATTATATTCACAATTATGAGCTACCGTTGCACATTTATTTTAAGAGTGCGTTAAGTTGTTAAATTTACTAGCTGGCAGTTAAAGGAATTCGTTAAGCTCGCACGTGCCAAATATCTGACAAAAAAAGCGCCAGATTGCAGCTGGCTGAATATTTATGTTCAATTTAAAAGCGGCTTCTAACCAATTTTCCCATCCAGCACACAGCTGGGCCTGCTGCACTAACAGCTGCTGTTGCTGTTGCTGCTGCTGCTGCTGTTAATGTTGCTGCCTGCATGACTCAGAGGCAACTCACCTGGTCCTGCGCGTCTCAGCCCGGCCTTGACTAGGCGGCAGCTGTTGCGGACCGCCTGCCAAATGATCTGCACTTGTGCACCACAGCGCGGAAGTGTGTGTGTGCGATCGTGTGTGTGCGAGCGAGATAGCGTGGCCAGCGACTGAACCAGCTGCTGCTTTGCCTTTTGGCCTGAATCGTCTGCCTGTCGATGGTTTTTTTTTTTTTTTGTTATTTTGCCTGCCGTCTGTGCGTCTGTCATTGACACGACACCTGCGTAAACATTTTAACAGCTTGCGGGCTCAGCGAGAGCTCTGCTCTACATACCCTACTAATGAGCATGGTGACAATTGCATAACGTTTGATCGTTTGTTTAAAATTGCTTAATTAAACTGTTAAACTGTTTATTGATAATACTTTATTAATTCCATTAAGCTAGCTCATTAAAAATACGAATATAGTTAATAAAAAAAGTTATATTAAATTATCACATAATTATATAAACAAGAATAAAAAAGACTATTTAATTATTATAAAACATACACATTTGAATAAGGAGTCAGATCAGTTTCGAATCCTTAAAAAGAAATTTAAAAAAATTTATTTTAATAGTAATAATAGTATTAATATTAATATTGAAGTACTAACATTTTTGTATTTAAAATCTGTCTTTGTAGATAATAATTTAATTTAATTTATTTTACAATTTATTCCTTTAATTCTTCTGTTATAATTTTGTATTTTTATGGAATTTAATATGGAAATCAGCAGAAGACTTTAAAGGTTTTTAAAATATTTAAACAATTTAAATAATTGTAGAGTATTTAAACTTGGAATTAGCACAAAATCCAGGTTGCAGTTCTATAAAAAAATATATAATACAATGTATGTGAAACAGAAGTATGCTAATAAACGAGGCCCGGCCAATTAGCGGGTTCGATTAGGTTTATTGTTGCAACAAGGGCCAGCCAAGGTGGTCTAAATCAGCGACTGGCAATTTTCATAATAAATAAAGCAGTTGATGGGCAGATAGTTAGATTGTTAGACCGTTAAATTGCCGGATTGACTGGCTGTTTTGGCCGCAGGGTGAATTCAGTGAATGCGCTTCGAATTGACAGCCCACTGAAAAGGGCAAAGTGATTAAGGTAATAGGCGAGCCAGGTGAAATGCACACGACAAGTGCAGCTGTTGCTGTTGCTGCTGCTGCTTAGCCATGGGCGCCACATGTGGCCAGCGTCATGTGGCATGTGCTCCACACCGAAAAGGGAAACACGAAAAAAATAAAAATCCCTGCCCAGCCATCCATCAAGCGCTCAATCAATCATTAGCATTGTAAACTTTGCCCAGCCATCAACCACCACCCACCGCCCACAGCACACCGCACACCGCCCACGCTTCACCACCGGAAAGGAAATAAAGTTGCGGCATTTTCACACCTTGGCAATTAAGCGACACGCCCATGTGGCTGCCTAGGCGACATTGACTAATGAGACGCCATTTTGTTTGCCGGCTAAACAGCTGAGACAACACAACAAATGGCAATGGCGACCGGAAATAAGTCAATTTACTTATTAGCACAGCGAGCAACAACAACAACAGCAACAACAGCAACAACAATTTCATCTTCAGCTACCAAGTTTCCAGTTCCTCAAAGCACAAAGCCAAACAAAGCGCCAAAAATGTCACGCACAGCACAACAACTAAAACACACACACACACACGCACAGCTAGTGTGTATATATGTGTGTGTTCGCTTAATCGAAAAAGTCAAAAACAAATTTTTGGGGTTTCTACTTTTTGCCATTCTCATGCTGAGCCCGAACCAGCTTTCTTTTTATTTTTTCGTTTTTTTCCTTTTTGTGGCTGCAAAATTGTTGTCGCTGCTGCAAGTGGCAGCTTATTAAAAAGACGCAGAGACCAGCAGCAGCAGCAGCAGCCACCAGAAAAGAAGCCAACAAAACGCTTTCGGGCCACACACAAAAATGTCATAGGAAAAGTTGAAATTATTTCGTTATGTGTAGAAGAACAATGCAGAGTCAAGTGGTCGTGACAATGCTCCACTAAATATTATATATATATATATAGTCATGGAATGTGCATATATGCATCTTTAATATACAGAAATAATATAGTAAACAGATGCAGCAAGTCACATGTCTTTATTAAGATATAGTTTGAATTCCGAGAATTTTTATTTTTTTTATTTTAAATCTAATTTTGGCTAAATATTGTCGATTTGAAAGTTGAAGAATAAGTTTATTCAAGAATAGTTCACTAATATAAAAATGTAAGACTTTTACTTGATAGTATTTATTTATTTCATCTGAGCATTACAAACTTCTCAAAGAGTTATAGCTATGTACCGGAATAATAAGTTGCCCAAAATTACGAGATAACTGCATGATGAGGGTCGAGGTCGAAGGCCATCAATTTAGCACTTTTAATAAGCCAGATTCAATATCTTTAATAATAAATAAATAAAACTGGCTAGAGAGGTTAAAATACTAAAATAATAATAATAATGAATATATTACGAAAAAACAAAGGCTTTTGTGATATTTAAAAAGGTAAATTAAAATGCTGTTAAATTCTATTTTTAATTTAGTAAAAACAATAAATATAACTGCAAACCAAAAAATAAATATTTTTTTTATTTTTTAATAATAATACTAATAATGTATTGAATTTATTTCTAATAATAATATTTTTTATTATCTATCTTAGAGTACAACTAGAAATCGAGCCCAATTGTTAAGTTGTCTTAATCATACGTAAATATCATTTAGTTTGTGTGTCGCAGTTTAAAGTGAAATGTTTATCGCCAGTTGAAATATGCACTTGCTCACCATAAAAAAGAAGAAGAAGAAGAGCTCGAAGAAGTTGTGGCAGCTGTGGAATGCGTCCTGTTGTCCATTTGCTGTCATTCTTTCAACAGATGCAAAGAGTGCTATACTAAGTGCACATTTCATTCATCTTCCTCATAATGTTGCTGCCATTTTCAACATACTCTTCATTGAGTTGCTGCTTCCTCTTCAATCCTCTTCCTTTGCGTCCTTGTTCCCCGCCCACTCCACTAACTGGCAATCCTTTAGCCTCAACTGTCGCCTCTTATGTTTTAAACATTCTCTAAATAGAGAGCGCAAAAAAATACAGAGCAAAAAAAAAATTGCCACGACTAACGGCATGTCCAGCGCAGAAACAGCATCAGCGGTCTCACCCTTACCCTTACCCTTACCCTTACGCTTACCCCTGCCCCTTCCCTTAGCCTTTGCTCTTCACCCTACTTCCGTTTGCTGGCAAGCGCCCAAATTGTCTGGTTGCTGCTGCTGGTTGCTTTGGGCCAAAAACATTTGAATTGAATTTGCAGCAGCAACTGCCTCAATTTCCAGACACAGCGCTGACCTTGTCACACACACACACACACACACACACAGGGGCTAAAGGGGCGTCGGCCAACGACGTCGCAGCTGCCGCAATATTTCTTGCGCCAGATGAAACGCAGATGATG
This sequence comes from Drosophila paramelanica, assembly GCA_035043915.1. Classification (NCBI taxonomy): domain Eukaryota; kingdom Metazoa; phylum Arthropoda; class Insecta; order Diptera; family Drosophilidae; genus Drosophila; species Drosophila paramelanica. The sequence continues at coordinate 9,414,253 of JAWNMO010000674.1, read as the reverse complement.
CCAACCAACGAGGCAACGGACAACGTACAAGGGAGCAACAGCAGCAACAGCAATACAGCAGCAGCAGCACACTGAAAAACTGCGCCCGCCAAGTGGCAACAGCTGCCAGTTTAAGTATATCTGCCTCTTGCTCACTCCGCCTTCCCTCTCTTTCAGTTGCGTCTTGTTACTTGTCATGGCACAGTTGTTTGAGCTGCAGCTCAAGTGCCGGCAACAGATTTTTGCTGTTACTGTCCAAAAGTTGCTGTGTTGCTGTCCTCGCAGCAACGATCCATCGATTTTTGCATGTGCCCCAAATAATAAGCAAAACAACAGAAAAACGAAGAATAATATTTTTGGCACTATTAGATTGCACAGGTGCAACGCCAGCGGCAGCAACAGCTGCAACAACTGCTGTCGTTTGCAATTTTTTAATTGAAAACGGCAGCAGCAGCAACTGTCGTGTGCAGCCCTGGCCACGACATCAACGTCAGCGGCAGCGGCACGTGCCAACATGTGTTGCATTGCCCGATCCTTGCCCCGACCCCGCATCCGTTCCCGCCTCTGTCCATGTCTGCTGCAGACAACTTGGCTGCACAAGCAATCATCAACAGCAGCAGCTACAACAACAACAACAGTGGCACGTGCTGCGTGCTGAAAACGCTTTTCCAATCAGACAATCACAACAGCCCAAAGCAGCTGGAAAATCTTCGGTTGGCAGCAACGGGGCCTCGTTTCGTTAGAAAATTGCATTTGCAGCGGCAGCTGCATAATTGAAATACTGGCAACATGTGGCAAGAGTCGCATACTCCGGCCGCCAAATGTTCTAGCTGCAGCTGCAACCAACTCACCGGGCCCAACCGGCCACTTAATGGCCAGGCGGGGCATAAAACAGTTCATATCGGAAATAAAACAGACCATAAAGCCGATTAAGCGCGACACTCGCTCAACTGTTTTTCCTACTGCTGCTGCTGCTGCTGATGCTGATGTTGCTGTTGTTGCTTTTTTATTGTTGCTGCTGCTGTTGTTGGTCGCCGTGACACGCCATTATCTTATTATGCCTGACACACACACACACAGAAACTGCCAGCGGGAAAGGAAGCAGGCAGAACAGAGACTCACACGTGCGGTGACTAGTGCAAAATTGTTGCTGCTGCTGCTGCTGCTGTTGTCGTTGTTGCCGTTGTTGTTGCTGCTGCTGCTGTTGCTGTTGCTTGTGCTGTGTGTTTGTCTGATGTGTAATTTAAAATGACGCCAATGCTGCGGCACGTTGCAGTCGCTTACACACACATAAACAAACACAAACACACACACTTTGGCCAAGCGAGGGCTTATTCAAAAATTCTCAACATATTGGTAGAATATATCAAATTATAGCCAAAAGAACATACAAAAACTTAAAACTTATTTTGTATTACATAAATGATTCCATGTGCTGTAATTTTATTTATTAAAATATTACCAGTAAATAACAAAAAACATATTTATATATATATTAATTATCTTATCAGGGATATTCATGTTTATGAAACAAGATTTTTTGTTTAACTTTATGTTAATTATCTTCTCAGTATGCTAGAAGGCAACTGTATAACAAAATATTTAAAATAAATAAATAAATAAATATACAAAAAATATATGAGCTATATTATACTGATATTCGTATATGTATATATATACTATATATTGATGTATTGATATGAAAAACGATTTTTATTTTTTCTATAATTAAAGTATTAACACTGCAATACCGAAAAATATGTATTTAAATAACAATAATAATATTAAGCAATTAAAACTATACTAAATTTGATTTTAGATTTATGTTTTTAAGCTGTAAGTAAAATAAATGTGTTCAATTTTCTATAAATTGTGTGAAAGACAAAAATATTGCTAATATTTCTGACTTATGGTAGAATTAATAATTTAAATGTAAAATACCAATTCAAATCATTTAATTTAAAATTGAATATTCCAATTTTTAAATTTATACAAAAATATACATTAATATTTTTTTGAGCTTTGTAACATTGTGATAAGTTTTACTGTTATGCCACTGGCAGCAACTACTCTGGCGGCGCATTTTGCTCTCATTTGTAGCTTCATGTGTAATGAAGCAGCTGACGCAGCAAGTTGCAAAAACTTTTCACAGTAAAACACACACAAACGAAACGAATACATGTGTGTGTGTGTGTGTGTGAGTGTGATTGTATTGCACGTCCTTTGGTCTGAATGTGTCTGCTGTTGTTGCTGCTGCTGTTGCACAGGTGTCGTCGCCAGTAATCTCTTTCAGGCGGCGTTGGCGGCGGGCGCCACTTGTGTATAATGACGCAGTCCGCAGAGCCACATACACAGCCGGACTGTGTGTGCGAGTGTGTGTGTGAACTGGACTCGTTCACGCGGCTGTCATTTGCACACACACACACACACACACACACGTAGTGTGTACGTGAACGTGGCAGCTTACAGCCAAAGCACATGCAGCTGTGCTGTGATTTCAGCCAACGAGTTCCCGGCCCAGTCCCAGTTCCAATCCCAAACAAAAAAAACAACACCATTTCCCGACACAGCAGCAACCCTTCATAGTTGTTGCTGTTATTGTTGTTGTTGCTGTTGTTATTACAGTTGGCGCGCCTTTTCGTTAACTCTGCCACAGCTCTGTATACACGTGTGTGTGTGTATGTGTGTGTGTGTGTTTTTGTTAGCAAAAGGGATAAAAGCATAAAATGCTTTTGTGTCCAGCCACATGGCCAACCGCTGCTGCTTTTGGCCTTTTTTACACGAATTAAGTGAATATCCTTGAATTTTTTATGATTTGTGTTGAGCCTAATTGAAAATTATGCGCGAGTTGTTGCTGCTACTGTTGTTGTTGTTGTTGTAATTGTTGCTGCTTTTAATTTGTCATTGCTTTGGCAAACGGCTTGCCTAATAGTTGCCACGCCCCGCACACGAACAATCTTGCGGCCTTCTCCCCCCTCCGGTTTAAATAATTACTTTTTCTTTTAGCAATTTCACCAGCAGCCGTTGCCGGCCGCCCCCGCCCCGCCCCTCAGTTACTCTCCCCGCTCAAGTTTTGTGGCAAAAGTTCTGCGGGCGACATTTTCCATTTTGCTGAAACTGAAGCTCCAGCTCGGGCGCTTTGAAGTGGCCTGGCAGGCGGATGGGGGATGGGGGGCAGGGGAGGGCAGGTTAGCTGCTCAAGTTGAAGCCTGCGCCGCCTGCTGGCGCCGACAGGCGACAGCTGCTTGAGAGACGACGACGACGGCGACGACGACACGGCTGCTGCTGACATTTGATTCATTCGTCATAGCCTGGTCCTCTGTCTTGCCAGCAGCTGCTGCCAGCCAAGCTATTAAGTGAGTCAGGCCAAGCCCACCCGCCCCCCGCCTTCCCCTTGACACCCACGTGCCGCCCACTCACCTGCCGCACACACAAAACACTTGTTGTTGCCGCCTGTCACGCATGTTTCGCTTTGTTAGTTTCGTGTTCAGACCGCCTCCCCGCGCACCCGGCCACAGCCCGCCCAAACAGTTGACAAGTGTTATAGACGCCATATGCCGGCTGGATCCGTCATTAGTTGCCCCCGCCCCCCTCTCTCTCTCTCTCTCTCTTTTGGCAAGCGGCAGCTGCGTGTCAAGTGTTTATTTTTAATAGAATTTCATTTGCAGCATTTTTAGTAATTTGCCTGATGCAAAACAGCTGTGCGCCAGTTAGCGCTCTCTCTCTCTCTCTCTCTCGCTCTCTCTTTTCGTAGATCCTCTCTGTAATAGTGTAAATATTACCAATTGCGACGATTGACTTTAAACATTGCGCCAAAAAACAAAACAAAAAAAAGATATGTTTTTACACCTCAGCAACGAGCAATTGAATTGGTCTATGGGCGAGGGGGTGGGCGGGCGTTGCCGGAGATTGATCGAAAACATGAATGAAAATGAGCAGATTTTTTCCTTTGTGTTGTTTTCGTTGTTCTTGTTCTTCTTTTTTCCTGTTGCTGTTGTTGTTGTTGGCGTTCTTTTACGCTTTTGTTTATGCAGCCGGCAAGCTGCACAAACTCCCACAGTTCGCCCAGGTATTTACATATTTTAGTGATAAAAATCAACAAATTTTCCCATGCTCAACCGGAGCGACCGGACGACCGGACATGAACATGAAAACAAGTGCGTGCCAAAGGGGTGAATGTAAATGTGGTGCATGGGCACCCCCCGTTGGCGGGGGGATGGGAGTGGCTGCTTAAATGGGCGGTCGAATGTTTGTGCTGAATGCCTTGTTGAAAACACGCAATTGTGTATACAACTTTGTGTTCAAGTGGATATGCGTGTGTGTGTGTGTGTGTGTGAAAAATCGCAATGCAAGACCGTTTAGACATCAATTGGCGCTATTAAAGTACTTCAACTGACGTCTCTTTTATTGAAACGGTTGCATAACCTCTTTTATTATGAATAACTTAAGAAAATAAAAATATTGAGGTAATTTTCTAAAGAGTGCCCTTATTAACTTATAATAAAGTGTACTTAAGGGCGCTTTTTCGATTTTTATTTTGAAAAAAACATTTGATTACCTCTCTGTAGCTTTTAGTTTTATTGTTATTGTACAAATATTTATCTTAACTTTCATATTTTGACATTTATAAATCTTGCCTGCTCTTAAATTATTCCAAAGAATTTAATCATTAGTTATCTTAAAATGAGAAAAAAATGGTATATTATATTCGCCACAAAGAAAACATAAAAATAAATCGACTCTCCTTATATCTTAGCCATTTAAGAAGTTTAGCTAACATTAAAAAAAAGGGGGCGAAGAAAGAGATAAATATTTATTAAAGCAATATTTACTAAACTATTGAAAAAGATATAAAAGCGATTCAAATTAAAAATCTGAAAATCGTTAAAAGAATTAAGAGTACTAAATTCTATCACAGCTTGATTTCAGAACATTCTGTTTTCCAAATGATATATACAAATATATAGATCGATAATTAAGTTGGCAATTAACATGATTATATCACAATGAATAATATGCATAGAGAACAATGGATTTAAATTAATATAGCATAAAATATACTGCGAAGGCATGCAATATTATTTAGATGAAACATAAAGTTAAAGTCAAAAACTTAGCTGAAAGCTAAAAATTTTACAAAGAAAATAGGGAATATATATACAATTTAATATGTTATTTAATTACAAAATAAATTTAATATAGAAAACAGTCTAGTAAGCCTAGTCCGTCATTTAACTTAAAAAAAAATATATATATATATATTTATATATATATATAATAATTATACCCAATTTTAGATTAAATAATGACCATTATAAGGATAATTATAATGGTTACATTTGCTTCGGTAAACATTGATCATTTAATAAGCGTCAATATTTGTACATATACAGGCAATCTAATAGTAATGCTCATTTGTTATGAACCGATTAATTGCTGTATTTATTTGTGCGGAATTACCAATTCCAATTGTCGGCTGCCAACTTCTGTTGTGGGTCTGACAACAAATTTTGCATGCACGCGCATTGCCCCAGGCGCGACTACAGCTGCCTCTAATGAGGCTCGGTCCCAGGCCCCAACACTCCACCACACACACACACTCACACACACACACACACAGGCAGGGCCAATTCTCGTCTGGCAGTGTTGAACAAGGTCCTTGGGTTTGGTGCGCCCAATTTGCATGTCAGAGAACAATTTAATCAAATTGAAATCAAATAATTTGAAATCATAATGTGAGAACTTTGTCACTTGATGTTTTCGTTGACGCATGGGAACCTGTACAGGTTTCGCTCGGATATAATTATAATAGCTGTTGCTGTTGTTACCTTTTGCAGAGGCAACAGCGACAACAACAGTTTAAATTTATCAACTAATTTGCGACTATTTCCAGATGGCGCTCGATGGTAAAGCGATAATTAAAGAGGAGATTACCGACAAGGACGCATACGACGCGGCCGCAGCGGCAGCGGCAGCAGCAGCGGCGGCGGCGGCAGCGGTCGCAGTGGCCACATCAACAGCTGCCTCATCCGCGTCATCGTCAGCGGCCTCATCAGCAGCAGCGGCGGCCAACAACACAGCAGCAACTGCGGCTGCAATTAGTCGACGGCTTAAAGGTGAGTGGCATGTGGACAGCAGCACATGAGCAGGGGGGCGGTGGCGGGGAGAGGAATACGTATGGGCCTGAATATAGCATACATTAAGGCGTTTAATTGGGATTGGGTTCGGGTTCGGGATTGGGAGCACAAGTGCAGCCAAGCGACAGGCACAACGATTGATGGTGTGAATGGCAGCAGCTGTGTGTGTGCGTGTATGGGTGTGTGAGCTGAAAGTGTGTGGGTGTGCCTGGGCTGTTTATGTTGCTGCCTGGCCAAACGACAAGCAGGAAACAAACCAAACCATTCTGCAGGAGAGATTTTCAAGGAAATTAAGTGATGAAGGTTTTTATGAGCGTTTATTTTTATGAGCAAATATCATATAATCTCTCTTAAATATATATTTATTAGTATTTGTTTAGATTATGTTCAACATAAAATAATTTGACATTTTCATTTTTTTTGCAAACATTAAACAAGTTAATCAACATTTATTTGTTTTCCTTATAAAAAAAACCAATTAAATAAAAATAAAATATTATCATTAAGAATTCCTGTTAATCTATCTTCCATAGAATAATTTGTTTGCTGAAAGTTGCCTTCTACTGAAATAAATTTAAATATAGCTTGGGGCTCTTAACTTGATTCAGCTGAAAAAATAAAGCCATGCAAAACGCAATTCTGTGAAATGATGGAAAAATTATTCTTCCATGTCTCCGTAATTTATGAAAATTTTATATACAGACGCCCAACAAATTATTTCGTATTCTTATTTGCCGCAATTCACGACAAATCCTCACTCCCTCGAATGTTGATTGCGCTAGCAAAATGCATAAGGATATGAATGATATTTTCAGATTTCTGAGTATTGCCTTCAAGTGCAACAACTCATTTTTGTCGCTTTCAGGCGCTCGGCAGACCACAGTCAAACTTTGTGTGGGCGACAAGCTTTTGCTATTTTCAGATTTATTTTTCGGTGCCCTTTTTCTGGACGTTAGCCCAAAAAATAACAGCCGCTGTTGGCGTTCCCAGCAGCAACAGCAGCAACAGCAGCAACAATAGCAACCCGCATATGGGCAAAAAGCGTAGCCCGCTTTTAGGGGCTGTTGTTTTGTGTGCTTTGCTTTGATTGCTGCTGCTGCTGCTGCTGTTGTTGCTGTCGTTGTTGTTGTTGCTGTTATCGTTTTAGTTGTTGTGGCTCTGCGTACCTGTGTCAATTCCCAGGCCAATGATGTGTGCGTGTGTTTGTGTGTGTGTGTGTGTGTTTGCTCTGCATTTAAGGCGCTTAATTTCAATGAAACGCTGCTCTCTAATTAGCATTCAAAACTGAAACACTTCAAAAAACAAGAACAGAAAAAAAGAATTAAAATCAAGTTTTGTTTAACAAATGTTTGCTGTGTGTTGCAGAGCCGCCCACAACAGAAGCAGCAACTTCATTATGACCGCCTGCTGATGATGATAATCACAAGCAGCGCATGATGAATATTTGCCAAAATGATTGTTTTCCCAAATGACTATGCCAGCAACAGCAGCAACAGCAACAACAACAGCAGCAGCAACAACAGCAACAACACAAACTAAACTTGCCAACGTTTCGTTTTGTGCGCTCGACTGCAATCTATGGGACGCAGCTGTGCAAATTCAGTTGCCCGCACACACACACACACACACACACACACACACACTCATATAGTTTGCCACTGGCCCATGCTGCGTATACGTAACCTTAAATCGATGGCTGCTGCTGCTGCTGCTGCTGAAGCTCACTCATGATGCTGATGTTGCGCCAGCCGTTGAGGCTCCCACAATGCCGCATTGCTCCCCCCTCTCACACACACACACACACACACATAAACAAACCCCTCCTTCCCCTGCACAAACAGAAAATTGCCAACATTATGTTTTAGAAAATATGTGAATTGTCAACACAAAATTTTCGTAAATAGTTTTTCGTGGCCGAAACATTTTTCGTGCCCAGCCACAGCTGTTCAGCTGGTCAGCTGCTCGCCCCCATCCCCTTCCCCCTGCCCAGCATTACTGCTACCCTCATGGGTCACAACTTTGGGTCAGTTGCGGTTTTGCGGACCTAACAAACTTTTAAGCCTCAGCCAACTGCAATATTTTACAATTGTACACGGCCAGTTAGATAGAAGAGATACTCGGCTCAGATAGACAGATACACAGATACACAGATAAAGATACACAGCTGGAGCGTGGGCGACACTTTTTTTTTGTTTTTTTGTATTTATTCTCTTTTACGTTTTGTTTCCTTGCTTTTTGCATAGCAGCCAATTACAGGGCCCGGCGGCGGCATCATGTGATCCATCATTGTCTATGTTTGGCGTTTGATAAGCCGCCGCCAACTGAGTTGAGTGATGCCTCCAACTCGCTCTCCCCACGCTATCTGTTTATGCGAGTGTTCGTGCTCGTGTTCGTGTGTGTGTGTGTATGTGTTTGTGTCCCTTCGATTGGCGTGCCTGAATGGCTGTGAAAACACAGCCAGTTGCAGCTGTATCCACAATCATTATCACAAAAGCAAACTGTGCAGCAGCCACAGCAGCAGCAGCAGCAGCAGCAGCATCGACTGCCTTCAACCTCGTCATCGTCATCGTCATCGTCAGCAGTGGCAACATTTGCACCCACCATACACCCACCACACACACCCACACACACATAAACAATTTCCATTAGCTTGCGCAAACAAAGTTTGTGTGTGTTTGGTCGCCAATGCGAAACAGGCGACAAAACATTTGCAAACCGAATTTCAATTCGAGAATTTTTAGCAGAAATGAGACGGATATAGAATTGGTTAGGGCGAGCGTTGACAAACGCATTAATATAGTTAATGTTCGTTTACTTTACTAATTGTGGCTACTAACAATCAGATTGTTGCTTAAAAATTTAAAACTAAAATTTGTTCAAATTTTATATGTAATATTTATGTTTGTTGTTTTCAATAATTTGTCTTAGAAAACTTTCAGATAAATAATGAATGTATAATGAATTTATATATCTTAAACACTTTTAAATTTGGTTTAGCCTTAAAATTTTTTGTAAATTTATTATTTTAGCTAAACATTTCTTTTAGTTGAGCATAAAACATTTTGTTTTGCACTTGTCGCCTGTCAGCAGCTGCTGTCACGCCCTCAGCCCAACCCCCCAGTCCTAGCATCAGCATCCGCATCAGCATCAGCATCAACCCGAGGCCCGTTCAACTGCGCGCTGCGGCTTTTGCGTTAAGCTTTTCGTTTTTGAGCTGGATCAGGGCCAGGCACGTTGCACACAGTTGGCCCTTATCAAGCCCCCCGCCCTTCCCCCTCCTACCCCACCCTCTTTCGGTCTTCTCCCCGCCTTGCCTTGCAATTAGTGCGTGGCATTTGATTTGCTTGCTTGGCTGGGCTTCTGGACGCTTGTTGCCGCCTGGCAAATGGCAACCAAAAATGTTTGCTAATTTATTTCCCATGTTCAAACAAATTTGTTAATGCTGCTGCCGGCTTGTGCAGCGCCCCCTGGCGAGAGCAGCAGACAAGTGCTGTAGCTTGTTGTGGTCAACAGAAATAGATGTACATATTTGTGGCATGGCTGATGTTGCAGCTTCCGAGCAGTTCCTAATGCATTTGTAATGCGCTTCGCCTGCACATCCTGTGCCCAAGTGTGTGTGTGCGTGTGTGTGTGTGTGTGATGTTGTTTATTGTGAACTAACTAACGAGCTGGCTTCTTCTTCGTTTCCTTCTTCCTTTTGACCAACAGCCAACAGCAGCAGCAGCAGCAGCAACAGCAGCAGCAGCAACGGCGACAAGAGCTCCACCAGCTCCTCCTCCACCGGCAGCAGCGGCAGCGTCAGCAGCAAAGACATGTCCATCTCCGCCAGCAACACAGCCAGCAGCCAACAACACACGCCCAACGGTACCAGGGAGCGGGAAAGGGAACGCGAACGGGAACGTGAACGGGAACGGGAGCGAGATCGTCTCTGCCGCACGCCGCCGGACTCGCCGCCGGAACTGGCGCGGAATTTGGCAGTTGCGCCCCGTTCTCCGCACTCACCGCCACAGCAGCTGCATCATCACCAGCGGCCGCAGCGCAATGCGAGCGCCTCGCCTGTGGTGAATGGCGGCGGCGCCAGTTCGGCGACATCGCCGACGCCGGGCGGACAGCATGCGGCCTCATTGGCCGCTGCCGCGGCCGCCGCCGCCGCTGCCGCTGCGCACGTGGAGCAGGCGCGACTGCTGTCCAAGCTGCGCAAATTTTTGGGCGCTTTGGTGCAATTCTCACAGGAACTGGGCCAGCCGGAGGTGGGCGAACGGGTGCGCGCCTTGGTGCTGTCCCTCTGCAGCGGCACCATCGCACTGGAGGAGTTCCGGCTGGCGCTGCAGGAGGCCATCAATCTGCCGCTGCGGCCGTACGTGATGCCGCTGCTGAAGAACAGCGTCGCGCTGATGCAGCGAGAGATTCTGGCGATGGCGCGCGCAACCAACCAGTCGGCGCTGCAGTATGTGACCGCCAACGAGCAGGCAGTGATGGAGCTGACGCCGCACGGCGTCGCCAGCGCCGAGTTCGCGGACATATTCGTGCAGCTGGAGGCGCCGGCCAATGCCAATGCCAATGGCAATGGGAGCGCGGGCAGTGCGCTGTTCAAGCGCCGCTCCTCGGACTCGATGATGGAGCACAACGCCCACAACGGGCTGCAGGAGTGGAGCGAGTACATGGCCGGGGGCGGACCCAATGCGGGCGCACCGTATGCGCCGCCCAGCAAGCGGCTCGCAATGCATCCGGCGCCCGCGCATTCGGTGCTCGCCTTCGATTACAGTGCGGCGGCCGCTGCCGGGGAGGTGGCCGCTGCCGCCGGTTTCATGCAGCGCGACGAGCGCGATTTGCGGCTGGGTGACGCGCAGGCGGCAGCTGGGAGGCATGCGCCGCCCCAGGTGGCAAGGGGCGGGGCAGCTGGACCGGGCGGTGCGCCCGGCGGCGAGGAGGAGTGGAAGAACATACACACAATGCTCAACTGCATCTCGGCGATGGTGGACAAGACCAAGCGGGCCATCACCATACTGCAGCAGCGCGGCATCGAGCCGCAGCACGCCGGCAACAGCAACCAGGAGCTGACGCCCGCCGCGATGGCCGAGCTGCGCCGACAGACCGAGGAGAAGGTGGCCGAGTTCAAGCGCAATGCCGAAGATGCCGTCACACAGGTAAGCTAAACATTGGTCACAGTGTTAAAGTGCCCCCTTTAACTCCCCCCTCTCCCGATTATGCTCTTTGATTTGGATGGCAGGTTAAGCGGCAGGCCGTCATCGAGATCCAACGGGCTGTGGTCGCCGCCGAGACACGCGCCGCAGAGATCATGACCCAGGAGCGACTGCGCATGGAAAAGTTCTTCATGGAGATGAGCCGCCATTCCAGCGGAGAGCGCGATCTGGACAACAAATCCCCATCGATAACCAGCGCACAGAATGTAAGCCAAACACTTGTTTTCTGAACTTACATCAATATAAATGAAGAAATTTTGAAAATCAAAAAATATATGCATTAGTTAGAATCAAATACTATCTTAAGCTAGAAATATTTCGCTTAAAGTCCAAACATATACAAGTGTTAAATTTAAACCCACTAAAACCCCACCCTACTACCCCAAAAACCCAACAATATATTTAAATATAGTTAGATTCCGCAGAGTTTAATTTTTTCATGCCCTATAATAAATTATTTTAAAATAAATATATTTTAGCTGGAGTTAAATATGTCGCTTAAGCCACAACCATATATTAATATTTTTTAATATATCTACACAACATTTTCTAAAAAAAGGTTCAATACAGAACATAAAATAATTTTAATATACATATTTCAAACAATTCATTTTTTTAATTTGCAATATTCTCGTTTGCAATAATATAACCCATGCTTCTTATTTCTCAAATATGAATAAGGCTAGTCCAAAAATTTATATTTCCTTTATTTTCACATTTTTATAATAAAATTTTCAAAATATTTTAAACTACCATAAATTAGTCTTACACTTAAAATTGGTTTCAATTGCATTGGAATACAAATATTTTTAGCTTTTTTTGTTAATTTGACAATTTAAAACAATTTTTTTTTGCTTTTATTTTTTGCAGGGCAGCAACTTGCAACAGCAATGCTGGAACTGCGGTCGCAAGGCCACCGAAACCTGCTCCGGCTGCAACATGGCGCGGTATTGCAGCGCCTCGTGTCAGTACAGGGACTGGGATAGTCATCACCAGGTGGGTGTTTTGGCCAGCTCTGGGCAGCTCTGTTCCGCAACTAGCCACTAATTGATCCGTTCACAGGTGTGCGGCAACTCACGGGCCAGCGAACTGACCGCCAAGCATTTGCACTCGGCCAGCGCCAGCGGCCTGCGCAGCGCCATGGCCACCCGATCCCCACCCACGCCCACAGCAGCATCAGCAGCAGCAGCAGCGGCGGCAGCGGCAGCTGCGGCCTCGGCACATCTGCAGGCGGCTGCCGCCGGGGTACGCGAGGCGGGTGTGGTGGGCGGCACTGGCGTCACTGGGGGCGTCAACGTGGGCGTCGCTGGGGGCGGTGCGGCTGTCGGCGCTGGCACGCCCAGTGCGCTGGTGCCCAACGGACTCGGCTCCAAATGACGCATTCGCATGATGAAACCCAAGAAGAAATACTTGTGCTAGTCAAATTAAAGGAAGCGTGCGGACGCATTTACGATCCGATTATATTTAAAACCTACATATAATTATGGAGTTCAACTAAACTAAAACCTTAACCAAAAACAAAAGCGGAAAATCGTCAGCATTATCCAAATAGTTTTCTAAATGCACACTTAAATATACATACTTCAAGTAAACGAAATAGAAATGTAATTTGCAATTCAAAAAAAATATGCAAAAAAAAATTAAAAATTAAATAAAATACATTTTTGCATTTCAGCACTAAAAATATACTTAAAAAATACTGTTAAATGAGTTGGATGCGCGACAATTTGATTTCATATATTTTTAATTGCTTAAATTAAAACAAAAAAATTAAATATAAAAATAAATAAGAGATAGTTTTCACGCATCTAACTCAAAAAGAAAAATCGGTTATTTTCAAACATTTTCTGTGAGCACTTAAAAAAATAGCTAAAAACAAAAGTATTTGCACCACATTAAAGTTTATCGAATTATTAAAAAGTAAAAACGTATATTAAAGGCAACTCGAAATATATATATATTAATAGAAGAAAAAACATCAAAGCTGTAAGTAGTACTTAGGACCCAATCCCAAAAACGACAGAAGAAGAAGAATACTTAAACTGAACATAGTAGATTTTATTATTATGCGTATAAAACATTATTATAATTATGATGATTATTATTATTATTGCTATAAGTATGGCTAATTTATTGACATGTATTTATGTATGTATTTAATTTATTAATTAGTATTTATTGTATTTCTATAAAAAAAACCAACATATGTAACTGTACTTTAACTATAAACCAGCAAATGAAAACCAAAAGCAAAAACCTAAAGTAAATGTTACAACTACGAAGAAAGGCTAAAATGAAACCCAAGAAATAAAGTGTTTTAAACCAAAAAAAAAAATTAATAATAAAATAGAAGAAATTCCTTCAATTGCGTTCGATTTCTGATGCGGATGCGATTCATTCCTCAAGCTGGGCGGTTGCCTAAAAGCAGGCAACACAAAACTGCAGCAGCCATGAATTGCGCATTAGTGTGTGTTGAGGGTGTGTGTGTGTGCGTGTGATACAAAACCACAAACTACTGTGATGAAATTTCAATTATCGTCACTCAGCTGCGCCATGTGCGAGTGTGTGTGTGTGTATATGTGTGTGTTTGGCACACCTGCTGCTGTCGCATTGCAAGCAAGCAAAAGCTCGTTAGTGCCTCGCCTCGCCTAGGGGCGTGCACAGCATTTGTTGCACACACACACACACACACAGACAGGCACATGCACATGACTTGTGGCTGCCCCACACACACCCACACAGACACACACATTCGTAGACACTTCAGGATCAGCTTGCCTCAACTTTACTTTTGTCTGCAACTGCTGTGCGCTTTTTTGCAACCCTTTACTGGACGCCAAGCGCACGAGGCTTGCTTTTGGGCTAGGGGAACATGATGATGATGATGATGATGATGGCGATGGCGTTTTGCTACCTGAGTGATTTTCTAAAGCCAGCGAAAGGCGGGCGCATATTCAAATAGCTGCACGTCCAGCCAACAGCAACTGGCAGCAGCTTCCTGGTGCCTGCTTCTGGCCAGCATATGCTGACGCTTTGTTTGTTCCCCGCCACCCCCCTACGTGCCATACACTACACCCGGACAACGTCCCGCACACCCGCGCACATCTGCTTACTGCCCGTTCGTTAGCTTCTATTTAACATGCAGTTATCGTTTGTTATCGCCAGCAGCCACAGCTCAGCCAGCCACAGACATGGACATGTTGTCAACGGCAATAACAGCAGTAGCTTCCCCCGAGGATAAGGGACGCCTCTCAAAGGCTCTGCACTTGTATACCCTGTTGTGCAAATTAGTAGGGTATATACAAAATGGGTGATTTCTTTTCACAGACAAATTTCTGTAAATCTTTTTTTTGCTAAATTATTAGAAGGATTAACAAATTTTTGATTTGGATAGAATATAAAACCACACACAGTAAAAACTTTTATCATTTTTTTTAGATTATAAAATTTATTTCTGTCGACTTACCAACAATATTTTCACACGCTGCTTTAGGCTAAAACTCAACCAAACATTATTACTTTATAAAATAATATATAAAACACTTTTTATTTTATAAAATCTATTTAATTTTCAGTTTTTTCATGAATCTCTTCTTTTTTTGTCATTTAAAACTTAAGTACTCAATTAAAAATGTTTCAAATTTGATTACACATTATTTGTCAAGCATAAACTTTAAATAAAATTTAGCAATCTTATAGTCAATACATTTTTCAGAATTTAACCATTCACAAGCTTTCAAAAGCCCTTTGTTTAACTGGTTTACTTAACTTCAATTTGTTAGTAAAAATAATAATAAATAAGTCTGTGACAACATTGTTTTATTCTGTAATTTTTTTAAGCTATTACTAATTTTTATGCAAATCTTTTAAATTGAAGGTTTTTTGTTTGAACTTATTTAAACTAACTTAGAAATTCACAGTATATCTTTTTTTTGGCGAAAATATTTTTTTTTTTTTTTTTTTGGTTTTTAACACCACAATAAATCTGGCAGATCATTTGCTAAGTATACCCGTTGTAATAATGGCTAGTACATGATTGGTGGTTAAAACAATGAAGGTCGGCTGGCGTCTGTGGCTCGGCCTTTGCGTTGTCTTCGATTGGGTGAATTGCATTAACATTAAAAACGTGAAACTTGAAGGAGAATTTTAATTAAAATGCTGGCAACTAGCGCACAATATGCGATGTCTGGCAAAAGCGGAGCTTGCCTCGCTCGGCCTGTGTCTGGCATAAAAATATTCATCATAAGTGGCAGCAACCAGCAGTGGCAGCAGTGGCAGCAGCAGCAACAGCAGTAACAACAGCCGCCAGCTGCTCACTGAGCCGCAGTCGCAGTCACTGTCGACGCTGGCAGCGACGCAGGCAGCAATTGTGCCATTTCAATCGACATCTGTTACTGATTTCAAAGAAACTTTTGTTGACAACACAAACAAATGCCAAACACAGCAGCAACCGAATGAGAGAAAGAGAGAGAGAGTGAGAACGGGGGGACAGAGAGAGTGGAAGCGAGAGAGGGGCTGTGGGCTAAAGTGGGGGCAGTGTGTGTTGTCGCCTGGGGGCCAATGGGGCAAGGTACAAACGTTTGACGCTTGCCTGCGCACAACTCCACAGCCACAGCGCCCAAGTCCGGGACTCACGTGTGCTTCTGCCCCCTTGACGCCCCACCCACCGCCGCACGACCCACAAATGTGGCGCACAGCTGACGTTTACGTTATCAGCAAGCAAGTGGCTTGCCTTCTCTCTCTTTCTGCCTCTTTCAGTGTGTGTGTATGTGTTTGTGTGTTTTTGTTTTTGCCGGCTACAAGCAAAGTTGACTGAGGTTGCCTGCATTTGAAGGCTGTGCAGCAGCAGCAGTGAATAACATGTGCGTGCCCTCAGTATATGTGTATGTGTGTGTGCTGTGTGCGTGTGTTTTTGGCGGCGCCATTGTCGATAATAACGATTTGACTGGGCGGGCGTGCGGCAACCGAAGGTTCATGCAGAGGCGCAGTTAGGACGCAAGTTGCCATTGCCATTGCCGTTGCCGTTGCCAGCTTTTGTGCGCGTAACATGTGTCAATTACAGGCACAGACACACACATACACTAACTGCTCACATACACACACACACACACACACAGCGAGTGTTGGGTTTCTCTCGCTCACCGTCTATAACTCAAAAAGCTGCCAAAAAGTGTGCGCACATTTTTTTACGCGTCGCCTGAAAGTATGCACATATATTTTTTATATGTTTGCCTGCCGGCATTTGACAGCTACGCCCCGGCGACGACGATGACGCCGACAGCGCAGCAGCGGCAACTGCGACAGCAACAGCGACGACTGCTGCCGACCGGCTTTATGTTAATTTATTTTGGCATTGGCATTTTTTTTTGTGCGTTTCTTTTTGTGCAGCAAATTGTTTTCCTTTTTGCCTTTGTCTTTGGCCATGGGACTTTAATTAAAATTAAGAAAATGTTCTTATTAACAGCGCCCGCATTCGCATTAACAGCGACAATAAAAATGTTATTACGAGGTCAAGGTGAATATGTTAATATATGATGTGTTATTCAAATTAATTCGGCCAAATTAACCGTTGCAGCTTATCTTTATATGAAACGCAGAAACTACCTAAATATGAACAAGCTTTGGGATAAATATTAGCTGCGATTTATTTCAGAGCTGCGGTTGCTACAATTACAACATTAAAAACACAGACAAGAGTTATGCATTTATTTTCCTTGTCAACGAATAACTGATACGCCATAAAAAAATTATCAAGCCATATCGAATTTAACTTGCCTTTCTTTAATTTCATTTTTTTTACGTTGCAGCAAATTTATTAAAAATATATATTTTTATATATATGTATATTAATAAAATTATATATTACATAAAATCTCAAAATGTTGAATATAAAAAAAATATATATTTGATTTTTTTTTTATTTTTATTTTTTTTTTGTTTAATTAATGTATTTATTTACACCGGACTACAAAATATTTTATTCAATTTTTTGTGTTGAACAAATCAAAAATACTCTCCGCGTTCCGAGCTACGAATCTAACCTGTTTGCTCAGGGGAGGGGATCTGTTGAGCATGCTGATAATTCTAACGATCTTCTCTCTCTCTCTCTTGTTTTCTCTCGGTCTTTGTGCTCCCGCAATGCTCTCAGTCAGCTGGTTGTATTGGCTGGTAAATAAATAGAACCGGCAACGCGTTGCGACCGCTCAGAAATCGCTCAGTTGTTGTTGGTTGTTGCTGTCGCTTAGAACGATCCGTTGCTTCGTTGTTTGCTGCTGTTGTTTTTGTTGCTGCTGCTGTGACGCGAATTGTGTGAAAAGTATGTCAATTAATGTTTAGTGCAATTCAACAAGAACTTGAAAACTACATTGGCCAGGCCGAAGTTAAAAAGCGAATTGGCCGCCCGATTGACAGCTGATTGTTTGAATGTATTTATGCAGCTTTGGCAGCGAATCAAAGCCAAAGTCAGTGTCAGTCCGACGTAATCGACGATCAGTTATTTACATGCAGGCGTGCCACAAACAAGCAAAGTCAACGAAATCCAAGTTTTTAGCCAAGTTAGCCAAGTGAACCAAGTGGCGGAGTGCGCGTGTAGAACCGTTTAATGTTTTGTGCGTTGAATACGAAATAAGTCAAGGTCCCGGTCCCAAGCATAGAAGCCAAGCCACACATAAACACATGCACACACACATCCACATATAACACATACATGTGCATTAAAAAACACACATTCATATTTATGAATAACGCGCTTGTTAAGCGGCACTGCGCACTGTGGAATAAGTGTGAAGCGTTTGCAGATAAATATCAATAAATAAGACGGCGTGAAAAACTTGTTTGAAAAACAAATCAATCAAATTTTATTTATGCAGCTTTAAACAATAAACAATATATAAATTTTTTAATATTACTTTTTTATATATACATATATATATGATAGGTATCTCAGCAATCTTATAATTTTAAAAAATTAAAATATTAATTTGTTAGTTTAATTTCATAATTTATTGATTATTTTTTAAATATATTATAAATATTGATACATTAGTTATTTTTACCTCACATTTACCCTATTCAGCTTAGAGTTGAATATATTGTTATAGAAATATTTAACAACACCTACTTATTGATTATCTATTTACACACAAAACCATTTCTGACCCACTGTGCCGTGTGTTCTATATATGGAATCTCCGCAGTAGCAATGAACTTTGTCAGGCGCCTGTTGCTTTTACAGTTTTATTCTCTTGTTGCGTGTTGTTGTTGTTGTTGTTTTTGTTGTCACTTGATAACGTTTAACCCTTAAGCACAGCCAATTGGAATTACTGTTGACCCTGCATACAATTCGCTGATGGTATTTAAAATATATTTAACAAATTTCCCTTTTCTAAAATAATAATTAAGCAATTAGGCGATAGAGTATCTATATTATTTTTCCCCAGATTACCTTTGTTATTATTCGCTTGAATACCTATACCTACGAAATCTTTGTTAAGCATTTGTTGCACATCTATGGTATGTAAGCACTTGTTTTAAAAGGTGTTTTATTTTAGTTTGATAAGAACACATGGCCAGACTGCGTCTGCGATATCATCAGCTGCTTTAGTCCGGTGCAAATTCAGTCCGATATGAGATTGGGTTTGTCGCTAGCTGCTTTTGCATGCGATTAGCAATAACTATTTGCCAATTATACACTCAAAATTTTCCACAATAAATCGAACGTTAATCAGCCAAAATCGAATTAGATTTTGGCAAAAACTTTATTGGCTTTAGTTTTTATGACATTCTTTTTAAGTAAAGGGAATTTTATCCACAACTGAATATTACAAAATACTATTTTCATTTTATATTTCGCTGTTGCACTTTCAATGTTACTTTTTGCCAGGGTATAAATGAGTTCCTGTTCAGTACCAGTACCATTTCTCAATGAAAATTTGTTATTCAATTAGGTGTTGTTGTTGAGCTCCACAATTCAATCGAGATCAATTGAAAAATAAATATCATATGCGTCTTACGACAATAAAATGCAGAATTTCATCTCTGTCCGGAAATTTTTATATAGGTAAATATATATATATAGATCCATATATCCCCACGCTTAAGTAAAACAAGAAATGTATACTTGCTTAACCAGTTTGCATTCATCTTGTAATATTTACTTCATAGTTTTCATTTTCTCCTTTATTTTTAACTAACAAAATTTAAAAATATAATTTGGAATATTTTTTCTGGTTGAGGACAATATCATGTTAATGGCCTAAATCAAATACCTTGTTAGCTTTCTATAACGTATTATAAACGGTAAAATAATATACAAATTTTTTAAGAAGCTTAACCAAGAATATGATTTTGACAATAAACTATATGTTAAGTAAAATATAAATATATTAAATTGTTGCGAGTACACGTGTAGTTTTTAAGATTAGTTTCTATTTCATTATTGCGTCAGCTTAGTATCGATTACTATTGATTTCACAATCGGGACCAATAAACTAGCACAACATCGAGTATCAAATGATGAATGGCAATTTCAATAGTATCCAAAATAGTAATACACTGATATTAGTATAATTATATTATATTAAACCGTTTATATTTAATTTCCGCATAACTAAGTAAGGTAGAGTAGCTAATAGGCTGCCTTTACTGTAGACCTCTTTATATTTACACTAGTGCAAACTTTTCGTCAGAATACCTTACCCAGAAATCAGGGGTTCCAAACCAAGCTAATTACTCATAGCACTTATAGAGCGCTTGGGTTCCACATTTGTGTTTTTGCTTGGCAGTGAAACGCGTATCAGGGCGCGCTGATAAGAATTTTGATGGATATTACATGTATTACATGCACATGTGTTAGTGCGATGTGGGGTCTACTACAGTCAGTGTCAATCGGGCGTAGTGAGGAGTGATATCTAGTTAGATTTCACACAACTGCCAGTTCGTCTATATATTTATTTACATATTATAATGAAATGTTTCTCTAAAAGTGTACGAGTTGAAGCCACATAGTGATCAGAAGGAGGACAAGCGGGGCATGGAGATACTTCTGGAGCTCAATATTAAACAGAAGCTGGCCACACGGCTCGGCATTCTGATTGTGGGCTGCATTGTCTTCGCCCTCTTCTGCTATGATAGCACCCTGGCCAGCCTAACACTTGGCGCCCTCTTGGCCCTAATGCTGCGGAATCCCGCCAATGTCTATGCCCTGGTCATGACCTGCCACAGGGACATCATGTGAGTATTTTATCGAGCAACCAATAACCTTAGCATATCAAAATCAAACCAAATCGAATTACTAAACTATCGCGAAAACAAAATTAGCTATGATTGATTACGTCGCTTTAGTATCATGAAATAACTAGTTCTAATCAGATAATGCTTTAAAGACACACGGATTAGATAAGTTTATCATTTTTTAGTATTGATCAATAAGTTTAAAAAAGTTTGTTTAAATTCAATAGCTTAGCGCTAGTTGCAGGGCATTTTCTATTTCGACACTCCCTTCTTATTAGTTTCTCTTTTTATTAGTTTCGTCTGGAACAAATTGGCGTAACATTTTACACTTGCATAGTGGAGCATATAAACCTTTTTTATTATGGGGATACCATATATATTGATAAATGTAGTTTGTTCGTTACCTGTTACCAATCTGAAACTTGGTCGGGTTTTGATAAATTTAATTAAGTTTATCAATTAATTTATCTTATTTATTTTTTGGATCAATATACATTTCAAAATCAATAAAAAAAATATTGATATATATATTTTTCCACTTCTGATAGATCATTTAAATAACTTGTTATTTACTTATTAGTGTTATGCGTTTTTCCGCT
This sequence comes from Drosophila paramelanica, assembly GCA_035043915.1. Classification (NCBI taxonomy): domain Eukaryota; kingdom Metazoa; phylum Arthropoda; class Insecta; order Diptera; family Drosophilidae; genus Drosophila; species Drosophila paramelanica. The sequence goes on along the minus strand of JAWNMO010000674.1, from coordinate 9,393,103 downwards.
CGAAATCAGATTTATCTATTAAACATTTTTCTAACTATCTTTTTTATAATAATTTGTTCCTATCCTATGATCTATCGTTTAAATTACCTTTCATGTAAATCTTAGTTATAATAATTGCAAAATCGATATATTTATCGATAAATCGATAAACATTATTCGATTCTTCTGATTGATTGTTTAAATTGGCTTTTACTATATTATTAGAAATACTTGAAAATCGATAAATAACGGGTTTTTTAATGCCGCAGCGCGGGTTTTCGTTTTGTCGGCCTCAACTTCTATTTACTGCGCAAGGATCGCAGGGGCTGCACCGTGGCGACCTGCTTCGAGGCGATAGCGCGCCAGCAGCCGGACAAGATCTGCTTTGTGATGGACGAGCGCGAGCTGAGCTTTGCTGAGGCGCTGCGGCTCAGCCAGCAGGTGTCGGGCTATTTTCAGGAGCGCGGTCTGCAGCGCGGCGACTGCGTGGCGCTGCTGATGGAGACGCGGGTGGAGTACACCTGCATCTGGATGGGCCTCAGCCGGCTGGGCGTCGTCACGGCGCTAATTAACTCACACCTGCGCGGCGATTCGCTGCTGCACTGCATCCGCGTGGCCAAGGCCAGTGCCCTGATCGTGGGCAGCGAGCTGATCGATGTGCTGCAGGCGCTGCCGCCACTGGGCCTTCCCATCTATCAGTACACGGATGTGGAGCAGCACGCGCTGCTGCCGGACGCCATCGAGCTGAGCACCGCTCTCGCCGCACAGGCACCGCTGCCGCTCAGTCCCGATCCGAGGAGCTCTGCACGGGACAAGCTGCTCTATGTGTACACATCCGGCACCACCGGGATGCCCAAGGCGGCGATCATCACAAATCTGCGATTCCTGTTCATGTCCGCGGGCACCTTTTACATGCTGCACCTCAATCGGGACGATGTCGTCTACAATCCGCTGCCTTTGTACCACACGGCCGGCGGCATTGTGGGCGTGGGCAATGCCCTGCTCAATGGCAATACTGTTGTGCTGCGCAAGAAGTTCTCGGCCTCGAATTTCTGGAGCGACTGCCGCCGGCACAAGTGCACCGTGGCCCAGTACATTGGCGAGCTGTGCCGCTATCTGCTTGCCACGCCCCACAATCGCGAGCAGCACCAGCAGCGTCAGCAGCAGCCGCTGCATCAGCTGCGTCTCATGTACGGCAACGGGCTGCGGCCGCAGATTTGGACGCAGTTCGTCTCCCGGTTTGGCGTACCGCACATTGGCGAAATTTACGGCGCCACCGAAGGCAACTCCAATCTGATCAACATCACGAATCGCATTGGGGCCATTGGCTTCGTGCCCATCGTGGGCCGCAGCTTCTATCCCGTCCAGATACTCCGCTGCGACGAAACGACGGGGGAGCCGGTGCGCAACACCAAGGGCTTTTGTGTGCGCTGTGTGCCCGGCGAGGTGGGTCTCCTGGTGGGGCAGGTGAATGCGCGGCGGGCGGTCAGCGCCTTTCACGGCTACGCGGACAAGGCGGCCTCCGAGCAGAAGCTGCTGCGCAACGTATTCACCAAGGACGATTGCTACTTCAACTCCGGCGACATGGTCGTCACAGATATTTTAGGCTACTTCTACTTCAAGGATCGCACCGGAGACACGTTCCGCTGGCGTGGCGAAAACGTCGCCACCCAGGAGGTGGAGGCCATCATCACCAACTGCATCGGACTCAGCGACTGCGTCGTCTACGGCGTACAGGTGAGTTGCAAACAAATATCTAAATTTCAAAAAAAAAAGTTTCCAATCCAAGGGGGATACATGCATTTTTTCCAAAAATATAGAAATATTTTTTTTTTCAAAAATGCATCGATTTTAAATTTAGAATAGATTTAAATGAAAAATTATGACCAGAAAGCCATCAAACATGAAAATCGGTTCAGTTTTGACAAATTTATGGGTGTTTCAAATATGACACCTATGGGTCCCAGAGCCTTACATGTTCAAAATTTTTTCAATTTTGGCTTGAATTTTGACAAAAAATTTGACCCCCTCAGAATCACTTTTAATGTTGTTTTTTATACTATTTTTGGCCAGAAAAATCGATTAAAAATGCAAACTGGAAATTTTAAATTTTGAAAAATTTTTTTTTTCGAAAATGAACAAGGGGGGAGTACATGTTTTTTTTCCAAAAATTTCAAAAAAAAATTTTTTTCATAAATGCATTGTTTTTGAATGTAGAATACATATAAATGAAAAATAAATATAAAAAAGACCAGAATGCCATCAAACATTAAAATCGGTTCAGTTTTAACAAAGTTATGGGTGTTTCAAATATAAAACCAATTCTCTATTTTGGCATAATGTTGTACAGAAAATGTGACCCCCTCAGAATCAGGTTAAATGTTGTTTTTTATACTTTTTGTGGCTAGGAAATTTGTTTATCATTGGTTACTCTAGCTTCAAAATTGTGCGAGATATACATTTTCGTAGCTTGTGGGTGTGGAAGGGGAAGTGAGGGTCGTTTACAAAAAAATTTGTCTGTATATGTAAACTTTGGGGGAGGTCACCAGCCATCTACAAAACAAATTCTATTGGCTCTGTCTTTAAAATTAAATGAAATATTTACCTTTTATCGATTTGTAACCGCACGCTTTTTTTTTTGATTGTCGATTAACGCATCAATTGCCATTGCAGATACCCCACGTGGAGGGGAAGGCTGGCATGGCGGCCATTGTGGATCCCACAAGGAAGGTGGACATGGACTACCTGTCGATTGTGATACGCGGCAGTCTGCCGCCCTATGCGCGACCCCTCTTCATCCGGCTGCTGGACGAGATTCCGCGCACGGCCACGTTCAAGCTAAAGAAACGCGAACTGGCGCTGGAGGGCTACAATACGGAGACTGTCAAGGATCCCATATACTATCTGAATCGGGACGGCGTCTATCGCCAGCTCAGCGGGGAGCAGTATGCGTCCCTGCAGGCGGGCACGGCGGGTCTCTGAGTGAGGTCTGCGAGGGTTGCTTGCATATTTATTGAAGAATAGATAACCTTAATTTAGCTTGTATATACACATTAACACATTTAGAGTTGCAAGCACGCATACAGTTACTTCCAAATGTATTTTAACGCTTAAAAGAAACGACTGATGAAACTTTAGCCAAAGCCGAGCGCGTTTCATTCCCATAACTCGGCCATAAAAGTGGCAGCTGAACCGATAATGGCCGCCAATACATTTCCGGTGGCTGTTGCATGCACCATGCCGCCTGCAGCCTGCAGCATGCAGCATGCAGCACCGAAGACAGCGTCGGCCAAGATATATCGAAAGTGTTAAATCCCCAAGATTAAGTTCTCGCTCATTGGCAGCTGCTGTGGCCGTTTGGCTGTTGCTGCTGTTGCTGCTGCAGTTGCAACATTAACGCCATTTCCGTTCGCTAGCGGCAGCTGCGACGCAACAACAACAACGGCAACAAAAACACGAATGGCAAAGCCAACAACGTTTGCCGTCCTCTAAGATAAACGATGTGCAAAATCCATACAAACAACAACAACAACAACAACAAAAACAACAACACGGCTGACTCCGCAGTTGCTGCTGCTGCTGCTGCTGTTGTTGTTGCGAGTTGGAGTTGCAACCGCAAGCGGCGCTGCCAAAGTCGCTGCCACCAATATCGATGGCGAAAAAGTTGTGGCAGGCAATCATAAAAAACGAAGAAATACCAACAAAAGCCGCTACTTCCATGAAATTGTTTGCCAAAACGGCAGCTTACACTACCGTCCTGTCCGGGGTTGGGGTGTGTGGTGTGTGGTGTGGGGTGTGCGGTGGGGGGGCCTTGTGCGGGGTGCGCTGGGCGAAAGCTTAAGTTGAGCATACCCATAAAAAGTATGGAGACACTATATCATAGTTTTGTGCATCATTTCTAATGCTGTTGTTCCCGGGCTGTTGAACTTAAAAAGATAAAAACGAGTTTCGTTTATGGTATTTAAATCCTACATATGAGAATATGTGGCCAACTAACATTAAAAAAATATGCTTTAAACATTTCCATATAAATGGAGTATAGTAAAACGATTTTCACGGTTGATGGCATTTTGATAACCATTTAAAATATATGCATTCTTGAAAATACAATCTTTTTGGTAAACGAAAATTATGATTAAAATGTGTAAAGATCTTGATTTCATAGTGCCATATTCATATTTAAAACTCAAAGCTGTGAAAATAACCGATTTGAAGTTTCATGGCAGTTAGTTCTTGAGATTGATATTGCATTTAAAATATAGAACGGTATTAAAAATAAAACTTTTTAAGAATTTGTTACCATTGATAAAATCAATCAGCTATTCACTATAGATATTCATTTGTGTAGTGGTTTTTTCTTTAACACTATTAATTGAACTCCCTTTTGAAAATTTCTATAAATTCAGCATATTTAATCTTCTATCATACCCTCCCTGTGTAATTTCGGTCTCATCGCAGCCATCTTAGTAGCCATGATACTATCAATTACCGTATCAACAATCCGCGAATGTGCCACACACAACAAACAAACAAACTTGCAACAGCAACAACAACAACCACAACAAACTTGATGCTGCCAATGTGAGCATCAAAAATGCGCATAAAGTTGCATTCGCCGGCACAGGAGGAGTGGGTTACCGGTGCAGCTGCCAATGCTTCAGCCACTGCCGCTGCCACAAAACGCGGGTGTTGCGAGCTGTGTCACCAACGTGGCAACGTGGCATTCGCACCATCCCTTGCCCTTGCTCCTGCATGCTTTCCCAGCTGGTTGCATCGTCGCCGTCATAAACAAAATGGCAGTTGCTGCCGGGCAGGGCGCATGCATAGCTAATATCAATAAAAACAACAACAACAGCAACAAAAAAAACAACAGGCGTTGCAGCCACTGTGGTTGTTGCAACATCGCGTGCGTCGCGCATTTAAGAAGAAAATTAAAAATTTTTCAATAATTTTCGAAATGTTCGACGACTTTGCCGCCAACGCCATTTTCACCCTCACTCGCTCGCCCTCTCCCTCTCGCCCTCTCTCTTGCACGCTCCGTCTCCGTTTTTTACCTCGCTTCTTGCCACTTCTTTTGCTCATTTTGGGCGCTGGGCGTTGGCGGATGGCGCCACAGCTGCCATTGGAATTTCAAAGCTATTAAAACGCTGCCAGCCGAGCAACGACCAAACGGGCTCCACGTTGCTGCTACTCCACGTCGAAATTGTACTTGTTGCCCCCTAACAATGGGAGGGGTATCTCAGCTACAGCATCGTTTTGGCAATACTCTCAAGCGAAATTATCAGATTATCACATAATTCTTTTAAAGATATTTTTTAAACATTTCATTCCTTACTAATATAATCACTTTCATCCAGTTTAAAAATTTTAAATTTTATGTTAGAATTCAGAAAAAATAATCAATTTAAAAAAATTGATTTCTGCTCAATAGTCTACATTAATTAATCTTATTTACTTTAACTTTTTTAGTTTAACAATTTTACAAACTTTACTTTAAAATTTATTCTATTCGATCTCTATTATTAAGGTTTCTAAAAAAAATATTAAAAAAAAATTAGTTAATTAATTTTAATTAATTTTTATATGCATAATTTAAAAGGCCTATTGAGTTATTTTTTAATTGTTATTTTCTTTTAATGATATAAGATTATGTTTTTTTTATTTTCTTAGTAAATGAGAGTATTCGTTATTCTACCAATCGCTGTTTGCACCAATTTCCGTGCAGTTATTGCTGCTCTGGCTCTGGCCGGTTGCTTGTATGCATTTGGGCTTAAAGGTTTTGCTTGCTTTTGTTTTTATGTGCCACTGTTGCTGTTATTGTTGCTGTTGTTGCTGTTGTTGTTGCTGTTACTGCTGTTGCTGTTGCTGGCGACTGTTCGGTTGCTTTGTCGGTTCGTGCTAATTACATTGCACCTGTGCGTGACGTTTGATGTTGCCCTGTCCGAGCTTCGACTGTCGACTGTCGCTTGTGTTTCTGTTTGTTGTTGGTTTTTGCTTAGTTTGTGGGCGTGACTGGGCGAAGTTTGGGGCTTTGCTCGGGTTGCAGCTGCTGCAGCAGTTGCCCAGCAAAAATTAATTAAAAGCCAACGTGCGGCAATGCAATTAAATTCGATTTTGCTCAGCCTCATCGAAGCTTTGACGTCGATGCTGGCGGCGACGGCGACGTAGACGCCGACTGCGAGTGCGAGTCGAGCTCAGCTGGGCGGCTGTTGTTGACATCATTTAATACAACAATACAACAAAATTATATTCCACACACAAACACACATCAGAAAGTTCACACAATGCAACTGCCTCAGCTTCAACCTCTCCCCCCCTTGCCCTTTGTTTTGTTTGTTTTTGTGTTTTTATTGTAAGCTTTCGCATATGTTGGCAGCTGTTGGCTGATCTGCCTATTTGCAGTATGCATGTGTGTGTGTGTGTGTGTGTGTTTGAAATGGCTGACTGGCTGCTGCTGTTGGCATGCCACTGCCACTGTGTATGTGTGTGTGTGTGTTTGTGTGAGCTCGCGCTGTTTGTTTGCCTCTGCTTCCTTCGTTCGTTTTCGTTTGGCCCGTTGATTCGTGGCACCTTTTGGATTTGACAGTTTTGTAATTAACTGCAGTCAGCATGTGCGGCATTGGCAGCGACAGCCAGCGTCGTCGTCGTTGTCGTCGGCGTCGGCGTCGACATCACCAGTGGCAGCGGCAAAATATGTTGCATACTTTCAGGCTGTACAATCGAAATTGCCAATAAGCAAGCGGCCCGTTTGGCATTTCGGTGCGCAATTAGTTTTTTGTTTTCAACTCGAGTTGGCTCAATTGGAAACAACCCAGCTGCAGCTGATGCTTAATATTTTTTTATACGAATTTAGAACAGAAATAGCATTTCACATTAACTTATACTTACAAGTATTTTGGCTTGTACGGCAGAGCCTAATTTGGTAAAAGTTTTAATTGAGCTATTATTCTTATAATGCTTGACCGTTGACAGTTATAATGAAGTCAACATATATATTAATTTAAAAAATGATTTGTTGTTTTCTGCATTAGAAATATGATCGTTATTATTTTTTTTATAGTAAAATCAGGAAACTAATAAACTTAAATCTTATTTAAATCTATATAAGGAATTCCACTGTAAATGCAGAATTATTGAATAAAAAAATTACTTTTAATTTGTTATATATGTTTCATATATGTTTCAGATATAATCACATATTTATTTAAATCTTTTTTTTAGTAAATCTTATTTTTGTCACTATTTATTTATTAATTTTATATTTAATTCTAGATGAATATATCAACAATATATCCACATCCTTTTCGTAGATTTCTATGAAGGTAAATTTCCCAGTTGAATACCTGCTGCTGACTTGGGCTGGCAGCGACGACGGGGCGAACGTCTTGGGCGCAGCTGTTTCATGAGTCGACCACAGGCCAAAGGACACCGGAAACAGGACACTGGATACCGCATACTGGACACACGTGTGCGCCACAGATTCGTTCGGTTTGGGTTTGCTTAGGCTTCGCTTGTGCGAGTTTTGGCCCTTTGCTATGGCTGCTTCGACAGTGGTTGTTGTTGTTGTTCCTTCTGCTGCTGCTGCTGCTGCTATTGTTGTTGTTTTTTATGGGCAGTCCTTGGCGGCCTTTATGCGCCCGCATATTAAACAATTATTGCCAAATGGCAAACGACAGCTGCGTTGTGTCACCATCGGCGATGTCGTTAGTGTGGGCCAAGCACGAGGCCTATGCGATGGCCACGTTTTTTAGCCAAGCAACAGCAGCAGCAGTAGCAGCAAAGCAACAGCAGGACCTCGGATTGGGTTTGGGATTGGAACTGAGAGTAGGCAACGTTCTGGGCGTGGGCACAGTGCCTGCATTGGCTTACAAACGTTTTTTTCGCGTTTCAGCGTCTGCTGCAATTTATGTGTATAAATGACAAAAGTACCGTTATTTATGGCCAGCAACCGCAACGCAATTTGGCAACACTTGTTGGCCAATTGGCAAAAATGTGAAACGAGCTGCGCCACACACAGAAGAAAAAACCTCCGCATTTCCAAAATATATATGTATGTCAGCATGTAAATGTGTATTACAGCCATATGTATTGCAATACATATAAGTAACAGTATTGTCTATATTCTATAATGTTCGATATGAAGAAACCACAAGCCAGATGTAATCCAAAAGTATGCGGACGAATAGATACTCTAATGTTTCTTTATTTTATTTTTTATAATTATTTATTTTAGAGCAAAAAATTATGTTTATTTTAAAATTAAAAACTAATTTTCAATTGAAAATATTGAAACTTGTTTTTGATTAAATTTTTGTATTATTTATTTTTTACAAACGAATTTCAATATTAAATTGTTTATTTATGAAAAATACTACAATTAAAATTTAACTTACAAATTTTTGTTATTCCTAAGAAGGCAGCTTTTTTATCAAAACCTAAATGCTTCTCATTTAGGGTATTAGAAAAGACAGCTGCCTATTTTGTTGACTTTTTTGTGCCGTCCTTGGCAAAATTTGAATTTTTATTGCTGATCGATGTGCGCGGGCGCGCTCCATTGACACGCCCACCCAAATGCCAACGCCCACACAGTCAAATTATGCGTATTTAGGTCGTTGACTATATCCGTATCCATATCGCATCGTATCCTGCCGCTTGTTGCTGTCATAAATTCACCAAGGCTCTGTGTGTAAATGTGCCAATGCGTTCGCCCACAGCTCAAAGGACTCGCCGGTCCTTCGTCCTGTCGCCCTTCGGCATTTGCAGTGTGCCAATATTGACCCTTCTGTTTTGTTGTCGCGCTTTTATTATGCTAATATTTTTTAGGGGCATTGCCAAGATTTATTGAAATTACTGCGGCGCGCACATAAACATCCAAGCTGGAAGGCTCCCGTTAGTCCCCCCTGTTGTGACAAGGTGCACGGTGCGAGGGGCGGTGCGCCAAGCCCCGTATGAGCATCAATTAAATAGCCATTTAATGTGCAGCTTGTTGCTGCTGCTGTGTGTAGTTGCTGCATGTTGCTTGTCAGCCAGTGTTGCATAATTGACGCTTTTTTCTTGCAATTAAAACAACTAATTGGCAGCAAAAACTATTGTTGCAGCCAACTGCAACATCTGTTGGCTCGGCAGAGCAGCAGCAAACTTAAACAAAAAAAAAAACAAGTAACAAAAAACGCTCGCTGAAAAATGAGTTGCATAAATTTTAGCTAACAATTTTTTCAAGCGTTGACAGGAACAGGGAACCGTGAAGTTACAATTTAATATTGACTTTTATATTATTATATATATTATTTTAAGACTTGCTAAGAAAGCAAATGCATTTTAATCTATGTACCATTTCTCTTTGTAAATTTATTTATTGTAAATAACCCGCAATATATCTAAATTGTAATTAAAAGTTTGATTGTTTATTAAAAGAATAATATATATAAATTCGACATTAAAAATTAAAGATACCATAAAGATTTCTTTATGGGTATCCCTCATAAATTAAAACCATCTGCAGACCTGTAGATAAGCAATGTGGGTATTATTTAGTCCGAAAATGAAGTTTTTACATAAAATTGAAAATGGAATTTTACGAAAAACAAGTCATAACTAAGAATTTTTAAACCAGGAATGATTTTTGTTTTAATTTATCAACTAAATAAAACACAAACAAAAAATTAATGTTAAAAACTGTGGGAAATTGAATTGGAAGTTGAATTTATTTTAAAGGTATTGCATTTCCCTGAAAGCTTAAAATGAGGTTTTCCCCATCCTTACAACCGGTATTCAATCTGTTTGCTATTTCAATGAGCTTACAATTATTATATACTACCTATGTGCTACCATTCGAATACTTTTCTGTCTTTGGCAGCTTTTCTGTAGAAAGCGCCTCAAAGTATGCCACACACCTATATTCACACACACACACGCATACACACAAAAGAGGCACAACAAATGGCGACCCCAGCATTTCGTCCTTTTCAACATTTCCACTGAACAAGTGTTGCTTTGTCCTTTTCCACATTTTCACTGGTCAGGTGTCGCTTTTGTTAGACTCGGCTGGGTTTTTATTTATGTGGCAGGTGTGATGCCACACCCACCGGCGCCCAACGGCCAGCAGGCGGAATTGTTATGATTTTACAACAATATTATTTTTCCATCAACAATATCAGCAAAAATCAATCAAATTCAATTAAAATGCAGCCAAAGGAAACAAAAATCGCCAGAGCTGCAAAATTAAAACAAAAAAACAAAAAAAACCGACCTGCAATTATGCAAACTTAATTTTAATGCAAAATTAAACAAAAATATATAAAAACAAAAAGCGTATCAACAAAGCAAGCGACATAAATTAAAATGCGCATTAAATATTGAAATTAAGAGATGAGCCAACAAAATAAATTAAAATTTTCCATAAGCCCAAATCCATCAATTATGCAGATAATTGCAAGCGTGGGCTGATCAGCGGCAGTGTTGTAAATGGTCAGAAAATCCACGCAATTATTTAAGCGCCTAACAAAGAACAAAAACTTGGCTAGCATAAAAAAATATTGCCAAATTTTGTGTTTTATACTTACTTTATTGGCATGTACAAACGTATATACATGCATATATATGTATATAATATTTGCTATATTATTAGTATGTGTGTGTGTGTGTTTTTGTTGGTGCGTTTGTGCGTTGCGTTTACATTTACACAAGTGCAGAAATTCCCAAAACACAAATCCTAAAAAAACATTTGTTACTTTTTGTGAAACGTTTTATACATTTTGTGGGCGGGGCGCCTCTGGGCGTTTGGGTTCGACCACACAACAGTTGAAGCAGGCCAACAGAGTCAAGTGGTATTGGTGTGTACGTAGTGTGTATGTGTGCGTGTGTGTGTGTGTCTGTTGACATAAGCGTAGCTGGTTCTTAACTATAGCCCTTAAAAAGGGGGGCCACACACTTTTAAACGCAATAAAAACCACTCAGTTGTTACAGGTGTTAATCTCAATGAAAACTTTTGGAGTATAAACTAAGCTTTAAAGCTTTCAGGATATACTGCAAAAGCAGATTTGGCGGGCATTTTTGTTCTGTAATTTTAAAAAGCCCATTAAAGATTTATCGTAATTAGGTCAAAATAAGTTATTTTTATTGCTTATAAACATATTCATATTTCATAATTAAAGATAATAAGATAAGGCAGAAACTTATTTTATGAATGAATAATGAATAAGTCTAAATATGATACTCACAAGAAGAATTTATATATGAGATTTAAAATTATTTAATTATTAATTAAATCGATTTTTCTGGAAAATGCATGAAAAATCAAGACCAATTATATTATTTTATATATTATATATTCTTAAAATTATAAATGTACTTAGATTGTAACTTTTTATTTTATTTATTAGTATATTGTTTTTTTAGTAAAACCCCCTTTGAAATACGTTTGACTACGCCTGTTTTGTAAATGTCATCAGTACGCTTCTATTTTGCTAACCAAAATTGTCAGCAAAAGTATTTGTTGTGCGTTAGTGCTGTTTGTTCTGGCCTGGACCTGGACACGGACTCGAACCCAAGTCAGGGCGCAGGGCGAGGGACACAGTTTGTCCAGCCAACTGTCCGGTGGCTGGACGAGTGTTTAGTTTGTTGCGCTTGTTGAGAATAAATGTATAACATTTTATAACTATTCATGCTCGTAAATTCGAGATTATTCTGTGGTATATTTAAATTTAGCCACTCACACACACGCAAATGGAATTAATGTGAGTTTAGCGGTTTGACTGCCAGCAGCAAGGAGAGCACTTGAAAAGCTGTGTAAGACGCAAATCTAAAGGGAGCGGGCTTTCAACTTGAAAGTAATTAGAAAGTAAAGCGACTACAAATTGTCCGAAATACTCGGAGGGGCATTGATTGATTTCCAAGGAAAGCGGCAGAGCGTCGAGTGCCACTAAACGAAGCGAAGTGCAACCAAAAATAGACGCAAGTTGAATGCATTTTCGAGCCAAAACGAAAGCAAAAACATATGTAGAAAAAAAGAAATGCTCCTAATGACTGCGGTGACACTTTTGTGGAAGTGCACGCACACACGTATCCCATTGAAGAGTGTGTGTGCGAGACAGAGACAGAGACAGAGACAGGGTGAGCAAGGATGAGTGTGTGCGTATGTTGAATACCTGTGCATGTTGTGCTGATAAAATTAGAACGTGAAAGGCGCTGCAGTTGACAGCGTGAAAATTTGTGAACTTAGAACAGGAAAAGGCGGCGGGATGCCGTCGCTCAGCTGCGAAGCGAACAGCTTAATACGCACACACACACACACACACACAGTAAAAGATACACAGATACAAATACATTTACAGCTACAGATACTCAAATATTCAGTTTCATGCTGCTGCAGATAGAAGCATGCTTTATACGCATGTATATAAACCAAAATAGCCGCCTCGTTATATTTGTTGTTTTGGCATTTGGCCTGTCGTGTTCGAGTGATTGAAACTGCCATAATAAACAAGTAAAACATGCCAAAAAAAGTCAACGCAGCTACCAGCTAAGATACCCTGTAGGAGCCATTGATAAACAGGCAAATGATTAATTAATTTGCGTAAATCACTCATATCACTCAAAAAAAAAATGTGTCAGATACGAAGCTGCAAGATAAGATTACTCTGTGTACTGTGTGAGATCAGAATGATATCCATCGTTTTTATAGGTATCGATAAGAACTGCATGCTCCGCAAAAAAATAAATATCATGACACATACATTTTGCACACATCAGTAAAAGATTTGTATATTTATTTTGCGAATTCAAAAATCTGAAGTATTATTAATTTTCCACAACTGAACTACAACCACATTTCGTCGAATTTCTGGTTACTGTATGAATAAAGTACTGAACATAATAATATTGATATTTAGAATACTAATAATATAATAACATTATTTGTAGCATTCTTCTTTATTGCAACATTTATGTAATAACATTACTCATACTTCTTTTATAATACATTTGTATACTAATGACAATATAATTTTCTTAAAAAAAAAAGAAAGATAGATTGATTTATTTAACTTTAACTTTGTTGCTTGCTGCCTTAACAGGGTATAATCAAAAGCTTTAGCTACAAAACTTTTCGGGCAGCCCCGTTGCACGAGTGTTTTTCCTCAGAGCCCAGACTGAGTGACTGTCTCTTCCCTCTCTCTACACTGCGCGTCATATGAATAGAAACAGAAAGCTTATAAGCTTTAAAAAAATTGTTGTCAATGTATATTTAAACAAAAAGTTCATGAATTATGTTAAAAGTATTAATTATAATTTAAATATAATTTTTGTTCTATTTTATATATAACTAATTAATTTTATAAATAATTTACAAAACGCAAATTAATTTTACTTGCTTCTAGAAAGAAACTAAAGTGTTTATAGCTTCTAACCAAAGAACATGAACATGCACTCACTATATATACATATATATATGCATATATATTTGTATGCAACTGCTTGTGTGTATTAGTGTGCGATCATCTGTCTCGCTCTACGCGCAACGTCTGCCACTCAGCCGAAGCAGCGACATCGTCGACATCGTCGTCGTCGTCGTCGTCGTCGGTGTTGTCGTACGTTGGGTTGGGACTTAAACTGGGGGACTCGACTCTGAGGCCGTCGTCAGAGCTGTCGCTGCGATCAGTTGAGTTTTGTGCGTTGTGCGGTTAAGTAGCGCGTTCTGCTCCGGCCCCCCTCCAAGACTCGCACAGTGAGATCAATCAGTGCACCACACACAAATACAGTACAGAGTATCCACAGCCAGGTTCAGAATCAGGTTCAGGCTCCATTCAGTTTAGTTGAATTGAGTTCAGTTGAGTTGAGTTGAGTTGCATAGGAGTCGACCCGGCCACGCCTGCAAGACTTGCCGTCCCACGCATTAAGAATTGTTAAATTGTTACATTAAAACCCATAAATCAAAAATGAGAGAAATTGTGCATCTGCAGGCTGGACAGTGCGGCAACCAGATTGGCGCTAAGGTAAGTCTCTCTTTTATTTTTGTTGCGTTTTTTTTTGGTTTTTTGTTTTATGGTTTTTTGGTTCTGTTTTTTTTTTTGCGGCTTTTTGGCAAGCGCAGCTAATTTATGCACATTGCCCGAAAACGTTTTTCAATGAGTTTCCAAATTGATCACAACTCAGAGTCAACGTCGCCGCCGCCTTTTACAGCGCACTCAGCAATTAAAGCAAAAGAAAATTAACGCAAAAAATAAATATATAAAAAAAACGGCCAGCGAATAAACATAAAGAAAAGAATAAAAAATTACAGCAACGAAAAACTTAAATCAAATAAAATGCCCCATGAAAAAAAAAAGACAAAAGTAAAATAAATAAAATAAGCGAAGCGACGTAGCGAAGAAAATGAAATTTGTTTGGGTTTATCAGGCACTCGATATGCCCTTTTGTTGAAAGGCAACTTCCACTGTGATTATCGTAGACCCAGAGACAGACCCTTTAATAAATGAGTCGGAATTATAGTGCTCTAATATGGGGCATTAATGCAATTGTTTCTCTGAAACGTTTTTCCTTAGCTGCATTTTACGGATGCCAAAAACCTCTTGAATTATCATTGCGGTTGTATCTTTTCGCTTTGTTGGGCTTTCTTTCAGCGGCAACCGCGAGAGGTGCTCACAAATATTCCATTCAGGTGCTACAAAAGGGGGAACAATTTTAATTTATGAGAGCTGCAAATCACAAAAGAAGTAACAATTTTTAAAGTTTTCCAAATTAGCCGCACAGAAACGAAAATTACACTTTTTAATGGAAAGTATTAAGGGAATTAATATACATTAAATTGAAAATGTTTAGAAAATTAACGAAGCTTGGAGCTTACTTATTTAATTAATTTAAAAAAAACTAAATTTATTTGTATAGTAAAATAGGAATTCCAAAACTATAATATAACGTTTATTTTTCACTTTTTTATATATACAAAATCTGGTAGTTGTAGTAGCTGTTGTGTATTTAATGTAATGTCCAAAAGGAAAATACCAACACTTTCCAGATTAATGAGAGTCTACTTGAATATTAAAAAAAAACTTTCTAAAATGCTTTCTTTGCAAAACGAGTCATAATTCAGCAACAGCCGAACCTTAATGGTAAAATCGACCGTAAATTGCATTCACAATAACCATAAAACAGCTGTCAATATAAATGCAAATTGAACGTACTTAATGTCCACTATTTTTAGAAGCAAATTTTTGGGCTATTCCATACTCGATAAGGTTATGAAAAACCATATGGCCTATAGCGTATTGGTTGTACGTGAAGCTAGCACTTATTTAGAGTTGGAATGCCTTGTTAATCAGTGTTGTGTAACGCGCTAACCAGTTAATCAGTTGTAATGCTAGCAATTAAAGCGATGTACAACAATTAGTTGCCCTGCCATCAATTATTTGCAATGGAGCAACGTCGGTCAGTTAATCAATACAGCCAACCAATCGGGCAATCGGGCAAACGGGCAGCGAACGTGCCACAAAGCTTGCTGCACCCCAAACCTGACGTTGCTGCCACTTGACGCATTTTTCTGCTACTGCTGTTGTACCTATTTTTTTCTTTTGCATTTTTTTTGGCAACATGGAACCGGTTTCTCTGGGTCCAATCAGGCATTGCAGGGGCGATCAGAGTCGGAAATCAATGTCAATGCTTCGCCTGAATTGCGACTCTAAAAAAATGTGTGTCACGCTGCACAAATGCTGATCAAAGTCAATCAAGCGATGATTAAACTATAAGCACAATTAAATTAAAGTAAACCTAAGCAAAAGATAAGCAAATTTAATTTTATTTATTTTTTTTTCCAACGTTCTTTCGTTTTCGCTTTATTCATATGACTCAATTGAGGTTCGCGATTTTGTGGGAAATGAGGCAAGTGGCTGCGAGCGGGGTGGGCAGGGCGCGGAGGGAGTGGGTTCAGTGTCGCTTAATTTAGCGCTAACAGTTTGCAGTTCTCAGAAATTCGGCATAGAAATGGCTTTATGGAGCAGTATACACAATATATACGCAAGTGTACCGTGTGTACTTGCCCATGAATGAGATACGCAGACTGTGTTTTCTTCTCTGTTTCTAAAACAGAAGACGGCGTTGAAGCCGACTTGGTAATTTGAGCGGACCGTTGGTTTCACATTACCCAAGAGATTCGAGTAAAATATAAACTATATATACACATTTATATACATTTGTGTGAGTATTAAATGAAGAGAACAGCTGAGTGGACACTTCAAATGTGAGGCAACAAACAACTGTGGCAGCTACCTAACCGTACCCACATTTCTCTGTTTAAATTTGAATTTCGAATCGGAATCGGAGTCGGAATCGGGCATCAGGCAAACCGCACAAGTGCACAAAGGAAATGACTCAGAATCGATATGGCAACCAGCGTGAGGCAGAAACGAAGGGTGGGCGTGGCATACAATTGAAGGATTGGCTCGCCTGACGGGGCCACATATTCGTGGGCAGCGGTCCCGTCTACAGTTTCAGGACAGGGGCTTACATATATGAATTTCGAGTTTCCGTTCTGTGCACAAGACGATAAATGCATTTTAAGTAATCAGTATTATTGCACACATACATATATATGTATATGTATATGTAAATATTAATTTCATAAATTCTGTATATACTCAATGCACTGACAAAGTCAACAAACTTTGGAGCTCTTTTAATTTCTTATAAATTTTTGTTTTCGTATTTCTTGTGAAAGATTTATTATCGCGCTCGTCTGACTGAAAGAAAAACAACAAAACAGCTGCTCGCGATAGGCCAGCCAGGAGAGTGGGTAGAGGGGGAGGTGTCTTCAAAGTGCTTTGATGCCCAAATGCCCGGCATCATGTGAAAATAAGTTTTGCATATTTTTCAAGGGCTGCCGGAAAAGCCAAAAGCTGTTGCCTGTTGCTGCAGGCGATCTCCACACAGCTGCAGACGGCTGGACTCGAGGCTTCTTTCTTGGTTCTCGGTGCTTGGTTCTTGGTTCTTGGTTCTTCAGACGGTCTCCGGCTGCGGCTGCGGCTCCAAAGTTCATGCCCGAGTGATTTCAAGTGGGACAGACTGAAGAGACAGCTACACAGCTACGCTGGGGCAGCAATTCAGACATGCAACACTTAATGAGGGCGTCAGCAGAAGGCAGCTGATCGCATGCACATTGCGGGGCGTGGCATTAGAGGGGCGTAGCATTTACAACTAATTGGAAGTCTCTAAAGTTTCTAGTGGCAAGTGGCAGCAGAAGACAGCAGGAGACAGCCAACAGCACAGCGACTGGGCGATAAATTAAGATTTTTACTCGACTCTTCTTTCGGCTGTACAAAAAGAAAAAAGAATTCGCCATGCACTTGCAGTCAGGCATTAACTGTACAATTTGGCTAACAGAATATAAGCTAAATGAGTTTTTAGCGTGAAAACTTTAAGCAGCCTGCTTTTGGCTAGCCAACAATAAAATGTATAAACATTTTGAACAAAGCTCGAATTTATTTTCAGATTTCATAATTTAGAATTCGTTATATTAACAGCAATAATACCTTCTTTACTTTGAGTGTATATATTTATAGATTGCTTATCATACCGATTAGTTATTACGAAATTATTTCTTAAGAAAAATTATTGAGTCTAGTGCCACTGGGGGAAACTTTTCTGATTGTATTTATATTTCTATTGTTGGACATAGTTTTGTTGAATCATTCAGAATCATTCATTCCAAAAAAAATTTTAAATATAGCAGAAAATATGTATATGAATATAAATATATATATATATATATATATGAACACATTTTTAGTTGAAATACATAAAATTATATATTATTTTATTACATTTTTTATTCCAAATATTTTTAATAGTTTGAACACTTTTAAAATGTGCTTTCGTTTCTAAAACATTTTTCTTTTAAACAAAATTACTTATTAAAAAATCCGAAAGTGCTTGTTGTTGTTAATAAAATTAAGCAGCATGACCACAAAAATTGTTTTAAATTCGTGATGGCATATCCGTAGAAAAAGTTCCCAGTATGAAGCGATCATTTATCACATTTTACACCAATGAATTTCCAAAGTATTTCCTTTTGGACATGCTTTTTGTTCGTTTTATAATTGTTTCATTTTCAAAAATTTATGTTATTTTTCCACCTCTTTCGCTGTGATCGTGCTGCTGATAAGTCGGTGTCCAAGCGCTTTTATTGACTCACTTCACGTTCTTCTCACAATTTGTAATATCAAATCTAATGCGCTCTGTGCGAGCTATCGCAGGAGTATGACGCAGCTAAAACCAATTTACGCAGCTGGACTAGAATAAGATCCCCCCAACCCCTTGGGCACTCCTTCCACAATCCATTTCCCCCCAGCAATCGCTGCAGTTAACCGAAAAAAGCAATTTCCCGCAACTATCAACACAGCATCATCAAAAGGAAAAATCCGAAAAAAAAAACGTATATAAAAAATAAAACATAGGCAAGAAAAATTAGTTGAAAGTAAAGCGATCGCTGGGGTAGAGAGCAGAAAGAGTAGAAGACATGAAAAACGACTTTTCACTTCAACAGTTTTGTGTGCTAATTTATTTCTGTTGCTGCTGCCCCTTTTGTTGCTGCTGCCCCAAGCCAGTTGCATGATTTCGTTGTTTGTTTGTAAGCGCTCGTCCGGCATATAAACTGCGCTTTATTGTTGCTGCCAGCTTCATAATTGCAACGGCCACACTCCAATTAAATTTGATGATCTTGCGGAGATTGTATGTACATGCAGTTGAGCTGCCTTTCAAATAAACAAAACCAAACAGAGATGCAGACGCCATCGGCTGCCAATGCGCCACCGATTCCGACTCCAACTCCGGCCGGATCAGACTGCCGACTCGCAACTGGCAACTGGCAACTGGCCCGAACTGTGGCCGTGTCTGTTGCGATTGTTGTAAACAGCCAGCGGGGCACACGTCAAGTTCAAGTGCCAAAGGGAAACGAGACAGACAACAATGTGTGCAATACAGAAATAAAGAATTTCAAATGGGAAATGGAAACTGGCAATGGAAACCAAGAAGTTCGAGAGAGTTGGGAGTTGGGAACGCGCACCACTTCAAGCGATAACATTTTTATTGTTTCCTCGCTGGCGTTGTGTGTTTATTTCTGTTTAATCGAATTGGAATTGTAATTCCAATTCCAATTGGCATTTGGTATTTGGGGAATTTCGTATCGAAGATTTATGCGTTGCGCTTGAATGGTAAATGCTTTTGATCGAGCTTGTTAATGAAAAACTAATGTGCACCATTTTTGGTCAAAGCAGCCGAAAAAAGCTAACAGTCTTGTTAAACGCAGCAAATCATTTGCAGCGCGCTTCCGCAATAAACGCTTAGCGAGAGGGCGCAACATCAATTCAAAATTCCTATCTCGAAGATACGCGAGTATCTTTTTGATTTTCTTCAGCTACGAGCAGACTGTGTGTGTGTGTGCGTGTGTGTGTGCCTCCTAATGATGTTGTCGATGTCTACAACTGGCGTCTGCTGGGTTAATTTAGTAACTGCCAGTTTGCCGCCTGGGTCGTTGGCCTGCAGTTCAGCTATGACTCAACGGCGGCAGATACATTTGTATCTGTATCTGTATTGGTATCTGGCCAGTGCCCACAGGCAACGTGCAGCAACGCAACACGCCTCGGGCCGTGCTATTTTTAACACTTTCGCTGCATAAGGTTGCACATTGCACCCCAGGAGCGTTGCATTCAGAATGAAGACTCAACTTGGAAATGTCCCATGCCGCGACACGCTGCACTGAAATATATTCAAGTGAAAAACGAATATCTAAATGCATATACATATATATATATTTATTCGAAAAAAGCAACTAAAAGCCGAAAAACTATTTCTGACAACGTGCGTTGCCAGCGCTGTTTCTCTTTAAATTTAGCACTAAATCAGGGCATGTTGGAGAGCTCCGACTCTGACGGCTAAACTAAACATAAATTTTCAGCCTCAACAGTGTACGATGTGTCTCACTTTTGAGGCTGTCCCAGCACGCTTTTCTTTTTTCAACCGAAAAACTAAAAAAAAAAAATACAAAGAAAAAACAATTTTATGGCGTTGCGGCTGCGCCTACTTCGTTGTCACATTGTCACAATACAGAGAAAAGCGAGTAAAAAAATGAACATTTTCTAATAATTTGTATATTTTTGTATTCTTTTGTGTGTGTGTGTGTGTCTTCTGGGCGGTTTCTGCGGCTGGCAACATGAACTCTGACATGGCTGGATGGGCAGCTCGTAATTCTATTTGACAAACGTCACATAGCCAAAAGTCAAGTCGCTTGCGGCCAAGAGGTTGACAGATGACCGACTGCAGTCAATGATATATATTGAAATCTGGCTACAGTCTTCTGACGACAGCCAAAGATAAGCCCACGACTATCTGCCAGCTTAGAAGAGTTAAGAACCTCTTATCAACTCGTAAATTATGAACGCAGTAGCTGATAGCTCTGGGAAGAAAACAGAATATGAGTTTCTGAATGAATGAAACTGTTGTCGCAATACTGATAGCTGCTGTATCTGTAGGAAATTAGAATCATCATTATCCCAGACAACTTATATCTCAACCAATTCCAAATTTGCTTTTCTTTAAAAGGTAACAAATGTTTAAGAAAATATTATTAAGATCTAACAAGATCAAATAAAAAATAACTATATTTTTAAATAAAATATTTGCAATAAATTGATCACATTATAAAGTACAAAAAAATATTATAAAATTTACATTTTATTTGATCGTATTTAATTTATAAATTTAACTTAAAATATATTATCAAGTTTTAATTATGTAAAATTATCTGAAGAAAAATTTATGATTTTGTGTTACAAAATTAAAAAAAATAGTAATTTTATATTTACGTATCAGAAACAATATGTTACATATTTTATTCTTACCATGATTTTATTATATGGTTACATATGGGTTATGAGTAAGTTCTTAATCTACAATTTTACCACACAAAACACTTTCTAAAAACAAACTTTTATTTATTTTCTTAAACCTGACTAAGGGGCTCTGCATGCGCTTGAAAAAAAAAATGTTTAGTTGTTAATTCGTATTTTTACATAAACATATACAAGTTAATTGGCTACTCGTTTGTTCCTCCTTTCTTTTATAGATAAGTGAACAAGCCTATAAAAGGCAAGAACGAAAAATAAAATATATATGTATATACACACACACACACATATATATATATAAGGGCACACATATGTACTCTCTACAACTTCCCAAAGTTTCCCCTTGGGTAGTAAATCTGAGCCCCTCACAGCAGACATAAAAATAGCTGCAGTAGCTCTTGTATCTTTTTTATGGTGACACAGGCCAAAGTCATTAAATTGTTATAAGCATGATCATTATTATAGTACTTTCCACTGAAATAAAACCCACGAGGTGTCATATACACCGTATATATTTAAAAGTAGTTCAATGATTATGGAACTGAAAACTTGAAAACGGATCTAAACTTAAACAAACAATAAATAAGAATACGATATTGTTACTTATTATTATTATTATTTGCACATATTTAATTGCAGTTCTGGGAGATCATATCGGAGGAGCATGGCATTGACAGCAATGGCATCTACGTGGGCGACAGCGATCTGCAACTGGAACGCGTCAGCGTCTACTATAATGAAGCATCTGGTAAGTGTTCTTGTTCATTCTCTCAATCCATCCTCACAGCTGCTGACTCATCCCCATTTGCATTCCATTAGCTGTGAGTCGTTCTTCGGGCGGCAAGTATGTGCCACGCGCCATTCTTTTGGATCTGGAGCCGGGCACCATGGAGTCGGTGCGTTCGGGTCCCTATGGCCAGCTGTTCCGTCCGGACAACTTTGTGTTCGGCCAGTCGGGCGCCGGCAACAACTGGGCCAAGGGGCATTATACAGAGGGCGCCGAGCTGGTTGACAATGTGCTCGATGTGGTGCGCAAGGAGTGCGAGAATTGCGATTGTCTCCAGGTGAGTTAGGAACCTAAGCGGGAGAATATCAAACAAAATATCGAACATCTCTGCTAGATAACTGACCGATGACAATAAAATCAATAAATAAATTATTGATAAGTATAAAAGCTATAAATATGATATTAAAAAATACAAAATCGATCAATATTGATACACGAATTGATAGATCTTTCGATGACTTTAAATATCGTTTAATATGTTATCGACTACTTAAATATTTTAAACTTTATTATTGTTCACAATGTCGCAGAATATAGTACTGATAAATATGATATCGTGTTTAATGTATAGCAACGTTTGCAACAAAATCTAAACATCGATATCTATGAAATCCATGGGTATGTAATCGATCAGTTAATTAATCAGAACCACATCGATCACTTTTAAATAAATCTGTTTATTATCAATCACAAAAATATTTAAAAGTTGATGATATTGACAATACAACTTACAGATTCGATTTCATTTTATTATATCAGTGATATACGTATTCCTCCGAATTTCCGTTATATTTCATAAGTTATATTTAATATATATTATCGATCGATATTCACATATTCGCATATTTTAGGGCTTCCAACTGACGCACTCGCTGGGCGGCGGCACCGGCTCCGGCATGGGTACCCTGCTCATCTCGAAGATACGCGAAGAGTATCCGGATCGCATAATGAACACCTATTCGGTGGTGCCATCGCCGAAGGTGTCCGACACGGTCGTCGAGCCGTACAACGCGACGCTGTCGATCCACCAGCTGGTGGAGAACACGGACGAGACGTACTGCATCGATAACGAGGCGCTGTACGATATTTGCTTCCGGACGCTGAAGGTATCCAATCCGAGCTACGGCGACCTCAATCACCTCGTCTCGCTGACCATGTCCGGGGTGACCACCTGCCTGCGCTTCCCCGGCCAGCTGAACGCCGATCTGCGCAAGCTGGCTGTGAATATGGTACCATTCCCGCGTCTGCACTTCTTCATGCCCGGCTTCGCGCCGCTGACCTCGCGCGGATCGCAGCAATATCGCGCCCTGACCGTACCGGAGCTGACCCAACAGATGTTCGATGCCAAGAACATGATGGCCGCCTGTGATCCGCGCCACGGCCGCTACCTGACGGTGGCCGCCGTCTTCCGCGGCCGCATGTCCATGAAGGAGGTGGACGAACAGATGCTGGCGGTGCAGAACAAGAACAGCTCCTACTTTGTCGAATGGATACCGAACAACGTGAAGACCGCCGTCTGCGACATACCACCGAAGGGACTGAAGATGTCGTCGACATTCATTGGCAACACCACCGCCATCCAGGAGCTGTTCAAGCGCATCTCCGAGCAGTTCTCGGCCATGTTCCGGCGCAAGGCGTTCCTCCATTGGTACACCGGCGAGGGCATGGACGAGATGGAGTTCACCGAGGCGGAGAGCAACATGAACGATCTGGTCTCCGAGTATCAGCAGTATCAGGAGGCCACCGCCGATGATGAGTTCGATCCGGATGTTAACCAGGAGGAGGTCGAGGGCGATTGTATTTAATGGTGTGGCCAGAGGAATGAGGTGCGTGCGTGAGCGTCTCCTGTTTGGTGGCCAGCACGTGTTGCTGCGCGGCATGCGGCAGCAGTTGCGCGCCAAACACTGCAACATACTCTGAGGAGGCAGCAACAACAACAACAACAATACACAGATACAAACAGATACACACACACACACATCCACACACATGCATAAATACAGGAAATGTCAAGCGTAGTTTGACAACAATCGCAACATCATCAGCCGGAAATGGTCCAAAGCTCTCATTTCATTTCACTCGCTTCCGCCATAATCATTCACCACTCATCACTCATTCACCATTCACTACTCACTATTCACTCTATTCACTCTATTCACCTTCTTCTTCACTCTTACTACGCTACACTTTACACGGAGGCACGTCTATCGCATTTCTCGCAGCCATTTTCTTTTACACTCTTTTGCATCCCTCCCCCAATTCATTCGCTTAGCCCCCGTTCCCGAAACTCTCACTAATTTAAGTCTCAATTTTATAACATTTTTTATATACATAATTATTTATATACAACAACGTTTAGTAACGTTTCATATTTCAAATATAACAATTTAAAAATTGCACAAAAATTGCAAAACAAAAGATACATTTTCAACTATTTCAAATTGCACCGAAGACTGACGGACAGGCATAAGTTTGGACTCAATGGCAATATAAACGAGTACTGGAGTACTGGATAAAATGAGCGCACCCAAAGATCGAACCCACTACTGAAAGCAACAATTTGAATATTCATCATCATTGTATTATTCTTAAGCACGACGCATGTTTTTGTATTCCTGTGCATAATTCTCTCGTAGTCTTTAAAGTACCCAAGTAATTAACTAATGCTAAAATTGAATAATAAAATGCTGCAAAAACTTTTTCAAATAAAATGCAATATGCAACAAAAAAATACAAACAACTAGAATTTTTACTTTAACAGCTAATCAAGGTTTTTATAAACAGAAGGACCTGTAAATATGTTCAGATAATTTATGTAGTTGAATTTAATACAGACTTTTTGATTTGATCTTATCAGTGCAATTAATATATATTCGGCTTCTTTTTAAGATTCAAAAATTTCGCTCGCAAATTCATTTAGCCAAGTTTCCCACCAATGCTGTACAGCGTTGCCACATTGCTGTATAGTGCTGCCATCATTAGTTTAAAATTTTGTCGTTAGGTGTCGCAAGTTATTCAAAAATTTTAAAAAAGTTTACATTAGAGTGAAAGCTTTGCTATTAAAGCTTTAGGGTGACCAGCTTCGTATATTGTCAGTTATTTTTAAGTATTTTAAAACAAAACCAACAAGTTTATAACGGAAAACAAATACCATTTATTATTTTGTAAATTGTAAATACAGTGTATAAACATGTATTTTTTTATAATTCATTCATTTTACGATTTATTTTTATTCTGATTCTTTAATTTCCAAGCTCCTGAGCATATTTACATATGTATAAAAATGAGAAAGACGAACAACGAGGATCCGAATTCGAATTCCAGGCTAGTGTACGAAAGTAGGGTTGCGTTCAGCAGGAAATCAATTCTCCTAAAACTTCGTTAAGTTGATACTTCGAAATCAACAAAAAATATAATACATTTCAAAGTAATTGATCGAATAATACGTTCATTTACCACAGCTATTGTGAATATTGTGAGTTCGAGCTTAGAACATAAAGATGATTTTTACGTTTTTCAATATTCAGACAAGTTCTTCCGAACTAAATGGTTCTTCGATATTTTAGCTGCTATTCAAAAATATTGAAGTGTAATTAACTTTTCTTACTGAGTTTAAAGAAACCAAGACATTCTTATTTAAAATAGTCTGTTGAGTTAATTCAACAAACAATTTTTCAATATTTATCTTTGTGAACTGTACCTTTTTACCTCACATATATCTTCTATGTATTAATCGCTTATCAAATATCAAATGTTCCTTCTTCATAATAATAGAATTCCTTGCATATTACATTAAATAAATTGAGTTATTTCAATTGTATGCGATTTATCTTTTTTATCTGTTCTTACCCGGCCCATAACATGTCTTGGCCAAAGTAACCGCACACGCTGACGCTTGCCAATATCTGCTGGCGATCTCACAGTCGTATAAGCCTTTCCATTAACTAACTGTCAGGCATATGCCACGAATTCAGCAGAACTCAAAGACATTAAATACCCCTCGCATCGTCTGTCGGTTTAGCGGTCTCGTGACACAAAAGAAAAGCCCAAAATTCAAGTCGAGTGATATCGTAAAGAACATAACAGCACAGAACACAAACAGACACGGCCAATGAAGAGGAAGAACCATAACAACCAGAAGAAAAGACAAAACCAGTTTTGGCAGAAAGAGCCGGCCGGCATTCTGTGTAGACGGCAACACGTTCTTCCGTCTAGACTTTAGACTCGAAAACGACGGCCGGGCCAAAGTGCGTTTAACAGTTATGTCACTTGCAATTAAACGAAACCCAAACAGAACACTGAAAGCTGAACACGGCAAAGAACAGGTCACTAAAGTCACCGGGAACGGAAGTTAAGTTTGAGACGAGAATCGGCCTGAGAATTGAGTCCTACTTAAGTTGGAGTCGTACAAAGGTATTTGTATTTCTTGCCGAGCTGTCAACCAGTTAGTCAAAGCACAAAGAAATAGGCAAATGAAAAGGCAAAATAAAAATAAAATGTTTGCAATTTACACTCTTTGACGCTGTACTCCCCGCCCGGCCTCCAACCCCCTGAGGCCCGCTAGCCAGTTGTCCATCCAAATCCAGTCGAACCAGGCAACGAGATGCAAGACAACACAACAACACTAAATAAATACGTAGACAACAGCCCAAGCAGCGATTGACCCAGTTTTCAAGACGACAACAACAACAACAACAACGACGACGACAACGAACACGGCAACGACAACGACAACGAACGACCGCCGAGCCAACAACCTACGTGCCAAAACGGAGACGGACGAGGCACAGTGGGTCAAACTATACTATAAACATTTTTTGGAAATTTATACAAACAAATTTAAAACAAAAAACTAGCTTAGTGTTCTTAAAATATTTGTATTTTGTCATAAATTAAAACTTATTAATATATATATTTATATATATTATATTATATTTCTGTGATTAATAAATAATTTTATGATTATTCGTAGAAATAGTAAAAAATTTAATAGTTCTGCCAGATATATCTGTGTAGTAAAATATAATTAAATTAAAAAGAAAAATGCAAGTAAAAATATAATTTTTTGTCAATTTTAAATATTGTTCGACTCTTCCAAACTCCATTTAACATGTTTAATTTTGTTTTAACTATTCTATGTGAATATTGCTAAACACATAAAAAGCAATAAATTTTTTCAAAAAATTTTAGCACAACCTAATTGACACAATAAAAATAGAATATGGTACCACTGTGCGTCATCGCCATGGCTCTATGAAGCGTACCTGTATTCGGCACCGATCCTCAGCTCGACTACACCAACACTTCGACCGAATCCAGCTGGAAACTGTGGCTGCCGCTCGAAGTGCAATGTACTCGACGCCAAATCGAAAAATCTCGTTTTCTGCAATTTGCCGATTCTTCAGAAATAAAGAAAAACGAAACTTGCTTGGCTAGAAGAGTTAGGTGAGGTATGCATGTGGTAAGGTGGGTGCGCGGGGGAAGGGGCAGCAGCATTACAGTCAACAGAGATGGGCTGAGCTTTAACTACAGCGGCGGCTGCTGCTGCTGTTGTTGCTGTTGTTGCTGTTGTTGCTGGCACATGCAAACTAGACGTCAATGTACTCTGATGTTGTTGTTGTTGCTGTTTGTTGTTGCTTGGTTACTTGGCCACAACGACCGCAACGCCTCGACTAGTTTAGATCGGACTGCGACTAGACAACGCTGACTAGACTTGATCTGGGCGCTGTTTTTATTTTTATTTATTTATTTATTTTCGTTTTTTTTTTTTTGTAATTTTTACCATCAATTTTTTGCAGTACTCGTATTTTGCAGGCTTGCGGTTTTTGGTGTTTTTTTTTTTGTTGGACTGTGTAGAACAGCAACAATAAGTCACATTCACACATGTACTAAATGTAATTACGGGCAGGAAAATCCATAGAGACAGACACACACGCTACAACTGGTCGGCCATTGATGCGACCGCACAGCGTGCCCAAACTTCTGCTCACATGATCAAAAAAAAATAAAAATAAAAGCAAAAAATAAATAAGTAAAAAAATGCATATGTGTATTATAGATATATACATATAGATAGGTACAACATATTGTTCAAATATATTTGGCTTGGAGCCACGCCAGGGCAGACGTTCACTTGCGACGTTGCCAAGTTTCTCAGCAGCAAGTGCTTTATAAAGTGCAGCGGAAGTGACTCAAGTGCAGTTTGTCTCGGGGCTGGGTCTCACCTGGCGCCGTTGCCAATTTTCACAGCTGCATTAAGTTAAGAGCTGTTAGCTGTCATAAATAAATGATATATGGGTTGTTGTTATTTCTTTTTGGCATTACGGTGCGAGCTTAGATTTAAACTCAGGCCAAGGCTAACCCAGGTCAAAAAAAATATTGTAAAACATTTATGCCCAAAACTACGCATAAATGAGCTGTTTTTCTAATTTTAAAACAAACATTGAGCTTAAAAAAATGACTGTGATTTAATTCTGGGTTCAAGCCAATTTTGCGAATTTAAATGTTTTCTCATATTCTGTAAGACGTTAAAATAAAATATTGTACAAATTTATAAATAAAATATATGAGAATTTTTTATTTTTCAATAAGAACCACAATATTAAATTTTATTACTGCACCTGAGTAAAATTTGCCGAAGAACAAAAAATTGAGCAAAATCAATTAAAACAGAAAATTATGTTCGGTTCAGTTTCAACTGATTCTTTGTCCTATTTGTTCGGCTTTATAGTTGTTTGAATTCAAGATTCTAGAATTTTTCTGAAGCATTTAAAACAACTTTTGCCATGTTGCCAATTTTCACTCATAATTTATGTCGCTTTTTTTGTGGAATATTCCCCAGCTCAGGCTAATGCAGTTTATCAATTAAAAACAAGAAATTCAATGCATGCCGCTTTATAAAAGATGTTTAGCTATGCATTCTTTTGGAAACTTTTACCTGGTGCTGGGGCTAATCTTTGATGTTAGGGCTCATAAATATGCGAGGCTGTATATATATAAAGATATATATTTTGTTGATCGATTGGCAGAGTTCAATGTACATGCCGCATGTTGTCGATAAGCCGCAAGCTTTGCCTTCGGCTTGGTTAGCTTTGAGGCGGCTTCATCAAAATGCGCATTTATTGAACGCCTGATTCTACACACATATCGATATCTATGTATATCTATATCTATGTCTATTCAATCAATCAGCCAACTGGCTATAGTGGGTGCAATGAGCTGCTGCTGCTGTTGCTATTGTTGTTGCTGTTGCTGCTGTTGCTGCTGCATTAGCATTTTGCATTAAGTCGCATTACAAATGCCTCGACAATTGCATTGAGTTCCATTTCATTCAATTGAATCGAGATTATTAGCACCTCTGGCTGCCCGGTTGGTCACTTGGCCAATTGGGTACCTGTGGCAACAGCTCATTAGACAAATTGACTCCCAATCGGTGCGATTCAATTTGATGTGATTGGATTTGATTGATTTGCGGCAACTGCTGCAGCAACAGGCAGAAAGTGTCTCAGCGCGCGTTTTGGCCAACTTGCAACTTGGCGTTTTGTAATTGTCGCACGGCAAATTGGAGCACACCGGCCCGTCTCTGGCTTTCTTGGGAATAGCTCGTATAAAACATGAAAATGTGCCATAACGGCACTCGGGCAGTGCTTCAAATTAAATAGAGCTAACTGTAAACGACGTGCGTTAAACAAATGTCAACGGTTAATAAGCCCCAACAACAGACAACTAAACACTGAAGACGACATTATGACCGCCGGCTTCAGTTGTTTTCCACGAATTGGCAAGTGATAAAAACAAAAAACTATATGTATATATATATGTATATACATAAGTGTGTAAGAAATAAAATAATATTAAAGTTAAAAATGTGACCAGTAGCTGTTCTCAGCTTGGCCCAAAAGCCAAGCGAAAAGTGCATTGTCTGACGCTGACTGATGCCAAAGTTAATTAACACACAATCAACACACACACACGCACACACAGGCAGGTTTGAGCCTGCACCCCAGCCACAACGGTGGCAAAAAAGAAATAGAAAAAAAAATAACAACAACAAGTGGCAATCTGAGCATGCAATAATAACAAAACATACGAAATTAGCCACACGGCGGGCACTTCAATCCGAGAATGCACTAAAATTAGCCAAAGAAAAACTCAAGAAAACAGAAATTAAAGTTGTAAGATTACAACAGTGCCGCTGACGATGCCACAGCCACACCACCCCACCACCACCCCCCCAAATTGCAAGACAGAGCGAGTGACTACCGTCTCTCGATGTAGAGTCATGCCATGTGAACCAATTTGTGGCATCAATCTCAGGCATAATGCAAAATTGGCCAAGCAGCCCAAAAACACTCACATAGCTCCAGAAAGATTCGAAGTGCTCTCATTAGTCAATTCATTTATAGCATTCAATCAGCTTATTTCAACCAGTGATCAATTTTATTTGTTACTTTAAGCTTAGCAGATTTTATATAAAAAAATAAAAAAAAAATTTAGTTCAGTTATAATAAAAATTTATTATTGGTAGTTGAATAGAAAATAATTGTACATTTAACAAGAAAACGTTGCACAATATATAATACAAATTTTGTAACTTTTTTTTTTGGATTGTGTATTGAAAACTTTTTCATATATATTTGTATATTTGTACCCTAAAATAACATGGCAGCTTTAATGTCAGGCTATATTCCTTAGCTAAAACTATTCAACTTAATTCCAAAATATATAAATATTTATGATTTTTGTCTTTTTTTATTAATCAGTTATAATTACGCGTTATATGGACTTTATCTGCGGTTATTTCTTTTATTTTTTTTTTGGGTAATATATCTTTGTGTATTTTTGCTGCATCGTTGGATGCAATGTAAACTATAACTATTTACTGGAGCCACAGCATGCATATGACATAAAAACCTCAGTAATCGTGCTTAACATATTTTTGTTAATGCATTGTTGTTGTTGCTTTTGCTGTATCACATTAAATCATGAAAGGAGAGCGCTCGAGCTGAGCTGTTTACATGTGTGTAAAACTTGATGAAAATGTCAAATGTTTTTAGCTTAAGACAAAGGCCAAAACCAAACACAAAAAAAAAATAATAATAATAAAAAAGGGAAAAATGCGACGACAACAGCAACAACAACAACAGCAACGGCCAACATGGAGATACGTGAGCTCATAAACGTGGTTATGACTTTCAGTACCCATGTACCAGTCAGTATCCAAGTATCCGAGTACCCGAAACCAGAGTACAGTACCCCAAAGAGCCCTAAACTGTTTCACGATGAATCACAGCTGCGAACGGAGAGTAATATTAAAATGCGTTCAGAGTGGAGCTGCGTACACAAGACACGGCTAAAATAGGCTAATTATGTTAAGTAGCAGTTAAATTAAATTTAAATGTGACTGCTGTTATGCGATCGACAACGAATTCTGGAAAGTTCACAACGCATTTTGACTTTACGTAATATTTTTATACACAATTGAAATCCACAAAAGATTTTATTACTTTGTAAGCTGCGCAAATTTGTGAGTTTTAAAAATTTAAATTATTTTGATATATGTGTGGTATGCAAAAAATTAACCTACTTTAATTTAGATTACATATTTGCTTGTTAAAATGTAATCTTTTGGTTTTAATACAATTTACAAGTGATAAATTACAATGATAACATAATATTTAAATACTAAAATATCACTGAAAAAACTTTATACTACATATATTTTTTAAAAATTTTCTTTTAAGTTAAGGATAGCCCAGAGATTGTTGTTGTAGATCAACAAAATGTTAAAACTGATTCATCATATATGTAAATTATATGTTGGCTGTTGTCGTTTCTATTCACACAGCTCAAGGACAATTTTCAGCATCAACAGTGAATCATTTTGTATTTTGTTAACATATATTAAAAAGTTCAAATGACAAACAATTTATTTCTTGAAATTTTTGTCAGCTTTGATGACGCTCTTCTAAAAACAATAAATATATATATATGCAAAAAAAAAACATTATCTAAAGGTATTATTTTTGATAAACTGAAAAGATAGTTGGCATGACATAAAAGACTGATCAAAATTAATGCAGCCCTTTTTTGATTTTGAACAGGAACAAAGCAATTTTAATGCGCGTAACACTCAAACAAAATGATTTTGGACAGCTTTTCACACGCAGAAAAATGCCATTTAAGCGGCAACAAATAAAATACAATGAGTGAAAAAAAATCAGTTAAAAATTGAAAAAATAAAAGTAGAAAGAAAGAAAAATACAAAAAATAAAAAAACAGCAAGAGGCATTGTTGACTTTTCAGCTGGGCTTTTGTTAGTAACTAACTCTTTCTTGTCAGCCAAAAAAGCGCGCGCACAAAACTCGAATTTAGGTCAAACATTATTCAAATGCGGACGCTCGGACAGGGGCAGTGCGGGGTGTTCGATGAATGAATGAACGTACGAAGAGTGAGAGTGAGACGGCAAAAGCGAAGACGCCGACTGCCACTCGTTGGCTGACCAAGCCAAGCAGCCAAGCAGCCAAATAGCCAACCAGTTGGCCAGTCGAGCATTTAGCTGCTGTTGCTGTTGCTGCTGTTGTTGTTGTTGTTGTTGCTGCTGGTGTCCCGCTTTGAAAATGCATAAAACGCGCACGCGGTCTCCTAAGTCGGTCGCTCCAGCCACGCTGACCATTTGGCTGGCACGTAAGAGCGCTGATGATATAACCAGGCCCAGGCCCAGGCCAAGCGCTAAACAAAACAAAACTCAGCTACTAGCAAATATGTGTGTCGAGCGGTGCAAACTGGGATGGACCGACGGACGGCGGGGGGGATGTGGCGGGGTGGGTCTGCTTAAGGGGTTACCAACGCGCACATACCGTGGGCCGACTGACTGACTGACTTAGTGACTTGGTGGCAGCCCAACTTGGCTTAGCCTGACTCGGCGCCGCTTGGCTCGAGTTGGCTTAGCTAGTCTTGGCCTGGCTTGGCTGAGTTGGGCTAGCTTGGCTCGGCTCGGCTTGGTCTGGCCTGGCTTGGCTTGGCTTGGAGTATCTTCGTTTCGGCTTTCGTAATCGCTGCTTTTTTTTTTGCAGCGCTTCGCTGATTTTAGCAGCTTGACGGCTAGTCCAGCGCTATATTGGCTCGGAGCTGCTTCTCTGGCAGCAGTTCTGCCCACACACACACACAAACACACACCTAATCACAGATTGTAAATCTGCGCAACGCGCTTTTTGCTTTGGGTGTGGTTATTCCTGAACCGGTCAGCTGATCCTCCCCACTCCTCCCCTTAACCAGCAGCTACTTATGCATTTGAAGAGCGCATTGAAGCCTTTTTATATATAAAAATATATCTTCTTTTGTTAAATATTTTTTCCTGCTTCCAATGCTTTTCAAATGCGCCAACTCGTAATTGCCTGATCACGTTTCAGCGCCTGCGGCTGCCTTTATTTAGTTAGCTATCGCAGCATCTGCCTGTGCGGGGTGGGTGGTGCGGTGCGGGTTTTTGTTACTCTCAATTGTTGACACATTTATTTATATTTTCGGGCATCATCAATTTATGAGCACTTCAACTACAATTGTCTCTCGAATCGATAAACGTGCGCCAATTTTCACATCGAGCTCGATTTTATTGTTTTCAGCACTATTATGCAAGCGTCTTACATGGCGTATTAGTTATTTTTGCGAAAACTTGAAGGAAGATGTTGCTGTAAAAGAAGCAATAAAATTATTAGCGCCAAACGAGCGAATGTTGGTCTCTGTTTGATTATTTTTAACTATCTTTCTTTTGATAGTTTTTCGTTAGTTTTCTTTTCTGGGTTAATCTCAATTAAATGGTGATCCAAACCGAACTATTTTTCAATTATATAATCAAGTCAAAGAGCTGTTAAAGATGGAAATAAAAAATATAAGTTTGTCATCCTGATCAAATTTATTTGTTTATTTAGAATAAAATATTTTACAAAATGTGTGTTTTTTTCGATTGACAGTTATGATTATCTTGTCTATTTATACTAAAAGTTATTGGTTATATAATTTGCTTAAATAACTTAAAATTATTTTCCTAAGTGGCGTCACACTATTTTCTTGATTATATTAATATTGTGTATTGGCCAAATTCTTTATTTACCCTTTTCTTGAGCATTCATTTGCTATCAGCTTGGGAATGCTAATTATGCTTTTTATTCCTTAATTATTTTCCAACTCCCTTTCAAAGCTTGATATTCGTTGACTATAAAAATAATCTTCGGTTCATTTCTATTTCTTTTCTAAACTAAACTAAACTAAACTAAACTAAACTAAACTAAGACTAAATTGCTATTCCTAACATGAGATAATTTATTATTATAAAATATATAAAATAATTATATTTTTTAGGCGCAATGTTTTTGAAAGGGCTCGAACGTTGTAAGTTTTTTAGAAATTGTTTTGCTGCCCAAAATAACGACGTGTGCTTAATTTGTGCCTCGATTTTTTATTATCATTTATTTATTTATTTATATTTACAGTGCTGCGTGCATAATTTTCCCTAAATTATAATTCAGCTTGCCGCTGTTGCTGCCTGCTGTTGCTGTTGTCGCCGACAGCGTTGCTGCTGTTGCTGCTGCTGCTGCTGGCGACGGCGATTATGTGATTTTTCTTGCCGTACATTCGTCATAGTCTCATAGCCATTTTGTTGTCGTAGTCGCTGTCGTAGCTGCTGTTGTTGTTGCTTCGTTTTCACTTTCTATCGTGCGCCGGCAGCAGCAGCAGCAGCAACTTACATGTGTGCATATATTTGTTGTGCTCTCGTGCGTGTGTGTGTGTGAGCACAAACGACATGCTGACCCAGTTTCTCATACAACTACAAACGAACGTGGAAGCACACACTGGAATTAATATTATTATGGTTTGCTGCTGTTGTTGTTGTTAGTTGTTGTTGTCGTTTTGGTTTGCTTGATTTTCTTGCTGGGCTTCGTGCCTGGTCGGCCTCTGCCTGATTCGGTTTCTTATGCAGTTTACACACACACACACACACACACACACATGTCAGCGACCATATACCCAAATAATCGAACGAATACGAATGCGAGTACGAATATGAGCATGAGTGCGAGTGTGAGTATGAGTACGAGTACTCACACCATGCCACACATATTTCCATTATCAATTATCGTGCTCCGATCGGTCGATATTATGCAGGCACTGCATGTGGGCCTGACAAATTATTGAAAATTTGGGCTCGGATGGTGCTTTGCGACTCTGCATTTGCTTTAATTGACCAGCCCGAAAAAAAAAACCAAAAAAAACAAAAGAGCCTCACAAAAAAATAAGAAAGAAAAAAAAACACAATCGGCACATAACAAGCGAGACAAGGCAGCTAGAGGAGCATTTTGTGTTTCTGCTTCGTTGATTATGTCTGCAACAAAAGCTCTATTAACTATAGCGACTAGAGAGACGCTCGCTGCCGCTGGCTGGCGATATCGATCAGAATCACGAAAATGTAATGCACATTAACTAAGCATTTTGATACGCTTCATGAAGAGCATATCATAGGTATCATTAGGCTTACAACGCTCATCGCTTACCTAATATGCCATGATTCGCAAATTGAAACAAATATATTTGTTTATTGTATCATTTCATTTTATTTAACAACTGCATTCCAAATGTTTAATTATAGATAAAAATATTATATTTTATTTTACATTTGAATAAAAAAGCATATATTTTGAACATTTTTTTTAAATATCTTTACAGAAAATGATATATATAACAAATTGTGTTAAGATTCAATTTTTATTTAATTAGTAAACAAAAACGTATTCTTTAAAACATATTTTAAAACAATAAAATAATAAAATTATAATTATAAATAAACAGGAAAGTAAACAACATTATTATTATTCAAAATTGTATTTAATTATTTTATTATTTTTTTAAATTTCATTTTTTTAAGGGTATTAAACATTCGATTACTAAGCAGTTTGGCTTTCGTCTTATTGCTTGTTGTTGTTGTTGTTTTGTGCTGCATACGATTCCTGCCCTACGCTGAGGCACTTCACGCGTCAATGAAAGCGAAAGGAAAACTGCTGCTGCTGCTGCTGCTGCTGCTGCTGGGGGGCTACGAAAAGCGGCGCTTGGTGAGGAAATGGAAAATATTGAGCAAATACTTAGTAAAGATTTTGCAAGCCGCAAGAACCACAGCAGCGTGACTAGGCAAACTCTGTTTCTATGTGGCGGGGGCGCTGTGGCAGGGGAAAGGGGTGGTGGGAGACGACACCCCGAGATGCCTCAGACCATTATTAATAAAAATATTAAATTAATTTGTGCCAGACGCTGCCAGCAAATTAATGTCATACGCATAACGGCACAAATGATGTAACTGCCCGTCAACCAAAATAATAAATATTTTTAACTGTTGTTGTTGTTGTTGCTTTTGTATCTTTAGCTTTCGGTGAATTTGGGTAGGTTCATAATATTTATGCATATGCATATAAATCGTTTGCCGTGTGTGACTGTGTGTGTTTTGTGGCCTAAAGTGTGTGTATTATATATGCAAACAGCAACAACAACAACAACAACAAACACAAACGAGTTTGCTTGTTGTTGCTGTCGGGTTGTTTAATTAATAAATAAATAAAACAACAACAAAATTTGTGAAAACATGTTAGCATGCAGTTACAAGTGTGTGCCACACACATACACACACACACATACTCCCAAAGTCAGCCAGTCTCCCATTCCCATTCCCATTCCCAGTCCCAGTTTCAGTTCCAGTTGTAGCCCCACTTCCCTCCGTCTTCCTGTGCGTCGTTCTCCCCTATTGGCTTGTCGGCATCGACATCGCTGTTGTTGCAGTTGTTTGTTTGTTTGTTTGTTTGTTTGCTCAAGATACTTCAACACTTGAGTTCAGGTTTTTTTACTTCGTCTTTTTTTCCAATTTCCTTTCTACAATTTTCATTTTCCCATTGGCCAGTTACAACTTTTTGTGGCGCCAAAAAACAGCAGGCAGAAACTTTTTTATAATATCAAAACAATCCAATTTTGTACGAATAAATTATTAATGTTATTATGGGCATTAAAAATAAACTGTTTTTAAGTTAAAGCCAATTTTCTGTAAGTGTTTTCTAATTATTTTTAATTTCTAATTACATATATGAATGAATAAGTGTGTAAATGTATATAAGTAAAGAACTGATACATTTTAATTATATAGATACATGTTAAAATATTTTTTTTTTTTTGTATTAAAGATAAACATGATGATTAAACAATTCATAACCAATCCGACAATTGATTATTGATAGCTAATAGTTTTTAACAAAAAACCGAGATATGCGAGTTTTAGTTCTGGAAAAAGGCCTAAAATGTCTATATCATGTCCATTTGCAGTCCGATTCGGGAAAGATATATATCATTCTACTCTTAAAAGTCCATAAAATATTTGTCAAAAATTGTCAAAATTTTGAATGGAGAACTTTGAATGCCAATCGATAATCCTGATTTAGATTGGTTTTTAATATATATTTACTAAAGAAATTTCCCTTTTTTTTATAAGTAGATATTAAATGAAAATACATTCTATTTTTAAAAATTATTAAAGAAATAGCATAAAATATTTATTTGGCAATTAAAAAGACACTGATCCTTTTTCCATTCTCAATCTAGCAATATAGATAGAAAATAGGTTGAGAGCTTAATAATAATAATTTTAGAATATGAATATTTTTATTATATATTAATTTTTATTAATAATAAACAATGTTAGAAATTTATCAAATAAATAACTTTTAAGAACTTTCTTCTTCTTCTGCCCATACTTTCATTATCTGTGCCATTGTCTAATGACAGATCTGTATAGTTTCATTATTCGGATCAGTTGTCACTTCCGCTGACCTAGACAGAAAGTGTTTCAGCCAAATGAATTTTGCCGCATCATGCCCTGGCTAAGACTGCCGCCACATTTTGGCGCCAAAAGTTGCAGCAGCAGCAGCAGCAGCCGCAGCAGCGACAGGCAACGGGCCAAGAGCAGCTAAGCCAGTTGGCTAGGCCAAGCCAAGCCAAGCCAAGCCAGGCCGGGCCAGGCCAGGCCGACATTGCCAGCATTTCGAGCATTGCCTCATTTCGCCGGCTGAGCTTGAAAGTAAAAGTGGTTTGGCTTTCTTTTGTGGCACACGCTTTTGGCGCTGCTTTCCAGCACGGCGACAAGTTGTCGTTTGTTGTTGCTGCCGCTGCCGTTGTTGCTGCTGCTGCTGCTGCTGTTGAGTCCAAGGTCAAGAGGAAGACTTTGAAAATGCCTCGACGCGGATGAATAATGCAAAAGCAAAAGCCAGGCCAACACAATCGCCGCCGACTGTGTGTGTGCGAGAGTGAGAGTTGAGTATCGGGAGAGTTAGTTCGATCGCTGTCTGCCTGTATAGGGCATAGCTGTACCGTTATGCGCGCCAGTTCCGGTTAATAACTGGTTGGCGCATCTCCAGAAATGTAGTTCATATATGTAACTGGCACAGCGGCGGGTTTTATTTCTGTTTTCGTTTTCGTTTTGTTTTTGTTTCTCTCCGTTTATGATTACGCGAAAAATGATTTGACGTGGATATCAGTTGTCACTCTTTGTGTACGTATTTATAAATACGCATCTGCATCGGCATCTCTCTCTCTCTCTCTCTCTCTCTCTCTATCTAACTGTTGTCGCCTTGTTTTGGCCTGTTTATGGACTTTTGGTTTTTGGCTTTTGCTTAGACGCATAACCTTTTTGGTTTTTGTTTTTTTGTTGCTTTTGCCTATGCATAATTAAGCACCGTTAACGGAACTATGTTTCTTTTTTTGTTTTGTTTTTTATTTATTCATCTTTTTGGCATGTTGGTTTTTGGTAGGAAAATGGGCTTAATGAAATGACTTAGTTTAGGTTTTAAGATATTTTGTAATACCCGCACTAAACAGCAAGGCAAAATAAAATATGTAATACTAAGCGGAATAGTTAAAAACAATTAAATGTGTGTGCTTACGTGCCGCCTTATATAATGGGCCGCCCAGTTATTTAATTGCCGCAAAATGTTTAACTGCAACAGCTTATGAAATGAGGTTGCCCGTTGCCAGTTGGCCATTTGCTGTTTTTCGACAATTAACTTGCAGCTTTGACTTTGCAGATCTTATGGAAATGAGCTGCACAACAATCCAAACAACAACAACAAAAACAGCAACAAATAGTAGAGAACTCGAAACATCGAGACTCCTTCAAATTGTGGGTGTCTGCAGTCACGTGGGCGATGCCTGACATTTGATTGTCAGACGGTGCTAGAATTGGCGCGCCATTTAATTGTTGTTTAAATTTGCACTTTGGGCCTGTCAACAACTCGGCTAAAACGACGTCTTTTGGCCCACACACACACAGATACACACGCACACATGGAGAGCGGCCGAAAAGCGAAAGTTCCTCGCTCGACACCTTTTCACTTTCAAGGCCGCGTAATCAACACACGGTTGTCACTGCGAGACCCAAACAAACACACACACACACACACACACATACACAACCACAAATCCGAAACTAACACACCTAACCCAATCAAAATGCGGACAAGACAAACCACACGAATGTGACCCGAAAATGCGGAAGACGGACAGCAAGCATATAAAAAATAATGTCTAGCCGAAGCATCAATACCCTAAATTAATACTATGATTACTACTACTACTAAAATACAGTTATGTAATCTTTACTTAATAACATTTGAATTTTTTAAATAAATCTAAAACTAGGAAAAGTAAACAGGTGATTTCAAAATTTTAAGATAACTTTAATTAATATAGAAAATCATATTAAATATTTTCTAATTATGATTTTTTAATATCAACAAAATTCTAAAGAACAGGTTTTTTTTAAATCATTCATATATATTTTATTTATATATATTTATTTTATTTAAGATAAACTTTGGGGATTTTAATTTTAAGCTCGCCAATAAAATAGCCTCGCATACTCTATACAAAAAGTGAAATATGTATCAAAATAGTAGAAGCAAACAAATAGAAAATGTGATTGTAACGCTCGCCGCATCGAATTTATATGCTCGGGAATTCAATCAATGAGTGGCCATCAATAGATAGACGGCCACTGATTAAACATCGACACATTAGAATCATGAATGGGATTCAGCTGCGAGAGAGCGAACGGTGCCCAAAATAGACTGTCGGTTAGTGGGTTACGTAACGCACATTAAGCCAGCTGCTTACGTATCGAGATGGCTTAGGTCAGTTACGTAAAACGAGTTAAGTTTCGAGCGTGGACAGTCAACCAGTGGGGAGCTTAAAACTTAAGATTTGTGGGCAGCAGAAACAGACAACAAATTAAAATATAGTAAATTTATAATAAATATATATTTGAAATATAGTTAAAGAGAATATGAAAGACACAAACATTTAATTAAATGCATAGAATACACGCTTCTTATTTATGGCAACACATTATAAATCTAAAATATATGCATAGAAAATGTATAATAATAACAACACACAAATCTTGCTTGGTAATTTTTTTATATAATAATTTTAATTGTAATTTTCGTTATATTTATGGTAATTTTTTATATTTCAAATTTTTGGCAACTATTGTATGAATTTATAGCTGACCAAACAAACTTTTCCTTCTCTTTGGCACTATTTTTAAGCACTGAAGAGAGCTCTAAACTGCATATCGCATGAATAAACCTTTTATAGATATATATAGCTATAGGTTCTATGCAGAATCAAGCCATATAATGAAAGAGTCGTATGATATGATAACTTAAATATTAATCGTATGCGCATTATTGTGTTATTTTATTAATATTAATTGTTTCCTTCAATATATGTATAAATATATTTAATATTTTTTACAATTCGTTTAACGCCGATTACATACGACATACGACACATAAATGTAAGTAGAGAAACACTTTTAAAAATATTCCATACTCTATCCTATTTATTATCTATCTATCAATAATTTAAAAATGAATTGCATATTAAAAAAAGTAAATAATATTTTCACATTTATTTTTAATAACTATTGAAACTGAAGATAACTGTACCGTGGCTCCTGGCTACGCATAGCCTGATTTTAATTTGATAATGAAAACATTTGATCACTGATCGCCATTGGCTGTTGCCTGACCTACTTAACAGCCATCGTCTGGCCCTTTGAAGAGTGCGAGACAGCAGAAATGCCTCAAGCAAAGAATGCCAGACAACATGTTAACGTATCCAGACACATACCCGATACCCACTATCCACTACCCACTCCCCTTTCTATTCCCAATTACCAATTTCAATCCAATTTCAATTCCCTAAATGCACATGCTATCGCCAGTTCTTCTGCACAGCGGCCCCCTAAAATACAACAACAAAAAATAAATAAAAATTTTGGTTTGATTGTTGGGCTGGTTCTTTTTCATCTATGCGTCTATTTTACAGCTGCTGACCTACTTAGCTCAAAGTCAAGCGAACTATATGATATTATTCTTGTGCTTGTTCTTCTTCTTCTACTAGTTTCTGTTGCTCTTGTTCTGGTTCGGATGCAGACATTTCTTTCAGTGCGCCCAAATTGAAAGTGAATTCTGCTGTTTGGCTGCAGCAGCAAACCCCCCATTTATGCCCCACACCCCCCACCCGGCCAGCAACAACTGCAAACAACTCAACAATGCCGCAAAGCAAACAAAAATTAACAACAATTTCAATTTCTTGTTGCTGGGTTCTTTAAGGGAGCTTTTTCTTTATGGCTAGGGCATATTTAGGTTTGTTTGTATTTTATGTGTGCGAGTCGAAAAAAAAAAATTATATGTGTGTGTATTTTTTTGTTGTTGTTTAAAAATTGGGTCAATTTTTTTGTTGTTGTTTGCGCGTTGTTGCCCGCTTGCAACAAGTGTCTGGGGTCTGGGTCCCCGAGTCCGGGCCCTGCGCCCATCTCTTTCCGACGCGTCGGGTCTTGCCCTAAGATAAGTTGCCCACGCACCTCCCCCCCGTCCCCTCCGGCGAGCCCTCAGCCCTCTGCCCAATGGCGCAGGCGGATTGATAAAGCAGCGACGGCGACGCCAACGCGCAGCTGAAAAATGAAAATAGCAGCGACTTTTTTTTTGTGTTTTTTCCTCTTTTTGAAAGAAGTTTTTCGAAAAGGGCGCGCTGTAAATTTTGCTGCACCAACACAAACATAAACAAACACACGCACACACATGTCGTGTTGATTAGCGCAGCACACACACACACACACACGCACACTTTCCATGTGTGTTGGCGTTGAGATTATTTTCTAGCGTATTTTGTGTTATTTTTTTATTGTATTTCCTATATTTTTGTTGTTGGTCTGTAAGAAAAGTAGGCCAATGGGTCTTTGGGTGAGTGGTTTAGATTTAGTTTTTCTTTATATATATATACATATATATATATATATATATAATGTATATGCGTGTGTGCATGCCCTTGCCAATAAGGGAGTATTTGGGCTATGTACTGAAGTCTGCGTGTATGAAGAAAAATGTGAAAAGCACAGATGATAAATTAATTTATTTTTCATATATTAATTAAACTAA
The DNA here is from genome assembly GCA_035043915.1 of Drosophila paramelanica. Taxonomy (NCBI): domain Eukaryota; kingdom Metazoa; phylum Arthropoda; class Insecta; order Diptera; family Drosophilidae; genus Drosophila; species Drosophila paramelanica. The sequence continues at coordinate 9,350,921 of JAWNMO010000674.1, read as the reverse complement.
ACGATTTAAGCAATGCAAACCTGAATCCAAAAGTGTAAAATTTAACTAAAAAATAATTGAATTAACAAATTTACAAGTTAAGCTGTTATAAATATTATGAAATATTAAAACTTGCCATCTCATCGATTTTTTTTAAATATTCAAATTCCTACAAAATTACAGTGTATGAAGAATGTCGTTGTGGATTACCTTAAGATTTTCGAATTTTTTCAGATTATTTTGGAGAACTAGTCTAAAAACTATGCACGCGATTTTTGCACCTCAGACATAGAACATAAATTTGTATAGATAGCTTGTGTATCTCAAAGATACTCATAAATGCGTTGCCCTTTCCATAAAAATAATTGTTGTTGTTTTCGTTTTCAGCTAGATATATACGTATACATAGTTTTTAGTGTAGCATATAAATTGATTTATATGTTTATAATTGTTCTTTTTTGTTATTGTTGTTTTAAAAACTAGATTTAAGTTGTTGTTTTTTGTCTATTTGCTGTTATTGTTATTAAGTTTTGTGCCGCCTGAGTGAACCTCGAGGCACATTCAATCCAAAGGGGATTGCATTTGATGCCAAAATTGCGTAATTTGCCCTGAAGGGGCATGGAAAAAGTAAAGGGGGGACAAATGGATGTCTTTATTTTTGCGTTGACGCTTGATTTATAACGGTGGAAAAATCGTTTAAACAACATCAAAAACGCAAAACAAACTTTTGTAGGCCACGTTAATAAGCGCAACATAACGAACATAATATCTTAACTTGGTCATCAGCCGCACAACAAAAGAAAAGGCATCTTTTACAACAACAACAACAACAACCACAACAACAACAACAACAGCTAGCCGATTACATAAGAGGCCCACACTCAGATGCACACTCAGAGACGCAGCAACTCGTAGGGGCCGTCGAAAAGAAAATAGTCAAAGCATTGTTGGATAAAAAAAAAGAGGTGAACTGAGCAACACCGTTAAAGTTTCTATACCCTGTGCTTATTTTAAAAAGGGTATACTAAAGACAAGCTAAATAAATTACTTAACAGAAAATGGCAAATATTACAGCAAAACATATTCCAATCTAGGTATTCCTTTGGATAAAATTTTATGTGATGAATAAAAAGTAAAGTAAAAGTAATTGATCCCATTGAAAATAATTAGAGTGGAGCTTAATATATTTTTCATGAATTTTTCTTAATATTTTTCATTTAACTAAAAATAATAACATTAAATTAATGTATTAAATTTTGCAAATTAAGCTGAGTATCTTGAAGTTGTGCACTCTCGACTAGAGCATGCTAGCCAGTAGTTGTTGTTGTTTGCTGGATGCTTGACGGCCCCATTGTTGTTGCCTGTTGCTAGCTGCTGCTGCTGCTGTTGCTGCTGCTGCTGCTGTTGGTAGATAGCAAAAGTCAGCGGCATAGAAAGTGAAACCGCGCTTGCCGCAGCAGTTGGCCACACGATCAGTCGAGCGGGGGGGAGCGGGACATGCACGAGGCTTGGCTTTAAATATAAACCAAACAGCAGCAGCGCCAGCTCCAACAACAACAACAACAACAACAAACTATTACTCAATCTGTGCTAAAAAGAAAAAGATAGACCGATAGATGCATAGATGTAAAGCTGGCGTTCGAGCAGTTGTTGTTGTTGTTGTTGTTGTTGCTATTGGTATTGGTATTGGTAGCTTGAAAAGCAAGAAAATAAAAATGAAGTAACCCACTTTTTTCCGTTATAGTTTTTATTGTTGCTGCCGCTGCTGCGGCATTAAAAAAAAATGCAACAGTGATAAAAATGTGTAACAGTCAAACACTGAAACTGAAATTGAAGTGTGAAAGATGGATAAAATAAAAATGCTTGAAATTCAGTGGATGCTGCTGCCAAAACTGGAGCATTGATAAGTAGCTAAACTATTTTATCTGTTTTAAAGAAGCTTTTCACAGCTCTAAAGATTATAATATGCCAGCCGAGAAACTGTTCGTTGAAAGATATATGAAAGAATTTAGATTAAAAATTGGGAAGAATCATAAATACCCTTTATACAGGTTCACAAATATACATGATATTATTATAAATTATATTATTATTATTTAATAAATATGTTATAAAATTGTATTGTAAAGAATTTCTTCTCAAAATTAAATTTCTATTGAAATGTTATTTAAAGGAAATATCATTAATTTGTCTTACGAATATAAAAATGCCATGTAAACTTTAAAATAAAGTTAACAAATTTTAATTTCATTCATATATCTAGTTTTAATACTTCTCTCTTTTTTCTTAGCCGGTTCCGTGTTGAACCATCAAAGCTAACTTTAAAGTAGATCATTTTCTTGGCGATAATAACTGTAGAAAGCAGCCGTAGATAAGACAAAAAAGGTTTACGATTGAATAAAATCCCATCCAAAGTTTTCTTCAATTTTAAACAAATTCTAAATGAATTATAAATAACTCGAACCCCGCTTCAAAGTATTTGTCAAATGCAGTTCTTCAATTATTTTGCGTCGCTCTTCAAACTGATTATTTTACTCTGCTCGAATTTGTTTTTCTTTTGTGCACATAATTAAAAATGAAAATGAATATGAAAGAGCCGTGCAAATTCACAAAGCCAAATGAATTTATGTGCCGCTTGTTGCAAATTTATCACTTGGCTCTCATAACTCATACGCCGTGTGGTGCGAGCTCTTGGCGCCTGGTTGAGCAGTAATTGTGCGTCAATTTGTTGGCACGCCATGTGGCAGGATGAAACAGATGGCCTTGCCACAGGCGGCAAGCAAATGCATGCTGCATCTGCGAGCTTCGTCTCGCCGCTTTCACCTGGCTAAGCGGCTCTAAGAACCCTTATCAAAGTCAAACCTCAGCTTGAAATCGGACACCAACAATTGTGGCACGCAGCTCCCGTTGCAGCTGGCTAATGCGAGGGGGCAGGGTGCAGGGGCTGACACCCACACCGACAATTTCACTTTCTTACCCATTTTTTTTTGGAGGCTGCAATTAGCTGTCATCAATCAAAGTGCCCAACAATGCAGCCCCTTTAGAGCAGCTGTATAGTGTAGTGCAGGAGGGGCGGGGTGAGGGGTTCATCAGTGCGCCTAGACAAATTGAACGCACGCAGCTCAAATGAAAGTTGTAATGGTTTTTTTTATTTACTTTTTTTTTTTTGGCTGCCTGAGGTCTCCAAAAAGGGCTTAGCCCAAAAGTTTTTAAGTGATTATCTGCCCGGGGCCGCAGTGCACTCGTGTTGTTGTTGTTGTTGTTGCTGCTGTTTGGCTTTCTCTGCGCGTTAATTTGTCTTTTTAGTTGCATTAATTTTGCTGCTTGTCGTTTATAAATTTGCTTTTCGTTTCGGGTTTGTCTTACTGTCAAATTGTGTCAACGCGCGCCGCCTTTACAATTGTCTGGGGGTCCACTCACACACACACACACACATACACACACACGTGCCCCCAAAAATGAGCGGTGCCCGCACCGCCCTCTGTCGCCCCGGGGCCAACTTGTCGCGCCTGCCAACCCATACATTGCCCTGTCGCTATCGCCGTCCTCCGATCAGCGGGCAGACAGCCCGCCGGTAGTTGCATCTTTTGTGCATTTGCCGCCTAAATATGGCAGACATTTAATTCAACATTTTTTGGCAACATATTTTGACTGTCTCTAGCCCCAACGTGGTTCTGGCCAATTGCAGCAGCCCATTTGTTGCATACACAGATAAACTAGAAAAAGGAAAATGATCTTCTTATCAGATCCAATAAATTTAATTTTTCTCTCTGTAAAACAAGCACGTTAACTTAAAAGTTAACAGTAACAATAATCATAAAAATTTTAATACTCTTTCTCAGTTCTTCAATTCTTTGGATTGTAAATTAACAATGAAATGAAGCATTAAAAAAATGCGGAGATTATTCTAAACAATTACATACTATCATTAATAAATATGCAACCAAATTATTTTTTCAGTATAAGTATTCAAACTTTAATATCCCCAACATTTTTTTATGACATTTTCATTTTTACATGTTAGTATTTTTTCTCAGATGTAACCTTAATTGAGCGCATAAAAATTTATTAAGCTTTACCTGATTTTTTCCCGAAATAATACGAACTCTGTAAAATAATACAAGAAAAAATTTGAGAAACACAAAAAAGATTTTTAAAAAGCTGTAAAAAGTTCTTTCTGCATTAGTTCCAGCTTCTAAAAAATGTTTTTAAACTGGGCGAAATAAAAGTTTTGATTTTTTTTCTATACAAATTTTTATTAAAATTTATTTATATTTGCTTTACAGTGTGTTTTGTTTCTTTGTCGTTTAATTTATAAATTAAAAATGAGAACATTGCGTTGGCCTTACAAATTAATAGCATTTTCATCAACTACGCTTCTAAGCAATTATTTGTTTTATTTTGTATTCTTCTGCTCGTGTTGAGGTTTTTTTTTTGTATTTTTTATTTTTTGTTTTTGTTTTTTTTTTTGTATAATTTTTGTTATTTGTTGTATGTATATTTGTATGCATTCTCATTAAATTTGCTAGGTAACAAATACATATTAATTAATTATTTTGGGTTTTTCTCTTTTCCTGTGCAACAAAAAGCAGTTGAAATTGTTTATATTGTTAAGCTTAAAGCTAAAGATTTGCTAATAAAAGGTTGTTGTTGTTGTTTGGTTGTTGTTGGTAGACAACTAAAGCGGGGCGTGGCAGGGGCAATCAGAAGCATAGCGCGAGCTGCACACCAGTGTTATTCTTATTGTTGTTGTTGTTCTTAGTATATTTAAATAGATTTACATAAATAGGTTATTTGTGTGTTTTTGTTTTGTTTTCTTTTCTTTTGTTTTTGTATTTTATGTTTTCTTTCCTGCTTGCTTTATTTTTACATATACATACACATACATACAGTATTTAGTTTTTACATAAATATTTAAACATTTTTTTTCTTTGGCTTAACTTATGCATACTATGTTATATAATTTGTATCAAAATGTGCAAAAGTATTTTACAATTCAACTAAAATTAAGTACAAAGTAGAAGCAATGATAACAAAACACAGAAAGTATATGAAAAACGCCCAGCCAAAATAATGTACAACTTGAGGAATGCCAAAGGCAGCAGAAAACGAAGTAGAAGTATAAGTAAAAGTAGAAGTAATAGAATTAGTTTCGTAGAAGAGTAAGCAGTTGAAGTCTTATACTAGACGTGTTCATCAAGAACAGAACACAAAAACAAGCGAAAAACCACTCGCGTTGCATGCTTTAAACTAGTTTCACTTCTATTTGCTGTCTATATACAGTTATTCTTTTTGGATTAAGGTACGTCACACATTGCGAGTGGTTTTTGTTTTCGTTTTGTTTTGCTTTGCTTTGATTTGTTTTGTTTACAGCTTTAACATCCTTACGCTACCCACACAGCTTTCATTGAATCAGTCACACGCACACAGTCACACTAATTTACAGGCTCTCTCTCCGCTCTCGCTCTCATCACAGCGCATGCTCGTTGGTGTTGAGAAAGCTGCGACAGACGCGACTCACTTCGGGATTCGTGTGATTCATCAGCTGCATGTAAATCTGCTTGTGCAGCGAAAGCTCGTTGGTCATTTCGCTCAGCTGGCGCAGCAGTGCATCCTTCTCCTTTAGCAGCGACTTGACGCGCTCTTCCACCTCCTTGGAGCGCACCTTCGCCTTCTCGCGACTCTTGCGCACAGCGATGTTGTTCCGCTCGCGCCGCCTTCGGTACTCCTCGGTGCCCTTGTCGACGTGCTTGTTGCTGTGCTTGCGATGCTGCTGGTGCTGCTGCTGGTGTCCGTGCTGCTGGTGTGCGTGGTGCTGCTGTTGCTGCTGCTGCTGCGACTGCAGCTTCGTGTGATGCTTCAGCAGTTGCTGTGCGTTCGCCGCCAGATGCGGCAGATTGTGATGCGCCAGAACGTTGGCCGTGGTCAAGTTCGTGAATTGCGACGAATTGTTATTGTTGTTGGCATTCGTGTTGCTGTTGTTGCTGCTGCTGTTATTGCTGCTGCTATTGTTGCTGCTGTTGTTGCTGCTGTTGTTGCTCAAGTTGTTGCTCTGATACGCATTATACAGCCCGCCGCTGTTGTTGATGAAAGCAGCCGCCGCCTGGCTGCTGACCGACTCCTGCAGATGCCGCCGATAATCGGGATCGATGGGCTCCTCTTTGATGGTGCTGCTCGAATCGCTGCCAACGGAGCTGTTCTCGTCGCTCGAGTGATTGTTGTACGTGGCATTCGAGTGCACCGCCTGCGGCATATAAGCCAACGCCGCCCTTCCATACGAGTGCTGCTGCTGCTGTCGGGCGTTGGCCAGCGTCTGTTGCTGCTGCTGCAGCACCTTGGCCGCCGCGCTCACCATGCCGCTCGGCGGCAGCGTTGCCGCCAGTCCGCCTGGACTTGTGACCATATCGCTGAATATGCCCAGCGTTTCCGTGTCCCTGAACTGATCATCGATCAGGTGCTGCAGATCCAGTGTGATCTCCTGTGTGGTCAGCTCGTCCAGGTCCGTTTGGGTTGTGTACTGTTGCAGCATTTGTTTCTGCAGCAGATTATTATTGTTGTTGTTGTTGTTGCTGCTGCTCAACTGCATCTGCTGTAATGCATGTTGCTTCACCAGCAGCGCCGCATCCTGAACTGTTGCATTGTTGTTGGCATCCGTTGTCACCTGTTGCTGTTGCTGCTGCTGCTGTTGCTGCTGCTGCTGCTGCTGTTGTTGCTGCTGTGCACTGGACATCGCCGTCAGCGTAATTTGGCCAATTGTCGCCTGCTGCGGCAGCGGCAGCGGCTGCTTCTTCAAGTCGAGCTGCGCCAGCGTTTGCACCGCATCCGCGTACATCTGAGGCGATTCCATGTTCAGCATTTTGAGTTGGTTGAATGAGGGTAAAATTTTGATGCCTTTTCTTTTTTTGGGGTTTGGGACTGGTTGGGACTTTTTCAAATTGTGCTTTTAAACCCTATTTGCAGCTAAAGCATTTTTGGGGCCTTTATTGTAATTAATTTGAGGTAAACTGTTCTTTGGGAATGTTTTGCAACACTGGTTGTAAATTTTCAAACAATTTGTTTTGAATATTTTTTGCTTTACATTTTTTGCAACATAAATTTTTGAAAGAATTTTTATAGTCACTTTTTGTTTAAACTTAACACAATTTAATTTTTTTATTTAATTTATATTTTTTAAAAGCCGCTTTAAATTGTCACTGCAGCTGCGCGCACTGTCACTTGTATTATTATTAGTATTGTTGTTGTTATTGTTGTTTTTGTTGTCGCGGAAAGTGTTGCCTCCACGCACGCGATTCAGCGACTGAAGTGTTTCAGCAATGATGCAACAGATTTTATATGCGAGTACTTCTTTATTTACAAGTCGCCAACGCTGACGTCGACGTTGACGCTGCCGTTGACGCCGACGCGGACGCTTTGTATTAGAAGGCTGCTCCTGAAGAACCGTTATGCGCTTTCAGCTGTGCGAGCTTTTTTCGGTGTTGGCTGCGCGTTCGCGTCCGCTGCTTACAATTGGTAAATTGTAACTGTGACAAAAAAGTCTTTAGCGCAGCAGCAGCAACGACGACGGCGCAAAGAAAATGAGACGCAAACGCAGCAGCGACGCTGACAGCGGCCGAAAAATAAAAACAACACCAACAATAGCAAGAAACAAACTCAAGCACATACACACGCGTACGCACACACTGACGAAGAGAGCAAAGCGCCATAAAAGCCCCAAATTGACTTCGTCGTCTGCGACGTTGACTGCGCTGCTTTTACAGCAACTACCTGTGGATGGTGGTCAGGCCAAAGCGCAACAGACATACAAGAAGAGAGAGAGCGAGAGAGAGAGCACACACAAAAATTGAGAGCGCAAAACAGTCAAGCAAACGATCGACAGGCAAAAGCAAAAGTTTTTCCCAATCACTTTTACTCTCAACGGAACACCAAAATCAACAGTAGCCCCAACAACAACAACAACAACAACAAATGGGCACTGCAAGGCAGTTTACTTAGCATGCAAGTTGTTGGTGTTGTATTTAGCTTTGGCTAGCTACGATTTTTGTGCTATTTGTATTTGGAGAATAAAGTCAAAGTGCTGTGTTTAAAAATACAAATTAATAAATATTCATAAACAAAATAAGCAGTTTTCAAAATTATGTTTTATATTACTTAGTAATTATTATATTTATAATTTATATAAACCAAGTTAATAATAAATCGTTAGATTATTTTTAATACGAAAAGTCAACCTGAAACTATGTGGTATGCTGTTGTTCATTATTTATTTCTGCAGATGAAGCATAGGAGCGTACAATAAGTATTACGTTTTTTCTTAGTTTATTACGCGATTATTTGATGTCATTCCATCTATAGAAGTGACACAGCAATTTGCCTTTATGCAGCTCGTGACGTCAGTGTGGCGCACACATACAGACACACAAAAAAGCTAAACAACAATGCTGCCGACGCGTCACGACGTCGCTGCAGCCGAAACGACTTCGACTTTGTCTTCGCTAGCTTTCATTTTTGTTTGCCGGAGAGGAGTCGGGGGCCCAACTACAGCAACAACAGCAACAACGAATTTTAGCAGCTAGAAGAACAGCAACAACAACAGCAGCACCACGCCCGCATCAGTGCCGGCAACGAGCACACAACCCACCACCCCACCCACCACGACTGCCCTGCGCACTTTGATTTGTGTTTAGGCTGCCTGCTGTTTAGAAGAAAATAAATTTGAGCGCTTTTGCCGCTGCCGATGCCGCTGCCGCCGCTGCGCATGCGTGACTGAGTCCGAGAGAGCGTTTGCTGTGAGCGCAAGCTTACGCTTGAGCTTTCACGTAATATGCTGCTGTTGTTGTTGTTGTTGTTGCTGTTGTGTTTTGCATCTTATATTTAAATTAAAACGCTGTTATGAAATACATAAAAATTAGCACGCTTCGTAGTTTTGTTGATTTAAATGCGGCGATTTGTAAAAGTCATCGTTCGGTCTCACTCACCCCAACACTCTCACTCTCACTTACCCCAGCACTGCCGCTCTCTTTCGCGCCTTCAATCCATATATATTTGGGTCAAGTTGTGTGGCTGTTTTTAAGGTGTGCGCCGTTTACCGTTTGCTTTTTACTTACCCTCAAACAGTTACTCATAATGCACATGCACGATAAGCGTTCATTGCAGCCAGCCAGGCGGACGATATCGTGCTTATCAGTCACATCATCATTGATTGCGGCACGCGGCGACTATCGATATCGATGACGATGATTACACTGTGCGAATTGAGCAATTGAGCGGATTGCTTCCTTGTGCGTATTGCACAAAGCTGCAGTTGCGACCTCGCCTTTGTGTGTTCTCGCAACATTGGCAAATGCTGATTTACCAATCGTCAGCAAATGATAAGCTGATTGGAGCTCATCACACAATTTAGCATAACAAAGCAAGGCACACACACACACACAAACATACACACACACATTTGCTAGCAACTAGTTAGTATCAAGCACAACTCCCAACAATGCTTAACAATTGTTTTCTTCTTTTTTTTGTTTCTCTTATTTTTTGGCAAACGACAGATAAGAAACCCACATAATAAAATAATATTAAAGAAAAAATAAAAAGAAACCACAACGCGTGCGCTCTAAAAATAAAAACAAATATCAGTCGGAATAAAACAACAAACAATTAATTTGCAGCAAAACGTACAACAAATACCAAATAAAAATAATACTTGAAATGCGCGTTCATTGCACTCGGCCAAAACAAAACGTTGACTTGGCTGACACAGTCGAAAAGCAGACGGCGTTTATTGTTAATAAACATGGCCAAAACACAAGCAAAGTTCTAAAACAATTCTTAAGCTAAATGGAATTGTTGAAAATTGTTTTAATTTTTTACAAATATTATAAAAAATTCTTGCACACGAATTATTTCTCAGTTCTAATTGAATTAAAAACTTGAACTTTTTTAAATTTAAAATTTTTAAAATTACATTCAGCGGAATTTTGTATGGTAAATTAATAATGTAATGTAATGTAATTTTTAATAAAATTTAGTACACTCGGTTTGTGCTGATAAAATATATATGCATATAAATTTTTATTGCTTTAATTAAATTGAATTTTTACTTCAATTCTTTTACAAGGAAATTTAACTAAATTTTCATTTGTATTGCACTCAATTAAACCCTTTATAATTAAATTAAAACTAATCTTCTGCAAAAATAAAATATTAATAATTTTAAACTTTAGTCCTTAACGCATTCTATATATATGTAAATATATCTTTTTTTAAGATTATATCTTTAAATAGCATTTCTGTGATCTGTCAGATACAATCTTATCTTGGAAAAGGGTTATTTTTGCATAATATATTAAAAGTTCAAGCGCTGATATCTTTAGAAACATTAATAAAATGAAATGCAAATTAAATACAATAAATTTATTAATCCCATTTGAGGCATGCGTTGAGGCAATAAAATTTAAAAATCTGTTGATTTTATTACAAAAATAAAGGATAGTTATTTATTGTATATTTATTGTTGTTGTTTTTTTTATTAATCAGTAATAAAATGTTGAATCTTCCCACTTTATAGAGTAACTACGTTTCCATCACAATCTAACTCATATGCCAAACAAATTTAGTTGGTTTTTAGCTGTTCTAGGCAAGTTGTTGTTTTTGTCTTCTTTTGGTTTTGTTTTGCTACTTGTTGTTGGTATCTTTGGGTTCTTCAGTTAGTCACCGATAAGCGACGCTGGCTACTTCCTTAAACTCGAACTCGCCGCATTGAACCCGATGCGGGCAATTCGTACTCGTATATATCGCATATCTGGAGCTGTCAAAATTCTCACGGCACTGCAACTCGATGACTTTCAATTGAAAAATTGTTTTCGATTTGATTTTCGTTCGGGCACCAGCGAAAACTTTTCGCCGAACCGAGCGCCAAAACTGGCAAAAAAAAAAAAACAAAAACATAAAAAAACCACTTTCATTGTATAATCGCGAAGAATCAGCATTTAAAATTCGGCGTCATCAGGTTGAGAACTACGGGAATGGGCTGCCTTCTATGGAAGCTCTGTCAATGCAAAAAGAACAGAACGCCACAAAGAGTTCGACGAACTCTGTCATTAAATGGTGTTAAATACACTACAATTAAATGGAAATTATTGACATTATCAATTGTTACAGTTGGAGAGAATTTTAAGAAATGCACGTGAAGACAGTGTGCAATTGTATATTAATTACTTATAGATTTCTTTAATTAAAAGCAAATTCAGTTGATATTCCTTAATAAAAAGAACTTTAAATTTTTCTTTCATACTTTGTTTAAACGGCATTTGAATTCGCGCCAATAATTTAACTTAACAGCTTACTGCAAGCAGTGCGCAAAGATACCAGAGAACTTAGCGCCACCTATGGTTCAATTTTAATAGTGTTGTAAAGCAATTTTGAAAGCAGTAGGAATAACACTTCTTGCTTTTAGTTAAAACTGCTTGCTTGGCGGAAATTTCAAATCATTAACAATGATTTTTTTAACAAAATGATATGAAATTTTTATAGACTTGTAAAAACAGAAGCTAAAAAATAGTAATAATACTGAATTTTTTAAAATACATATATTATAAATGAAGACTCAATCTATAACAAAAACCATGAACAAAATGCCATCAATCGTAAAAATCGCTTGAGGTTTGACAAAGTTATGCGATTTTAATTATTGGAGCTTTGGATCCTAGAGCTTTTGTCAAAACTTTTGGAAATTTTGACATGATTCATCACCAAAAATTTGACACTTTCTGAATCACTTTTAATGTTGTTTTTTATGATAATTGCGACAGTCACAATCGATTTAAAACGCAAACTCGCAATTCTACATTTTGGAAAAAAATGTTGTTAATGCATAAAATTCATAAATATTTTATATTCATAGATTTTAAATACAGAATTAATCAGTTAAGTTTCATCAAACTTATAGCAGTTTGAAATATTTTTGCTAAGGATCCAACATAAAAATTTTGTTTAAATACAATAATTAATTTTTTTTATTTAAAAGCGGCGTTTAAAATATGAAACGTAAGTTAATAACTAATTGAATATTTCAAATATTAAGTCAAAATATTTCAAATCGCAATTTGCCAAAGGAATTCAAAATCGAGCCAACGCAGACCAAAACTCTACTTTCAATTACTTGTTCGTGAATTTTTTTGATTTAATGCAACTCTTGTTTAACCCTTAAGTTAACCTGGCTCAAAGTAAAAGAGCGAAAGAAGGCATGTTTATAAAGTGTGGGCCACAATTGTTGTGCAGCCGAAAAACACAAACTACGAAATGGCTTTTGGCATGCGATCGATGGGATCGCCGGATCGCGGGATCGCGGGATCGAGGGATCGCTCGATGGGTTGCGGGAGCGAAGGAGCAAAGAACTGATCCGTGGACGAAACGCATTGATTGAAATAGTTTATTTGCAGCTTCGATCTGGAGCTGGACGTGGAACTGTCTGTCTGCGTTCAGTTTGAAGCAATTGTTTTTGTTTTTGTATTTATTTTCTTTTTTTTTTTTTTTGCCTTTTTGTCGCATTTGTTTTGTATTTTTTTCATATTATTTGTGATGTTGGCAGCGCAGAGATAATGATGACGAGCTGCCAGCCAGCCAGGTTGCCAGCGAGGCTGCCTGGATCCAGAGAGGCTGCTCTGTGCCTTACCTGAAACGCCATAGAGTGCCTACGACTGATTGGGATGCCTTGTGTAGAGACGTGCACAGAATGACATTTTGTGTGCGCGCACGCACAGTGGGCGCGATAAGGTCGCTAACAGTGAACTGGAGAACAGTGAACAAACAGTGCGTCGAGCTCGGGAGCCCCATTCCCAGATCGTTCGAGTCGCATAGGCTTTGCTCTGATTTCAGGCAAAAGTGCAGCACAAATTAAAAATCGACCGCAATTGCGGCGATCGATCGAATGATCGGACGACAGCTTCGCTGTGGAATTTTCATATGAGCGCTTGATTTCAGCAAAATTACATACTTGTAATTTTAAAATGCTGCCGAGTGCCGAGTTGCACTACAACAACAACAACAACAACAAAAAGGTACAAATACAAAAAAACAATAAGAAAAAAAAAATTAAATAAAATAAAGAAAAAAAAACTCCAAGAATTTTAACCCCAACTCGCGTAGTCGTCTGCGACGTCTTCCACTGATCACTTACGCACATTTTATCACAGCCAGGCTGGAGACATCGCTCAGCTTCAGCTTCAGCTTCAGGTTCGGCCTCAGTGCCACGGCTTGACAATAAGTGGAAAAAAATAAGTTACCGTTCTACGCGCTGAAATTTGTTGCGCGATCGACGATCCATCGTCTGCGCCTGCTCATCGCTGTGCTGCCCATTTTGTTAAAACAGCTAAAAAGAAGCTATTATCAAATATTGGAAATTATCATAATAATAAGTACTTAATTTAAAGTATTGAATTTGTAGGCAAAAATAATGTATTTTTACAACATTTTGGGATATTTTATATATATTTTTTTTAAATAATTTTATTTAGTTTATATAGATTAAAAAGCCAGAAGGGTTAGAGTTTCTAATCCTGAACTTGATTTAATATTCTACATGTCCCACAGCCTTAAAGCTAGTATCAGAAAATAATAAATATCGGCCATTATATAGATCTCTATCCCATCTCATTGTTATATGTTGAAATAACCTATTTCAATAAAATTATATATTATTTTTTACTGTGACCAGAATTCACAATGAATTTTTATAAAAAAAAGAATCTAAGAATTGCAAGTGTATTTCATTTATATTAAAAACTTGAACTTTCTTAATAGATAGGTAATTTTAATAAAATGAATCTGAAAAAAAACGGCTAAAAGTAGCCGTAGAAATGGTTAACACTGGCTGATTGCTGTGTGTGCCTTGTGGCCTGTCGCCGTCTGCTGTCCTGACCGATCGTCGATGTCGTTGTCGTCTGCAGTTGTTGTCAGTTTTTGCTCGGCAATAGCAGCACTAACAACAACAACAACAACAACAACTATCGATCACTGGCAATCGATCAAGCATTTCGCGTACATTATCCGAGATGCGTGGGATAATTCTGTTCTAATTTGTAGCCAAGCAGCCGAAACCGCAACTGACGTCAGTTGGCCAAAAGAAATGACTTAAAGTTAGGAGCAAAAAGAAGAGATGAGGAAGGGGGACTCTTGCTTATCGTTATCATTACCCAAGTGACATGCAAAGCACGCACAGCACATACGCACCACAAACACACATCGACACACCCACACACACACACACACAACACTCGTTTAATTGACTACTTAAAATGCTGAAGGAAGTTCTAACTGGCAAGTCGGAAGAGCGTGTGTCTTTTGGGGCGGGGTGGTTGTTGGGAAAAAACTTCAACTTCCGTTGCTGTGACTTGTTGCGTGCACTTGTCTCTGCTCTTCCCCCTCGCACCCTTCATTCGGCTGTTCTTTAGGCCATCGGTGTTTGCATGCAAATCAGTTGCGTTTGGCCCTTCGGTAATCAGGTGAAATGGTCACGACCTGTTAATCGTTTTATGATTGTAGCGGTGCTTTTGTTTCCTGTTGGCCGCAACGGACGCAACGGTAAATTTGTGCAACACACACACACACACACTTACTGTAGACGGACAGCTTGCCACAGAGCTGAAAAGAAAACCCTTTTCCTTTTGTTTGCCTCATTTTTTATACTAACTCAGAAAGTGAATAGAGTATATTGGGTTTTGTGATGGTTAAGCGGAATATATATGTTTTTAAAATTTCGGCTTTAACACGTTAGTTTTATTATATACATCGGATTTTTTGTTCAATTTTAAGCCCAATGTTTGGCTACGTTTGCTGAGAACGTATCAAAGCGACTCAAACTTGGGTGCGGGTGAATAAAGAAATTCCTAGTTATATTTGGCAAAAAACTTTCGGAAACAGAATTACAAAAATTTAAATATTATTTTTATTATTATTTATCATTAATTCATCATTAATGTTCGACTGTTTTAAGCTCTCAACTAGTATAACGCGGCTGGTTACACCCGACTGCAACGTTCTTACTTGTTATTATTTAAATCGTAACGCAGCGTGTCTGTCCAGGCGATGCCGATACCGATGCCGATGTTGATTCGGACTCGGATTCGGATTCGAAGCCCAAACCAAAAACCCAATCCTGCGCAGAGCTAATGTGTTATTCATGAGCTGCATACGAAACATTTTCGAGCTTTACCAATTGGCAATTGGTTCAACGTTGCGACTCTGACTTTGACTTTGGCCAACGCGTTGGCGTTGCGACTGACAACTGCCAACTGCCAAGTGGCAACTGCCAAGTGGCAACTGGCAACTGGTAACGGGGCAACTGGGCAACCGGTCAGCCAGGACTGCTTAAGTGCTTCATTGTCACCCCCAGCGCCCAATTAGACACCTGAGCTTGCTGCCGTTGTCTCCCTGTCTGCCTCTTATCGTCCGCTCGCATTTGTAAGTCGATTAGATGCATTGCCACCGCATGTTGCATCAACAACAACAACATCTGATGATTTACTAGCCAAGCTGCAACTGATTCCATTTAAATGAGACTTCAATTCAAATTGAATGCATGTTAACTCTCAGAACTTTTATGTATTTGGCAATATATATATATATATATATATAATATAATAATATAATAATAATATATATATATATATATTTCATATATTTCAGAGTGCAGACTACACAAATTGTGTTCCTGGAGTAGCAGTTCCAAGAATGAACCTAATGGAAATTCTCGCAATATTGTTGCACTTATTTAACATAATAAATAATTATTTATTTATTTATTTTTTTAATATAATAAATAATATATAATAATAATATCAATAATATTTCGTTTTAATGAGTTTTTATTTCAATTTTTTATTTTGAATTTTAAATTGCAAAGACTGAAATTATTATTTTATTAATTTATAGCGCAAAGCCGCTTTGAAATATTTTTGTAAATATTTTTGCCACCGAACAAAAAGATAAATTAAATTAGATTATCTATTTCTGTTTTTTAAACAACTTGCATTTTTAAAATTTTCAGAATCGCATTTAAATAAAAGTAAGCCAAAAAAAAAAAGTTTTCTCTAAATAACTTAAGCCATAATAATCTAAATAAAAATACGAAACAAGTTTCGACTGTGTCCAAAAGTACATAAATATAAAAAAATAAAAAAACGCACAAATTTACATATTTAGACAATATATTTTTAAGGCATTGGCTTATAAGCAAATCGCCGAGCAGCAGCTCTAAAAATACTCCCCGACGTATTCCGTGCAGCCAAAGTGGCTGCCAAACAGCAAATCAAAAATGTTCGAATCGTAAATGGAACAAACATTAGCGGCATAAGCGGACACCGGCTAAAAATACAGTACGATATTGTTGCATATATAGTCTATATGCTCTGTGTGGAACACGAGAGAAGCTCTTCGGATGCTGCTGCAGTTTTGAAGGTGAACTCTATGGATTTGGTTGCGATTGCATAAGTGGAGCAGCGGGCAGAGTTCTGGCTGGCCTGCTGGCATAAACGCACGTAAAACGCTGGCGAAACGCGCACAAATAATTAAGTATTAGAAATGCTGAGAAATTCCGAGGAAAATGCAACACGCAGCATCTGAGGACAGCAAAAAGTTGTTCCCAGCTGAGACACGAGCAAGAACAAGAGACTAAAGCCCAAACAGCCGAGAGAGGGGGGCTATGGAGGCAAGGAGGCTGCGTTTCAGGCCAGACTAGCTGACGTTCAGTTAGAAATACAGCCGATATGGAGCCAGCTGCAAGCGGCCAATAACTGCTGGCAGAGACGTAGACAATAGGGATAGAAACAAATTTAATGTTTTCTATAATAAATTGTAATAAATAAAGATACGAATGCTTATAAATAAAAGTTGTTTTTTTCGAATCAATTTGGTTTGGTATTTCACATTCTGAGATCAGGTTATGAGTCATTAAATTTCTGCCTATTAAAGTAACAACTGAATTTAAATATTTCAAAATTTCCTTATTTTTGACAAATCTTGTGTTTAAATATTTTGTTGTTCTCATTAATTCGCTCATATCTTAAGTTTCTCTGAGACTGACAGGGATTATTTGATTATTATTATTAATGAGCTGTAGTAATTAATTAGTTTAATTTTTTATAACTTCTCTTTCGTGACACGAAAAAAGCACGATTGAATTTTTATTAGTTTAAATAACAAATAATATAAAGTAGTTAAATATATTAATATTTAATTGGTTTTTAAGTGAGAATAAGATAATAAACTAAGTAAATTCCACAAAAATGTTCTGAAAATTTATAGATAATATTTCTTACATATTATGATATTAAATATATTAAAAATAATGCATTATATTTTGTATATGTTCGATATTAAATAATATTTTATTTTCTCTTTCTATTTATATTTCTGGCCTTGCCTGCTAGTTAACAGTTAATAGTCTAGTGTGAAGTTCTTATTGACCCAATAACTACGCCCGTGGCTTGATAGACAGTCAATACCAATTAGTAAGCGCTGCACAGCGCACATCAATACAATTGTGAGAACCTTGCGGCCAGCGTGTGAGTATGATGAAATGTCAGATGAGGCAACCGCGTTGAAGATGTAGCTCTAGTCGGAGTTAAAGCTGCTATTGGAGCTGATGCTGGAGCTGATGTTGAAGCTGGAGCTGGTGCACCCGCTGCGGGGTCGAGCCATATAGAGCGGGCAGCCAGCCAGGCTGGCAGCGAGCGTTCTATTTTGACAGTCATTATGATTAATTTAAATCATTAGGCAGCCTAGGCAGGTAGAGCGTTGTGCGTTGTCCAGTTTGAGTGGAGGCCAGATTTTAATTAAATGCAGGCGGGCGCAGTGCAGCATCGGCTGTGGACTATTCCTATTCCGCGGAAGAGACAGGCTGGCGACAACGACGGCTGACCAGACACGAAGCAAGGCTGCTGACGTCTGGAAAAGGCAATGTTTGCCATTTGCAGCGGGGAACGAGCCAGGAATGCGTCGATGTTGCTGCTGTTGCTGCTGCTGCTGCTGCTGCTGCTGCTGCTGCTGGTTTCGTCTCGATTATCAACTGGGAGCAATAACTGGGCACTGGCCACTGGCTGGACTGTATCGATGGATGGATTGTTTGGCAGCTCGACTGTATCTGTTAGTCACTGCACGTGGCCAGCGCGCTGGTGCAGCGTTTTCTTGCGAACGGCTATTTAAGGACATTGCGCAAATACTCAAGACTCGGGACACGGTGCAGGGGAAGGGAAACGGGAAGGGGAAGAGGACGGGGCAGCGGGAGGAACAGCAACGCCACCGCCACCGACACACCGCCACCACCACGCAAATCCTCTAGAGCATTTGCTGACCATATTGGCCCTCGCCAACTGAAATTCCTGGCATAGTTTAAGTGTATCGGTTTTTGTGCGCCTAGTGGGACCTGCCGCTGCCAGCAGAGATTCGACATCGACATCGACTTCGACTTCGATGTTTGCTCAAAATAACAAATTAACTTAATCAGCGCTGATAAGCAAACAGCAAATGGCACAAAATGGCCGCCAAGCGATTCGTGTAATGCTGTAATTAAAAACTCAAACACGCAACGACAACAAATAAATGAAAAAATAAACGAAATAAATGAAAAATATAAATAACGATCAACGATAAGCGATACGCGATACGCGCAAGTGGGCGGAGTTGGCGGCTCCAATGCGATCTATGCGTCGGCGCAGCCAATCAAATGCACGCAAATGGCAGATGTTTGAGCAAATGAGTGCGCTAAATTATGCATCCGAAGGTGTGTGGAGAGAGAGACAGAGGGAGAGACCAACCACACTAAAGACACACACACACACTGACATGTATTCAAATATATATAATCATAGCGTAATTAATTAAGCCATAAAGCCAAAGCTCTTATATACTAAGCGAGCTCTTTGTAAAGAGCGCACGCTCTCTGCCACTCTCTCTCTCTCTCTCCTGCTCGCTCGCTCTCTTCGTACTCAACCGGTTGTGTGGGCCTGCCTGCGCCAAGTTTGGAGCAAACATTGAACGCCGCTGCGCCGTCGCTTGCCATACGCGTGCTTTGTTATTAGGTATTTGCACGCCATCTGAAGCACAACGAAGGCAACAATCGATCGCAAAGTTAGCTCGAGACGGCCAGACGCACCAAATATACAAGCGACAGAAATACAAAAGCAGCAGCAGCAGCAGCAACAACAACAACAACAACAACACACGCGCAGTTCGCTACGTTTCGAATTTGGCAGTACCACATTAAAACTGCAAATAAAGCAAAAAAGACCAAAACAAGTGCCAAGCATCTCTCCAGCGCAGCGACAAATAAGTCAATACAAAACAAAACCAAATAAAATCAACAACCGCAACAACAACAACAACAACAACAACAACAACAGCAGCAAACAGTTACAAGTTTTATTGCATTTGCAAAGCAACTTTAAAAGAAATTTGCACGCATTTAACATTCGCTGGCATTTGCATAGTAAAGTTTTAAACTTTCGCGCGCAAAAACACACAAACTTACAACGAAGCCTGTGCAACACTGTGCGTCTGTTAGGCGACTGTTAAGCTCTCTGTTAGTTAGCAGCGGCGCCTGTCAGTTTTCTTCGGTGTGTGCTTGCGGCGCGTGTGTGTGTGCGTGTGTGCTGCAACTAAATATAAAACTAAAAAGGTTTCGCGTTATTAATTGTGCATTAATTAAACAAATCCAATTGCGACAATTGTTGCTTAAAAAGCGGCTGCAGCGCGGGCGGCTAGCGGCGGCCGTGTTAAACAAACGCAGCGCCAACGACGGCGACCAGCGCAAACAGCTGACGGCAGCGACAACAACAACAAGAGCAGCAACAACAGCAGCAGCAACAACGCGCAGCGCGCGTTTCTTTGTGTGTGTGCGTGCGTGTGTGTTTATTTTTGGAATTAAAAAGCTAAAAAAGCAGCCAGCCGAGTGTGCGGCACAAACTAAAGCTAAAGCTAAAACCCAAAATCGAATCAGGAAAGTGTGCCGCAGCGGCAATAATAGACGCGCGTGGTGCCTTGGATTTATTGTACGGCTCCACGGTGGAGAACTTTTACCTGAGAATGGATCCCACGCGCGGCGACTCGCGCTACAACCTAAACTACTCGATGAGTAGTATAGGTCTCAGTCTGGCCGATCAGGCCGACATGTACGGCAATCCCGCGGTGGCCGCGCTCGGCGCCCGCCCGCCCAGCGGCGGCTTGCTACAGAGCATGGGCGGCGGCGGCGGTGGCGCCGGACTGACCATGCAGCGACCCAATCCAGCGTCAGCGGCGGCGGTGCAGCAGCAGCAACAGTGCCAAACGCTGGGCAACAGCCAAACGCACAGTCCACAGCACCAACAACAGCAACAACAGCAGCAGCAACAACAGCAGCAGCAGCAACAACAGCAGCAACAGCAACAACAACAGCAGCAAGCACGCGGCTTAAAGCGCAGCGGCAGCGACTGCTACGAGGATCATCGCGCGAGCGGCGGCGGCGGCATGACGCTGCAGGGCCTGGACAGCTGCGCCGCTGGCAGCGTCGCCGGCAGCGGCGGCGTTGACGTTGACGGCGTCGATGGCTACAACGCGCTGCCCAATAAGAAATCACCGCCCGCCAATGGCAAAAAGACAAAGGGACGCGTCAAAATCAAAATGGAGTACATCGACAACAAGCTGCGCCGTTATACGACGTTCTCCAAGCGCAAAACGGGCATCATGAAGAAGGTAATTCCAATTCTAAGCATACACTAACAAAAACGTTGCAGTCGGGTATAACCGACTCCGCAATACTTACTCACAGTAGAATAACAGCTTAAAACTGTCGAAAACAGTTTTAAATTTGATTGTTATTTGAAAAAAATAAATATATTTGTAATATGCGGGGGCGCTCATTAAGATATATCGATTTGATCGATTTGCCACGCTTCTAGCGGACGTGGCCTATAATATTGTTGTGCTGTCTTTAGAGATGGTATTCCAAAGAATTACAACACATTCTTTTGGTTTACTTTTAATTATTTGAAAAGTTGCTCATTCTTTTTATGTGACAAAAGTTTTCTTAAAACTCTTAACTCAGTGATTAAAGTATACCTAAACTTTTTTTTATATTGAAAAGACTTATCTTTAAGAACTTATAATCACCAGTCTTCTATATGTAGCTTATCTGAAAAATGTTTTTTGTTGTTACTTTTTGCAAATTAATCTATTGTTGGTTGTGAATTAAAAGCACAATTTGTTTGTAATTACATCAATTTATGAAGTTTAAAACAAAAATTAGTGCATTTATATGTTACTTGATCTTAGTTTTTTTTGAACTTTTTATATTTAGAATTCTTTCTTCTTTTTTTATGGAGAAGGGGTCGAGCTGGGGGGGCGGCTGGTGCGTTAGTTGATTGTGTAGCACGTTTTGGGCGCATGTGCAATTAATAAATGCTACCGAATCCTCAATTCTGTCTGCAGTCAAGTCAAGTTCCTGCGCCTCTTGGCATTGTTCTGCGTCCGCAGTGCTTTATCGTTGTGTTGCCATCGTGCCCAACCTGAGCTCCTTAATCCACCCCAGCCCCGTGCACCCTGCCTCTGTTAGCCTTAACATGACCAACTGTTGCCTGTTTGCTTTGGCGGCGGCGGCGCTGTGTAAGCGCGGTAGCCACGATTCCGATTCCGATTCCGAATTTCCCTTTGTTTTCGGCTTCATAAAATGTTAATTTGCCGGCCGCGCAATTGCATTCAAAGAGCAGGCCAATACCAATACCTTATAGTAAACATAGCTGCCTACACATATGTGCATACAAACATACACACATACACACATACATATACATATATATATATATTTATATTTATATATATGTAGCTGTGGCAATACCTACACCAATCTCAATTGCCGTCCTGTGCTGCATTTGCAGTTGCGTGCCGCTTGGCCTCATTGTCATGCGAAGATGCAACTGCCGCTGGCTTTGCCTCCTTCTTAGCCAGCTTCTTGGGCAAGTTCTATTTTTTTTGTTTTGTTTTTGTACTTTCAAATGACCAATTTTCACACGCAAACTTACATAATGCGCCGCTTGGCTCGCATATGAAATGCTTAACATTTTTAAATAGACTTCTTGGCCTCAAAGTCGCTATGATCAAAATACAGCAACCAAAAAAAAAAATGGAAAAAAAAATTGAAAAAATCGCCAGCGCTAAATCACGATCTCAGCACGATCTTAACTACGACAAAAACAACAACAACATCAGCAAAAATCTTATGAAATATTTTGGTTAAAAACGAGACAAAATGTAAAAAGGAAAAACTTCAAAGCTGGCCTCGAAGCGGCTGATACCCTTGCCCAAAGTAGGCGGGTGGGTGTGGTGCAATCAGAGCTAAACAATGGAGATTAAACTATTACTAGTTATAAATTCTAGAAAATATTCAATCAACTCCTTATTTTTAGCAAGCTGCTGGTTTTTTTTTTTTACATGTGCGGTTAGAAATTATTTTAGTTTACATTTCATGAGAATTTTTATTAAACAATATTTATAAATAATTCAAATAATGAGTATATCGTAATTGTAGCAAAATAATTTCGTTGCAAATAAACTAGAAAATTGATTATTACTTAAAAAAAGAGTGCTGTAAATAAGACACTTCAATAATTCTTTTAACATTTCAATGACAAAATTTAAAAAATATTAACATAAAAGTATTATATATATATTTGATTAAATTCTTCGAAGATTGATTCATTGTAAAATTTTTTAAATCATAAAATATTTAATTTTGATAACTCTGATAACTCTGATATACATAAAATATAGTTATGTTTTAATAAAATTCTTTAGATTGAATATAACTGATGTCAGATGCCAAAGTGCATTGATAAAGTATTTATTCATATTTGAATTATAGAAAAAGTAAAAAAAAATGCATATAAAATATTTAATTAAATTTATTTAGACATTGTTATGAAATATATCACATATACATATATTTTAACATAAATTTTTATAAGGTTTATTTTGCTAAAGCTGGCAGATTTTAGGAATATGACAAAAACATGCATTTGATATATTTTCTACAAAACTCAAATGTTATAATTATAATAATTTGGTTACTCTATTTGAAAGCCTATCAAAAACAACATTCAACTTTTGAGTTTCGTCAAAGTTGCACAAAAAATGTTGCAACTTTTTCAATTTTTACGTTGATTTCGTTTTGGCCGCATTGCAAAAATATTTGACCCCAGAGACATAAGTTTCTTGCTGGTTTTGCTGACTACTCCTGTTGTTGTTGTGCATGTGTTTTTGTTCTTGTTGTTGTTGCTGTTGTTGGCTGGCTTTGGGGGCCCTACTTATGACAGGCGCGCGCCTCTTGACAGGGACAAAACTTTTGTTATATATTTTTAGTGACTTTGATGTGGCCCTCATCGATGTCCACGCCGCGGACAGTTGACAGGCAGACAATGGATACGCTTGGCGCTACACACACACACACACACACACACACACACACATACGCACAGTCCTGGCTACAAATTGCGGTTATTGAACCTGATCAGTTCAGTTTTGTCTGGTTGGTTTGAGGCAGACGCCACAGTTGCCAAAAGCCAACCTGCGTCCAATGCCAATTTTGGTCATTTAGCAAAAGCTACTAAAAGTTGAAATATATAAAAAAAAAACACAAAACTTTCTGCTGTTGGTGTGGGCGTATTCAGCTTGGCCCAAAAAGGCCAAAAGTGAAAAGTGAGCTAATGTCAAGGCAATGATCTCATTTGTAGGCCTGGCCTAATTGCGTAGGCTGAGGCGTAGCTTCTTCAAAAAAGTCTGCATAAAAATGCAGAGGCTGTGTGTGTTTATGTGTGTGTGTGTGTGTGTGTGTGTGTGTGTGTTTGACACACGTGTGTGGCTGTCTGTCCCACTGTCGCTGGCTGTCTGTTTGTCTGCCCTGTCGTTTGCCATGTAAAACGCTTGCAACAATGGGGCACCGCCACAGGCAGGCGCAAAATGCCGCCAAAAGGTGTTAAATTGAAATCACGAGGCGCAAGAGCAGACCTGAGGCCAACCTGGGGGCCAAGCGCGTTGTGGCATCGACTTTGGGCTTGGGAATTGTTTGCGTCTTGCGGCCGAGGCACGGAAGCGTATTGATACCCGCTACCAGCGGCAGATTGTGCACAGATAAGCCCGGTCGAAGCACAGCACAGGGCCGACAGCTTGGCTGCGTCGGCTCGCCTTTTGGCCATGCAACATGCAACAGCAGCAGCAACAGCAGCAGCAGCAGCAGCTGAGGCAGCACCAACAATCGCCTTCTAACAAATGACTCTGCCTCTCGCTGCGGTCTCTGGGGCTTGTCCTGTCAACAACCTGCCTGCCCCTCCCCGCACTCCCACCCAACCCTAGCTGCGTCGTGTCCTTTTGTCTTTGTGCTCGAAATTCAAATTGACATGAATTGTTGGCCCGCTGACTGCCCGGCCTAGTCCACAGCCCGCCCATCCCCCCCAACCCAGACACCTACTCAGCGGCCCGGGCCGTGTCAATTGTTTGCATTTACACATGTTACACATAAAATTGGCAGCCACTGGCAGCGGCAAGAGGCAACCAGACCAGACCAGTCTTAGTGCCACGTCAGCAACAACAATGTGTACAACAATTTCATTAATATTAATAAATGCTATGCGCGCGCGTTTTGCGCGCGTTTCATGCGCGATTTGCGCGCGCATACAAACTCGCTAGCGGGTTATTTATGCGCTCAGCTCGCCGCAGACAGCAACAGCAACTTTATCGCTTTAAAGTAATTACGAGCTGTTGATAGGCAGCTTAAGCTACCGTCTCGTGGCCTAAAGCAGGGCGCTTTCCATATCTGCATTAGAGATGAGCGCGTGATTTGGCTCACAAGGCGTGGGAGCAGGGTAAATGAAGCTCGTAAGACAAACAATTTTTAACAATTTAACTTTTATTTATTATTAAATTATTCCTCATTGGTTAAGTTAATTTTTGTTAGCCAAATTTTCAAAAAAATTGGTTTAAAACTTTTTTATAGGAGAGAGTTTAATTTTACAAACAAATTAAATTGGTATAATGCAAATATAGATAAATCATCCAACTATAGACTTAATGAATTTATAAAATCATGACCTAAAAAAAAGAGCAGAAATTTAAATTAATACCAAGTCATTAAATTAAAATTTCAACGTGTTCTACAAAGAATCAACCATGTCAAAGTAAAGTTCAATTTTTAGAGCTAAAGTAGAGAAATCGTAATTAATATTATATATATGTATATAGTTCAATGATATTACAAAAATATTTTTTACTCCTTTTATATTATATGATATTTATGTAGACCATACAATATTGCTCAATTTTTTTTATTTTCTTATATAGTCATTTTGATAAACTTATCGATCTGTAAATAAACAAAGTTTCTTTTATTATATTAATTACATTTGTTGATATTTAATGAATAGTTGTTGTTGTCGCACGAGGCCATCTCTATGAATTTGTTTGTTGCAGCAGCATTTGGCCAGATCTGTTATCGCTGCAGCATAATCGCATAGTTTAACCGAAAATTTATGTGCCGCGTGTATTTGGTACAAGACACTAACCACCACTTTGCCTCCCCTTCTCCCGCAGGCCTACGAGCTGTCGACGCTGACTGGCACCCAGGTGATGCTGCTGGTGGCCAGCGAGACGGGTCACGTCTACACATTTGCCACGCGCAAGCTGCAGCCGATGATAACATCGGAGGCGGGCAAACAGCTGATACAGACGTGCCTCAATTCGCCGGATCCGCCGAGCGTTGGCGGCGGCGATCAGCGCATGTCCGCCACGGGATTCGAGGAGACGGAGCTCAGCTACAATATCGCCGACGAGGACTCCAAAGTAAGACAATTGATTTACGGCCATCACGGGCACGCTCATCTCGCACACCCCCAGGCCCCGCCCACGCACTACAGCCTGGAGCAGAGCCTGATGCAGTCCGGCTACAGCGGCGGCCAGGCCTCGCCCCTATCGCACGCCCAGGCCTACGGCGGACACGCGCACCACGCGCACGTCCCCCACGTCCCGCCGCCGCACTCCACACACTCGCACATGTCGCACACGCATGCGCAACGCTAATGAATTGTTTTATGTGTGTGTGTGTGTGTGCGTGTGTGTGTGTATGTGTGTGTGTATAGGCAGCTGTGCAAGTTGAACATTAGCAGATCCAAAGTGCAGCATTTTGGCCATGAATTGTCCGTGCAAATGTCTGGCCAATTGACGATCTCGCCGCTCGTTTTGTTGTTTAGCGTAGTGGGCGTGGCAGCTCATTTTAAACAAATTTTGTTTATACTAGTCAAAACTCTTACTTAAAGGCGACTGTGCCATAGAAAAGCTACAGCTCTCATAAATACAAATACCCCATAGCAATACCAATAGCCATAACTATCGTATATATATATATATATATATTTATATATATATATACATCAGCAGCTGCAGTTACCATATCGTATCGAACCCAGTGCCATCATTCTATCAGACAATTATCTCGTACAGACAACCCACTTAAGACACAGACACAGAGAAAAAAATAAAAAAAAAGACACATAGCCGAGACTGCTTTAGTTAGTCCTTAAGCATTAAGTGCAATAAAATGAACTAGACAAGTACTAGATGAACTAGAAGAACTAAAAGAACTAGAACAGAGAGACCACTCTATAAAGATTTGCTGCGCAGAGTCTACATATTAACTAACACTACAATTCGTTAGTTATGATCTTAACTGTGTTTTAATTTTTTTTTTAAATAATGTTTTAAATAATTCGTTTAGCAAATGTTTGTGCGAGGCGGCGTCCGGCGGCCTCCAGTGCGATGAGCGTGCTCTAACCGAAACCTAAAAACCATCTTATTTATATGTAGTTGCAAACTATTATTATTTTTTGTTGTGTGTGTGAAGAAATTATCATCGTTTTAGCTTAAATTTAGCGCTATTTATAATTTATAGTTATGTTTATTTGATTTTTCTTTATTCGAATGGCTTTTATTGGCTTATATATCATTCGATTCGATTTGCTAGCTGGGGATTAGTTACTGAAGCTACTAAAATATATATTCATTTGCCTAATGATATTATCGTCCAATATAAATGGAACTTGAGTTTACAAAAAACTATCAGAGTTTATGCGTGACTGTTTTTATAATTTGCATTAAAAAAATAGTCAATTAATTCTTAATTACTGAATAATTTAAATATCACTTCAAAATTAATAAACAAATTTGTTAAAATATAAAAATTGCCAAAATGGTATTTTAAGAAATTGAAATTTGAAATTCTGAATAAATTTTGAAATTATGAATTCCTGCTACGCATAAACTTCATAAATACTTCTAGCTTTATAATCCTTATTATTGATTCTTTTTAGCTATATAGAATAGTGCTTCTCAGCTAGCAAATCGAAGCAAATTTACTTACCCTTTGAGCTGCCTGCTGCTCTCTACTAATATTTATTGTATATTTTAATTTAAACACCAAATTACAAAGCAGCTCAAAGCATAATTCTAATGTGGCATGACAATAGATCATAGTGAATACAACAAATTACGTAATTTGCAAGCAATTTAATATAATTTATTAATTAAAACATATTTAAATTATAATTTCAAGCTAATTTAGTGCATTTTGCATTTTCTGTCAAACAGAAAAGAAGCCGAAAGGTAAAACGCAATTCTCTAATAAATACACGTAGTTAAATTTTAAATTAAAAATGCTTGTGCAATTAGCTAAACAACAAACGAATAAAAAAAACAATACAAAATACCTAAAAAAAAAGACACACAAAAAATAACAACAAATTTTTAGACTAAGCTAAGGACATATTTGTTTATAAATCCAATATAGTAACTATATAAATGCATATATACATATATATATATATTTTATTTAGCGCAATATTATTACATAATAAAAAACAAAAGTAAAGAGAATTATCTAATTACATAAACTCCTACTCCAATATATCCTCAACGATAGTTTGACAAAACAAAAGGTTTAACTAGTTTCAAATCGTTCAGTTTTAATTTTTCAAGAGCAAGGTTAAGAGCTTTACATAACCAACCACACGAGCTGCCAGTTTCTTGTTAACCTACACGCAAAAAAAAAAAAAATTAAACTTACAAAAAAAAAAATTATATCCAGCGGGCGAGTGGGCAGCTCCAGCTGAATGAATTTGTATCTTTAGTTTGCTGTTTGCTGTATCTGTATCTGTATCTGCATACATTTGTATCTGTATCTCATGAGTTTCATCATTGCGTTGTAAAAGCTTCCGCTTGTACTATGTGAACGACGAGGGGCAGGGACTGCCGAGGGGCGAGGGGGGCGTTTAAACAATAGACCCGCTGATAGCTGCATGTGGGTTTCGCTTCTGACGCTTGTGACGTCATGAGCGCTCGCAACGAGTTCATAAATCGATCAACAACAATTGGCTCGTCCAAGAGCCAAGTCATGCATCAGCAGTTAGCTAACTGCCTCCCCGCTCACAACCCCCGCTCCTGCAGCTAGCCCGCTCGGATCTTGGCATGCAAATCGCGCGCGGCATTTTCAATGCCAGGCCAGCTGCCAGTCGCGTAGGCTTCATCGCATCTCTTGGCGGCCCGATGACGTGTGCCACCGAGCCACTCTTTTTCGGCCCCAACAACAACAACACACAGAAACAGCTGTCGTTTCGCTCGTTCGCTCGTTTCATTCAGCTCCAACTGGAGACGATGAATGAACAGCGCCGAGCTCAACGGCGGCAGCCACCACGCAAAAGTTGTGGGTGTGACACCAACGCCGCTTCAGGTCACAACAAATACAACAAACACACAAACACACATAAGCAAATAGGTGCGCTGCTTAATTTCGTGATTGACAAGATGATGCCCTGTTAAAAGTTCTAGAGGCACGTTGGTTTCTATATATATTACTTTAATATTTATTTTGTCATGTTTTTTGTTTGCCATATCCGAACTTATAAATTTGTGACATATTCTGTTTCATCGAAAGTTATAGGGCTTGTTCCAATTAATTTCTACTATTTCACTATTCTGGTCATCTTTTTATTTTATTTTTTTATTTGCCATGTTCGAACTTACTCTTAACTGATTTTGACATGTTTTGACTCTTCATTTGAATTTAGATGTTAGATACATTCCAAATTCCAAATTAGGTAAGCCAGAACCGATTTTTGATTCCAGCTACTTTATAAATTGTATATAATTTTTTGTTATATTCCCTAACTTAAATATATTTTACAGCACATAAAATGACAAACTTAAAATTGTAGATACTTTCAGATTTTATTTGGTATACTTACCAAATTTTTTGACTTTTGCTTATGAAGTCTCCTTCTGCATAATTTGCGCATACCCATTTGTGAAAGTTTTACTTAATGGGTATTTGGCAGGCACGTCATCATTATTTGTTTTTATTGCTGCTGCTGCTGCTGCTTGGCCAGCCAGCTGACTGATAAACTTCATAGCTTGTTATTGCCTGCGGCTGCTGTAGGTCGTTCTCTGACACAGCCGCAAACTCCGAGTCCAGCCAAGGTTAATTGTCCGCATGCAGTGGGCTGCTCTTTCTGTTTGTTGTCGTTGTTGTTGTTGTTGGGCAACTTTGCGCCATTTTATACAATGCTGATGTATAGCAAACTCATGTGCGTAGCTTTAGACTGCGCGGGTGTTTTTTCTTCTTTTATTTAACCATAGAGCATTACCTTCTTTGGTCGCTCACCTGCGCATCTTAAATGCCCACGCCTTTAAAATGTATATAAGCAAAAACACAAAATGTTGTAAGTTTATTGGCTTTATTTCAGCTTTTATTTGTATATTTTTTGAAGTGTTTTTTCTAATTGTGTGCAGTGAACCCTGTTGGACATTCATTTTTCGTTTATCTTTGGTACAGTTTGTGCTTGGGTTAAATGTGTGAACTTAGAAATATATAAAAATTATATACATCAAATGCCACGATTTGGCTATATTTTAAAAATATATTTGGATGTTTTTTATTAAATCAGATTTAAAAGCTTCTGATAATGTCTTTCTTAGAACTCTCAATGGAACATAGAACATTATTTATTATATTTTAGATACACTTTCAAATATTTCAGTGTGTGTTTTTACAGATATGAATATTTTTGAAATATGTTTATTTTTATTTATTATTATTTTGCTATATCTTGAATTTTCTAGGCATTTAATTTTAAAGAAACTGCAAATTTTGGTTAACGAATTTTCAAATAAATATTAAAATAAATAAATAAATATTTGGGCATTTCCACAAATAAAGTTCAGGTCGAATTAGTAATTAATTGAACTTATTCGAAAAATGTGAACTCCTTATTCGAGCAGGAATTAGTATTAAATGGAGCTCATTTAAACAATGCGAACTCCTTGAACTATTTGCAGTTGGAGCACACCCAGAGATTGCCTTTCCACCCGGAGGTTCCATAGCTGCAGTTGCTGTGCGGTTGCAGTTCGCACACGTTTCGTCGCCCCCTGCCGGCGATCCCCTCGAATCGCTACCAGAGTACACTAAGTACATATCAGTTTGAGAAATTAAAAGCATTTTGCGGTTCGGCTGACTATCGCAGCCGCGTGCCGGTCGAGCCTCTAACGACATTTCAATGATTTGCTGCGGCTGTTGTTTTTGGGGCCAAGCGTCACCAACGTTGGCCACGTGCGCGGCACAAGGCAGAGCAGAACGCGACAGGCGAAACAGACGGCACAAAAGCATTTGCAATGCTCGCCGATTACGTACGAGGGCGACCTCTGTCAGCGGCCAGCGTCCAGCGGCCATCGCGAGCTGCCACCAACAACGCAACAACGCAAAGAATCTTGCGTGCCCCAAACCAACTGCAACTTGATGTTGAACGGGTCTGGAGCTGCTCAACTGGCTGCCTGGCTGCTTGGCTGCCTGGTTGGTTGCCTGGATTTTGTGTTTAAGCCGCCGCGCGTTGAGTTCTAACCGCATGCCGCCACAATGTCCTCTTAATTTCCTAGGCTGCAGCTGTGCGATGATATCGTCGTCGGCGTTGTCCTCGCAGCTACCTCACTCACTCACTCGCTCTCTCTTTCTGACTCTCTCCATCTCCCTTTCGCTGTGTGTGTGTGTGTGTTTGCTCGTTTTTTAATTCAACTGATTGTACTGCAGCTTCTGGAATTCGGCATTTCTTAAAGCCGCACATTGTGCGCGTCGGCAACATCTTGGGTGCTTGCAACAGCAGCTAGGTACCTGAACTGCGACTCTCTTGCAACTTCTTGTGGCCGTTTGCCGCCTGCCGCCTTCGCAATCTGCAAAACAGAAAGAACAAAAACAAAGTTTAAGAAATGACAATTTGTGAGCTGCTTTTTGCTGTTGTTGTTGTTGCTTTTGTGTATTGTTTTTTGCTTGACTTGTCTGCCGTCCGTGCCTCTTGCTTTCATTGTGATTATTTAAAGGCCAAAACCCGCCAGGCGGCCTTAACGAGGCGCTTGTGCCTTTCAGAACTCCTTCGGCGCATTTAGTTAAGCAATTATTGTTGGCAATGCAAACAAATAATGCGTACATTGTATGCAACTGTCTAAGCCGGGATTGTGCAACTGTGCACAACACACACACACACATACACACACACACCCCCACCACTCCCTTGGCTGACTTACTCCAATGATTTTCCAAGTTAATCAAAATTCTTTGCTATCGACTATGAAATCTCAACGACCTTACCCCCCAGGTGCGCCCGTCTGCCTTTTGCTAGCGCCATGTGGCAACATGCGCCGCCTGCCACGCCCAAAGCGCTGCCACTGAAGCGTGGCAGAGGCGACTAGCAGACATCAGCTTACTAAAATTTTTTCTTTTCTTTCTGTTTTTTTTTGCTCGCTTCACTGCGCATTTTATGGCTGAGAATTAGCTTTTTTGGAGTGGTTTCTTCCATAGATTAGATTTATTAAGTTGTTGTTTTTTTTTTTTTTTTTTTTATGCAGTCTGGCAACCTCTTCGAATAGTGCCTTGCATGTCTGATTATCTTTCATATTTTCTAACGATTATATCATAGTTTGAGAGATTATTTAGATAAAGTTTTGTTTATGGAAAAACACAAAAAGAAATGAAAATGATTTGTGTCGAAAAATATTTGGTAATATTTTATTGTGAAATACGTTCTGTTCAACTTATTAAGCTTGTATAAGTGCGGGTTGAATTAAATTTAAAAAAGCTTTCTTAAAGATTTTTTACTTGCTCAGAAAAAAATCTACCCAAAGCTCATCTGATTTGGTGTCCATTTTCTTCCATTTTAGTTTAAAAATTTTTGCAAATAAAAAAAATTTCATTGAAAAATTAAAATTTTTAATTTACTAATTTGTGAATATATGTTCTTTAAAGTTTTATAAGAACAATCTTGAATTCTACATTTTAGTAATATACTTCCGAAATTTGGCCCATAATTTTATTAGAGAAATCTTAAAACTTCAGTAAATGTTGTCGACATTAAAATTTAAAATAATATTTCGAGTTTTTAAATGCGTTTTCAGTATCTTTACACGGAAACAATTCACTTAAATTAATTGAATTATTCTGTCCAAGCCACGATTTTCTCAACTCTTTACATTAGCTAATATATATAGCTATATAAAAATTGTGTAGATTTCAACATGTCATTCGATTGTGGGCAGGAAATGAGCTGAACCGAACTGAGCTCTTGTTGCTGGCTTTGTTGTTTTATTGTTGCTGTTACCCGGTACTGGGTACTGTCGACTGCTAACTGGGGAACTGTGGGCAGCAGCAGCTCGGATTGGGTCTGTGTGGGACGTCCGCGTGCTTCATTATATAATGAAATGGATGGCACAAGTGTGCGGCGTTGGTGCGCTTAGAATTTATTACCGAAGATGTTTTGTCACCGCCGCTAATACCCGTACAATAGGCCAAAGAGTCGTTAACTTGTCTCAATTCGTTTTGTTAACGTGCGCAAAACGGTGAGAGGAGTTCTTGGCATAACAAATAAAATAATTGAAATTAGAATTTTGATAAACTAAATTTGTAGGAAATATTATTTGTTAGGTTCTTAAAGAAACCTTACCAAACTGCCTTTTAAGTTTCCAATCGGTATTTGCTTAGCAAGTATATATACAAATATTTTTTAAATTTATATTTGTTTAATAATATATAAAATAAAAAATATATATATAATATATATATATCTTCGATGTTGAGTTTTCGATAATATAGAGAAAACCCTGAACAATTTGAAAGCCTCAGAAATCAATCTGAAATGTTTTCACAAATTTCTTTGAATTGCATTTTATAAGAAAAATAAATTATTAGAATATTTAAACAAATTAGAATATTTAAAAAAATTTGTATTCAATAAAAATCATAGGTTAAAGCACAAACAATTATTCTTCATTAAATTACATTTGAGTAATGAATTTTAAAATTTCTACTTCTTGAGATTTTACAGTATAGAATAAACTATCAAATAAAATAGAATCCATTTAAAATCTCTATTTAATTGTTTCCCAATGATTTTCGTAAAGTTCGTTAAAACTATGTTTTTAAAAAATGTCTGCAATCTCAAACCTTAAAAAAACTCGGAACAAATATGATTCCATAACGTTTGCAACTCTTCTTCTGTATGCAACGTGAACATCGTTAGCTAGTAAAATACTCTATAAATCGTGCGCTCTTCCACTTGATGAAAGTGCCATAAACTTTCAATTAAACTTTATGCTTCTGCACAGCTTTTGATGAACTTCTTGGCCATCGCGACGGCTTCGAGGTCTAGACAATGATGATGATGATGATAGTGATGATGATTGAGACTGGAACCGAGACTGAAACTGCGAACCCAACCTTAGTTTTTGTGGCATCAAGCTTATCATCGTGTGATTGGCGCCGATTAAGCAATCCAAGCAAAAGCGAAAAAAAAATAAAAATAAATAAACAACTTTGCATAATGCTCTGCGAGTGGATGCGAGGCACTGTCTGCAATTATTTGTGAATTAACATTTATAACACTTGATCCTGTGCTGTTGGCAGAGGGTAGAAAGCGTTGCGCTTGACGCTTCGCTGCATTTAAAAAGTATTTTTCGTGCCTTGCCGCAGCAACGGCGAGCCAAGAAATATTTGCAGCGGCAACCGCTCAGCCTTGCGTCAGTCCAATTGGACATTTGTCCATTTGGCTGTATGTCTGTTATGCGGATTCATTGCAACCGCAGTCACTTGTTCAAGTTGCCACATGCGGCAGCTACCGCTGTTGTTGTTGCTGTTGTTGTTTGCTGCTGCTGTGCTAAATTTCACACCAACAATGAGCGCGCGCCACAATGAATGAAAATGAGTGACGCGCCGCATTGCGTTGCACTTTGGCTTGGTCTTCAGCCTGGCTCAAAGCTAAATCGATACCTTAATTCAAAGGAACGCCAGACCGCATTTTTGGTTAATCAGCAGCGCGTCCGCTGCGCTGTTGTGGCACGCGTGAGATTTCCTGTCACAGGTTTCAAATTGCAAGTAGCCAAAAAAAAGTAAAACACAGATAATAAAAAGAACTGCCTTATATAAATTTATATATATGTTTGTTTTTCTTTTTGGCGCTTCCGATGGCTTATCTGCCACTTGGGCCTGGGAATTGTGGCAAGAGCGAGCCGCGTGTGCTGTTGTTGTTTGTTGTTGTGCAATTGCCTTTAAAAAGCTGTTAACATGCGTTGTCATCGCTGCCATATGTTGCACGACGCGACGCGTCGCGACTCGAACTCGAAGTCGAAGTCGAAGTCGCAGTCAAAGTCGGTGGCGACAGCGAATTCGACTCCTGGTCGCCATTGGAGACCCAATTGCCGCCACCTGGCACAACTGAACCCATTTTGCGGTGCTTGGATCAACCCGCGAAGCTGCAGTTTGTCAGCATGCGTTGATTTCCATTGAAATCTATGCGAAAGTGCAAAGCCCACAGATTTGCGTAGCTCGCAGCGCTAGTTATAGCTTCCTCAGTTCACATGTGCCGTCCCTTATTTGGAAGCTTGTGTGGTGCGCAAAAAAGCAACAACAAAACGAAATAAAAAAAAAAACAACAAAATAAAAATAACAAAACCAGCACAACAACAACAGCAGTAGCAGCAGCAGCGTCGGCGGCCAAGCCGAGTCACACAACAACAGCAACAAGAACAACAACAGCAGCAGCCGCAGCAACAGCAACAGTTGCGGGGGGGAGCAGCTGCTCGGAGACAGAAACTGAGCCGAGTGCAACGTGGTCGCCACATTGGCTGACTTATGACGAAAATAATTGCGGCTATCGCGACTGGCGATCGCGTCATCGTCATCGACATCGTCAGCAGCGTTGCTTGTAGAAAGCTCATCGAAACTGTTGTCGTTGTCCCTGTGCGCCGCATACACTGTAAAATGGGTCCTGCAGTTAGTTTGTATACAACGGAAATCTGATGTATTATGTCAAAAAAAAAATTAAAAACCTCATTAAAAGTTAGAATATCGGAATAAAGCTTGGATATTTTATTATGTTGAAAAATATGCATAACAACATTTGCTGTACCAAGATTTAGTGTCTCTTTAGTCAGATTTCTTCGTGTAGTAAAAATTACAACTAAAAGGATTAAATTTTCTTATGATGTAAAATATATAAATATTAAATTTTTGTATTTTAAGATTTATTGAAATTATTCCTTTGGATTCGGTATCAAATTAAAGATAATAAATTTTTTTTGCGAAACGAAAATCAAATTTCATATAAACCCACTTGCAGAGCATCTAACAGTCAAGCACTTTTCACAGTTGCATTTCAAGTAGGTTTTAGCTACGTTTTCATTTTTCATTTCTTTGCTTCCTTTAGCCGTTATACGCTGCGTATGAGTAATCAATAATCATTTTATCGCCCGTTTTCTAGACAGCATGTGTGGTCGGCGCATTTAATTTTCATAATGTTTTAAGACGCACAATCGATTGCCATAATAATTTCACGCAAATATAGCACAAGAGGCAAGTGCGCAGAGGGGGGGGGTACTAATGGAGGGTGTAGTGTGGAAGGAGGGCGGGGTAGAGACACAAGCGAGTCGAACGACAATTTCACATATTGTAATTTAGTTAATTCGCATCGTTTGGCGTACGCAAATTCGCCAACATTGTCTATGCATTAGGTACATGTCGTAGTTGTTGTTGTTGTTACTGCTGTTGTTGTTGTTACTCTTGTTGTAGTTGCTTTTGTTGTTGGTGTTGTTTCGTATCGAAGGCGACTGTGCGGCGTCTGTTGTTGACTGCGTTTGATATGCAAATTTCTGTTTGCCATTTGCTTCAGCAGGCACAGATACAGATACAGATACAGATACCCAGGCTACAGCTACAGTCAATGCTATAGATACAGATACATGCAAATGCGAATATCGTTCGCAGTCGTTTGGGTTAAATCGCCAAACGGCATCACCGTATGAAAATTATAGTTTTTCTTCTCTTTTTTCTTCTCACTGTTTAACATTGCATTTATATTGCCGAATATTGCCAAAATGGGGTCGTAAAAACTCCAAAGGTTGTCCCTAAAGCATCCTGTTTATTGCGCTGTGTCTGTGTGGGTGTTCCTCTTCAAACAAATGGATTTAGCTACTTTTTCTTTGCTTGCAATATAAACTCAAGTTCTTAATACAAAGTTGCACACGCTTAAACTGAATCTAAAGTAGATTTTTTATTATATTGTAACTTTGTAAATTGTCGCAAAAGTGTTGAAGTCTAATTCTTTAAATAATTTTTAAAGACTTAGTGATATTTTGAGCTAGAGATAAATTAGTAGAGCTCCTCTTATACTTTATGTCTGCATAGTTTAAAGTTGAGGCAAATATAACCACAAAAACTTTTAAAATTGATTTTTAAAAATGATCAAAAACTTGAAATTGATAAAATAAAAAAGTGCAATAAGCGTTTCTGTGTATCATCAGTATATTTATTCAGTAGTTAAATAATTAGCTAGAGAATTATTTAAGTAATAAATTGTTGTTTCAGTAAGTTTGTAAAAGTCGCCAAACTATCAAGATTATATTTAGTTATCAAAATGATAAATATTTACTCATTTTATATATATTTCAAAACAGATAGTACAGCGTGCATTCTGTTAAACTACTGCTCGGACATTGCTTATTTGGACAGCTGCGAGTGGGCCGCAGAAAAAAAGAGAAGAAATAAGAAAAAAGTTTCTCATCCACAGGCCACTTAAAGCGATCACAAAACTATGCAATGATCAGCAAAAAGAAACGTTTTGATCGCGTTCTCAGCATTTTCGGCGCTTCATTTGTCGCATTTCATTTGGCCATTTGCAGCTGATTGACTTCGAACAACTGCAGCACATGGCGTATGCGCAATATTTGCAAGCATTGCCCAGGCAGGCAGCGCAGCAGCAGCATAGGCAGCCGCAGCGACGGCAGCGTCAGTGACTGCCACTTACGCGACGCCTTGACATGCCCACACGTAGCAACAACAGCAACAGCAGCAGCAGCAACAGCAGCAACAACAACACCCCAACAACTTTGCAACATGCCACGAAACTTTTTCGGAATTTATGTTGCGCCGCTTTTTTTTTCAATTTTTTCTCTCTCTTTTTTAACGGGCGGCGTGTGAGAATTTCTTTTGAAATGCAGCGTGTGCAACGCGTGTTTAGAGACAGCATCGAACCTTTAATAAGCTGCTGCTGCTGCTGCTGTTGCTGTTGCCCAGCGTTAAATTTATAATGTGGCACGCAATTAATTCACTGCCAAAGCTGCCAAGCAGCGGGCCAAAAGGCGCAAAAATTATCACACCATTCAAATGACGCTCACGATGGCGGCCCAATGTTAGTCGAGTTGTCCAGTTGCCATTTGCCCAGTTGTCGCTTTGGCGGCAAAACATTTAACAAGCTCAGCTGTCCAAGTTGGCCAGTTAGCCAGACCAGCCACAGATGCGGCATGCCACCTAGAAAGCGCACGCTAGGCGTCCAATTGGCTGCCCAAGTTGAGGGGGGGACAATGCCCATTGGTTGACCGCTGGCCGGTGGTCCTTTGTCAGTGAGCGCGCTGTCAACGCTAATTTGTGGCCAGTAGCTGCTGCTGCTGCTGCTGCAGCCAGCAAAAATATAGCCATAAATGTTTAGCACTAGCAGTTGATCAATAAAAATCTGCATGCAACGTGCGAGTTTTACAAATTACATGCCGCATGCGGCATTTAACTACATTTCAGGATGGTAACAACGCGTATTTTCCCACGTCTCATTAAAATTGCAGTTAAAATGCTGCAAAATCAGGCCCAGAGACAGGCCGAAGAGCCGGGCTGGGACCTCCTCGGCCAGCTCATGCTGTTCTTTTACTTTCTATCGGCGCATTGCATCGTCGAACGTCCTCATCGTCATTATTGTCAACTCTCAACCAGTTGGCAATCGTCTGTCCAACTGTCCCTCCCTGTTATCTGTCCGTCTGTCGTTTAGCTTCTGCCTGCCGTTCTAGATTGATGTCTGCGCTCATCACAGATTCTCTGATTCGAGCTGCAGTTTGGCACAGTTTGCGCACTTTGGCATCTCTTTTTGTTGTTTTTGTATTCCTCTTCATGAAATATAACTTTGGCAAGGAGCTACAACTTGAGCCAAAAAGTTTGTCCTGCTCAGCACTTTATTATTAACTAAATCTTAAACTTCGTAACTTATAAACATTTTTGATGTTCTTAGCATGAAGTGAACATTTTCTCACTCAGTTCGTAAAGTAAATTTTTATTAAAAAAATTTCTTATAGTTTCTAAAGTTTGAAATTAGTTAAAGTCGCTTTTTAAGTAGTTTTGCTGCTTAATAATCCAATTTCTTTACGGTATATTAAATATAAAAGCTCCTCTCTCTCTCTCTTTTATTTAAATGATCATAAATCAATAATTTATTTAATTTTTTTCTTGTTTTAAGTATTGAATAAATTTAACTAGCGAAAAATCTTTTCTGTTAAAGAATGAAATCAAATTAATTATGCTGTAGAATATTATCTGTCAATATTAAGAAATAATTTCATTCGGTTTGATTCTTGAAAAACTTTCAGATGACAACTAAGTGTTATTAGCTTAAACTGTTTGCATTCTTAGAAAAAGATTATTTATAATTGCATTTAGCTCTCTCAGAAAAAGATAAAGAATATACAAATTTTAAATCCTGGCTTAGCCAGACTTCCTTTTGTTAATATTATCAAACTATCGAGCTATTTTTGTTTTGAGGAAAAAATGGAAAATTATTCCATGTTTAATCAACTATATCACTTTTTCAATTTATTATAATTATTAATTATAATGAAATTTTGTCAAAAAAATAATATATATATATATATATATATATACATATTATATTTTATAAAGTATTTTTTGTTGCAGTGTTCAGCGAGCTCGCAGCTGAAAGTTGAATGCTGCCCACTCTCGAGTCGTCAACTTGATTGTTTTGCTGTTGTTATTGTGCCTTAATATCTGATTCTTGTATATAATATATATATATATGTGTATATATATCTTATATAGGTATTTAAACATAAGCATTTGCGCCTTAATTAAACTCGCTTATGGTGTGTGTGTGTGTGTGTGTGTTTGTGTGTGTGTGTTCGCTCGCTCGTAGGAGTTAATTAGACTGCGGAGGTGTACGGCCCTGGTCTCTTGGGTCCGGGGCTCTCCGAATGTTTCTCCGTCAATTCGCTGGCCATTTCGTTCGCTTTCAAGTCAAGTTTCAGCTATTAGTCGCTCAATATTACGCGTTTTGCTGCTGTACAAACATTTATATTGTTGTTGTTGTTGTTGTTTGCTGTGATCTTGAGTTCTTGCTGCTGGTCCCGGGGCCTACTATACTACAAATATCGATACGTACCGGGGCCGTTCGGTCTGCTCTGTTCACACGCTGCTCATCAACAATTGCTGTCACGAATTTTCCACTCGGCGCTTTTTGCGCG
This sequence comes from Drosophila paramelanica, assembly GCA_035043915.1. Taxonomy (NCBI): domain Eukaryota; kingdom Metazoa; phylum Arthropoda; class Insecta; order Diptera; family Drosophilidae; genus Drosophila; species Drosophila paramelanica. The sequence goes on along the minus strand of JAWNMO010000674.1, from coordinate 9,311,054 downwards.
CGCTACTTGTTTGTATTTTAAAATTTATTTATTTGTGCAGCATCCAAACACACACACACTCAGAGTAAGAAATACACACTCGATGAGTGTGCTGCTGCTGTCCAGAGACAGAGACAGAGACTGAGCCAATGCCAGAGTCGTCCTCCTGGAGCGCACCAAAGAATGCATTTGATCAGATAATGTAATTCGCATTTTAAATTGAGGCGCATTCCCAGTTAGACTTCTTCTCACATGCATTTACCGTGTGCGCTGCGTTGGCCCATCCTTCAGACCCGGCTCAGTGGACTCCCTGGCCTGGCCAGGCCTCGTCCCTGCCCCAATCCTCTGCTTGTCTTTGCCGTTCCAGCGTTGCGGGCGTTGCATTATTACGCACAAGTAAATCATCGCAGACGTCGTCGTCGTCGTCCAGCAGCAGCCTCAAAGGCTTGTTAAGTAATTTAGTTGGCTTCTTTTTTTCGCTTTCTTGGCCCTTTTTTTTATATGATATTATGTATTTTATTTTATTTTTTTCTTGCTTCTCTCTTCTTATGTTGTTTTGGCATATTTGTTTGACTTGCATTTGTTATTGTCCATATGCATTAAATTGGTTTTCAATTAGGACAAAGGTGTTTTCTAATTTGATCACAAGCTTTGAGTCAATATCTAAGAAACTCTCCTCAAGGAAATCACTTGCAATTCGTTTAGTATAAGTTTTCGCAACTCTATAATTATTTACTACACCCGACGCTCGCCTTTTAAGGCATTTTGCAATTAATCAATCATTTTATAGTCTATTTTCAACATGTTCTCAGTATGAATCAAATTCGCTGTTAATTTATTCCATTTCGTTTTGCTCGGCGATCACTGACTTCTGAGCAAGTCTTAACATTATTACAAACGATCTCTGTATCATTTTCTATACCTTTTTAAGTCATGTCGTTCCAGTAAGTTAATAAACTTTGAGCATTATTCGAATGTGCTTAATTTGTTGTCATTTTGTTCACAAGATTTTTTTATCTGGTATATTTTTGTATATTATTTTTATAATCGTACCAAACTTTGGACTTTAAGAAATTATTAATTTTTAATAGGTGTTTTTTTGCAAGAAATAATTCTTCATAAAATTTAAAAATATATTTATAAAGAGTTCATTATTTACTTGCCTATTATATTGTTTTGGACTATGATAAAATAAAACAAGAACATTGCAGTCGGGCGATACCGACTGCGTTATACTCGTACACGTTCTTGAATAAAAGATTCCATAGCTCCCATATATCAAACCCCCATAACTTTGTCAAAACTGAACCGATTTTCACGTTTGATGGCATTTTGATCATGATTTGTCCTATTTATTGACTCTACATTCAAAATATATTCATTTTCGAAAATAAAATTTTTTTGAATTTTTTGGTCAAAAAAGCAAGGGTCCCCCCTTGTGAAATTTGGAAAAAACAATTTTTTCAAAATTTAGAATTGCGAATTTATAGTTTTAATCGATTTTATTTGTCACAATTAGCATAAAAAACAACATTTGAGGTGATTCTGAGGGGGTCAAATTTTTGGTCAAAAATCATCCCAAAATCGACAAAAATTTTGACATGTAAGGTTGTCAGAATTCATAGCTCCCACATATCAAACCCCCATAACTTTGTCAAAAGTGAACCGATTTTCACGTTTGATGGCATTTTGATCATGATTTTTCCTATATATTGACTCTACATTCAAAATATATTCATTTTCGAAAATAAAATTTTTAGAATTTTTTGGTCAAAAAAGCAAGGGTCCCCCCTTGTGAAATTTGGAAAAAAATTTTTTTTCAAAATTTAGAATTGCGAATTTATAGTTTTAATCGATTTTATTTGTCACAATTAGCATAAAAAACAACATTTGAGGTGATTCTGAGGGGGTCAAATTTTTGGTCAAAAATCATCCCAAAATCGACAAAAATTTTGACATGTAAGGTTGTCAGAATTCATAGCTCCCACATATCAAACCCCCATAACTTTGTCAAAAGTGAACCGATTTTCACGTTTGATGGCATTTTGATCATGATTTTTCCTATATATTGACTCTACATTCAAAATATATTCATTTTCGAAAATAAAATTTTTAGAATTTTTTGGTCAAAAAAGCAAGGGTCCCCCCTTGTGAAATTTGGAAAAAAAAATTTTTTTTTAATTTAGAATTGCGAATTTATAGTTTTAATCGATTTTATTTGTCACAATTAGCATAAAAAACAACATTTGAGGTGATTCTGAGGGGTCAAATTTTTGGTCAAAAATCATGCCAAAATCGACAAAAATTTTGACATGTAAAGTTGTCAGATTCCATAGCTCCCATATATCAAACCCCCATAACTTTGTCAAAACTGAACCGATTTTCACGTTTGATGGCATTTTGATCATGATTTGTCCTATATATTGACTCTACATTCAAAATATATTCATTTTCGAAAGAAAATTTTTTGAATTTTTTGGTCAAAAAAACAGGGTCCCCCCTTGTGAATTTTGGAAAAAAAAATTTTTCAAAATTTAGAATTGCGAATTTATAGTTTTAATCGATTTTGTTTGTCACAATTAGCATAAAAAACAACATTTGAGGTGATTCTGAGGGGGTCAAATTTTTGGTCAAAAATCATGCCAAAATCGACAAAAATTTTGACATGTAAAGTTGTCAGATTCCATAGCTCCCATATATCAACCCCCATAACTTTGTCAAAACTGAACCGATTTTCACGTTTGATGGCATTTTGATCATGATTTGTCCTATTATTGACTCTACATTCAAAATATATTCATTTTCGAAAGAAAATTTTTTGAATTTTTGGTCAAAAAGCAGGGTCCCCCCTTGTGAATTTTGGAAAAAAATTTTTCAAAATTTTGCATTTATAGTTTTAATCGATTTTATTTGTCTTGCTAAAAAACAACATTTGAGGTGATTCTGAGGGGTCAAATTTTTGGTCAAAAATCATCCAAAATCGACAAAAATTTTGACATGTAAGTTGTCAATTCCATAGCTCCCATATATCAAACCCCCATAACTTTGTCAAAACTGAACCGATTTTCACGTTTGATGGCATTTTGATCATGATTTGTCCTATATATTGACTCTACATTCAAAATATATTCATTTTCGAAAAGAAAATTTTTTTGAACTTTTTGGTCAAAAAAGCAAGGGTTCCCCCTTGTGAATTTTGGAAAAAATTTTTTTTCAAAATTTAGAATTGCGAATTTATAGTTTTAATCGATTTTATTTGTCACAATTAGCATAAAAAACAACATTTGAGGTGATTCTGAGGGGTCAAATTTTTGGTCAAAAATCATCCCAAAATCGACAAAAATTTTGACATGTAAGGTTGTCAGAATTCATAGCTCCCACATATCAAACCCCCATAACTTTGTCAAAAGTGAACCGATTTTCACGTTTGATGGCATTTTGATCATGATTTTTCCTATATATTGACTCTACATTCAAAATATATTCATTTTCGAAAATAAAATTTTTAGAATTTTTTGGTCAAAAAAGCAAGGGTCCCCCTTGTGAATTTTGGAAAAATTTTTTTTTCAAAATTTAGAATTGCGAATTTATAGTTTTAATCGATTTTATTTGTCACAATTAGCATAAAAAACAACATTTGAGGTGATTCTGAGGGGGTCAAATTTTTGGTCAAAAATCATGCCAAAATGGAAAAAAATTTTGACATGTAAAGTTGTCAGATTCCATAGCTCCCATATATCAAACCCCCATAACTTTGTCAAAAGTGAACCGATTTTCACGTTTGATGGCATTTTGATCATGATTTGTCCTATATATTGACTCCACATATTATATGTATATATGTATCTAAAGTTTCAAGTCTCTATCTTCAATAGCGCCGAAAAAAACGTGACGGACATTGCACAAACCCAATATACTACTTTCACTTCGTGAACGAGTATAAACATTTACATTAAATTTGGCTTATAACTTTACCAAATCCAATTAAATTTTTAACAATAATTTCTTTGAACGCCGAAAATTTTTTAAAAATTTTCTAAAAGAAAACTATTTACAATTAAATGTTCTTTTAAGGATCACAGAATTACTAAAAAAATATCATTTTTTTTTTAATTTCAAATATGGTAATAATTAAATAATATATAAAAAATAAAGTTTATTTTGACCATGACTTCCATTAGAGATCACATGGAGTTGAGTTCTTATCATAGATAGAAAGTGGTTATATTAACTACTCAATTTATGCTCCTGCTGACTGATTAAGGCTTGCTTATCATATCAACTTTGCTATGCATATCAATGTTCGTCATTGCAGACGCAACTTTCCTCTTTCACCCAAGATCATTTTAGATCGTTCGAACTGCGCATCAGCAATTGCAGTTGGGCATTAGCATATCGCTGTTCAGATCTATAACTCTGGGCCAAACAGGAACTCGCTGCTAGCCAATTTGAATGTCAAAGTCTTGGAGCCAGCCCCAAGTTGCCCGATCGGATGGATCGCTCTCATAGTTTAACGATTGAATTTTGATATTTGTGACACGCAGATTTTCCATCAGTGTCAACAAGGCATTGTTTGGCCACGTCAACGTGGTTGGTCCGCCGGCTCAGTGGGCTGACAGGACAGGCGGGCTGGCTAGCTGACTGACTGACTGTCTTACTGACTGACTGACTGGCAGACTGGCAGACTGGCAGACTGAAAAACTGACAGAGTTGATCGTCGATTTTTCAACATCAGCCCGAAAAAATGCAAAAGCGAACACAACGCGTACATTTGCATAGACACAAAATTACGAGTTTAAGAGTCGGATCGATAAAATACAAAATCAAAAAAAATAAATAAAATAAAAATAAAATAAATAAAGAAAAATAAACGCAGGTTTCCTGGTGTCCCGTTGCCGTGCGATGTCTTTTTATTGAATTTATGTACCCACACAATGGCTGTGGGGCCGACTGGAGGCGCAGGTTTGGTCTGGTCTGGCCGGGTCTGATCTGGCCAAGTGTTGGCCAAAACACCATTCTAGCGGTTAAAGCCAGCTTGTTTATTGGCATGAAAATCTATCAAAAATGCATCATGCATTTATATTTATTATACGTAAACACAAAAATAATGTGCTTGACATTTGACCCGGCCCAAACGACAACGTTTGGCCATATGTTGCCACGTCTTTTAGGCTGATTATGAAACGGCTTTCTGTTTGTTTGTTTGTTTGGTTGCTTTTTTTATTTGCTGCTTTGTCGGTCTGTCTGCCTGTCTCCCCGCCTCCCCCTGACCAGCCTGCCTGCCCGCCAGCCATTGTCTTTGGCCTGTTTGGAGTCTCGCCGTATTTTGCATTCTAACACAAATCAAATGCGGCCCCACTCGGCACTCGACACTCGCCACTTAAACGCTCGTTTATAATGTTGTTAAAATACAATAAATAGCCAGGATTCGCAGCAGGCGGTTTCATAGCGCAACGGCAACGCACAGATCTCGCTCTCCTCTCCCATGCTGATTTATGAAATGTGGACGCCGACTTGGCGGCCAACCAAAGGCCAAATCCCCCACTGCACTCCAGTCAGCCAAATCCGAGACCAACTGCTGACTGTTAACTGCTAACTGCTAACTGCTGCTGCTGCTGCTGTTGCTGTTGCTGCGGTGATTGTGTGTGATTGCAACTCTTTGATTGAGTTGTCCGCGTGCTGGGCTTCTGTTTACATAGACCCTGAGCTACTTAGCAGACTGTCATTGGCTTAAAAGCAGCATATTATACAAAAAATTACACTTTTTCAATAATTAACAAGAACCTAAACCTTATATATAATATTAGACTTTCCCAGATCATCGAAAATATGCTTAAAGCATTTTAAATCGTTTTGGCAATCGTTCTTCAAAACTGATCTCAGAAAACTTTTATGTAAACTAAATAAATTATAAAATGTAACAAATATGTTTTCAGTTTAATGCAACTAAATATTATTTTAATTATTTATAATTTTCATTTGCATGCAAAAAATTGAGTTTAAAACATTTTAATTCTTTTTAAACGTTTCAAAAATAGCAATTTTTAGATGAACAACTTTTAAATAATAAAAATATTTTAACTTCTACCTTTTCACTGGCTTTTAAAATTTTTCTGTATATTTTGTACTCCATCTAATCAATTTTATATCACTTTATCTATTGGTCATTCGGAAACGTGTTGTAAAATTCAATATATGAGTTGTAAAATACTGCTTAATAATGTGTTTACAATTTGTTTTATAAAATGAAATTTTATGATATTATAAAATAAGTTTGTTTTAAATATAGAAATTTAGTCAAGTAACTTCATATGATCCCTTTAATCAATTTAAGTGATATTGTGCTATGCATAGTGTAAAATTCAATTAACACTTTACTAAGATATAATTAAAAAACTTACCCTTAGTAAACGTTGATCTTGAATCATCTTTGAGATCTTAGTCTTTAAACTTTGCAATTTGTACACGACAACATTTTCCATCGGTCTGTCACACACTTGCCGCACATTTTCATCGGCCACTTTTAACGTCTTTTCCAATGGTGCACTTAACTCCACGCACGATGATCAACACGATCGTTCGCTGATTCGTTGATCGTCGTGCGGCTCACGCAGTTGCTCACAGACTGAAAGCGCAATCCGAGCCGCTGTGACTCTTGAGCCGTGCGTGTTTTGATCTCTGAGAAAACTCGTTTCAAGCAATACGCCACAATTTTAAGAGCACGCTCCTCACTTGATCGAACGTGTGGGAGTGCAATGGCACATATTGTGCACCCACTCGCTCTCCGGCGCGCTCTTTACCTGCGCTCTTAAGTTGGGTTTTTATTAGGCACTTAAGCGCTTATATAGTATATAGCCAGAGCTGTGGGCGTGACTTCTGGCCGCTGTGGTGTGCGTATTAGATTTTATAGACTCGCTTTTGACTTGCTTACATGTCCATTTTGGGCCGGGCCTTATGTACATTGGCCGTTTGGGGGCTGACGCGACAAATGAGCAAACAAATGAGCGTCAATTTATGAGTTTCTTCTCTATTCTGTTGTTGTTTTTGTTGTTGCCATGAGCATTTAATTTACACGAATTTGTTATAATATCATATATATATATATGTATATAACGCTGGGTGTAACCAGTTTTTCTGCTGTTTTGTGAAATTTGTCGTGCACAAAATATGAAATCAGCTTTGATTTTGTGGGCGTGAGCACGAGAAGCGATTTTCAGTTTTATTTATTTTATTTTTATATTTTTTGCTCATTTTTGTCGAATGACACAATTTAATGAAATCTGTTGAGATCTCTGTTGGACTGTTGTCTAATGATCGCTGTAGTCGAGCTCTGAAATAGCTTTAGCTGATTTTGCTTTTGTTTTTGTCTGATTAGTTGGCCTTTCTAACATTTTTAATTAAGCTCATTTTAAGCCACATTTGCGTCGTGTTGGGGCTTCAAAAACAATCACGATTTTATCACACTATTTTCTAGCTTTAATTAGAACGCAACTTTGATTACCTCGCTCATATTGTATATATTGTATTTGTGCAATGTCCATCTTGCTGTCCGTCATATTATTATGAATGTTTGACAGTACAGATACAAATTTTTACATGTAAAACAGTTAGACCCATAACTTGGTCAAAAGTGAACTGTTTTTCACGTTTGATTTTTGTCAAGATTTTGCCTATAAATTGATTTTATTTTTCTAATACATATAAATTTTAAGAAATAAAGTTGATTTAATTTAGGCTTATCCTCTAGATTGATTCGTTTGTTTAAATATATAATAAAAATAACATAATATAATAATTTTTTTAAAAAGTTATCTGGGTTTCCTGTCCAAATTCATACTTTTTTATGTGTATAAATAGGTTTGATTAGAAGTACACTGTGAGAGTAAAAATTAAAATAATAATTTAAAAATGGGAAAAAATTGCAGTTGCGTTTTTTGTAGTGAGTCATATGCTAGAGTCAGGGGATTTTCCCAGTACGCATACTCTATGTTTCTGCGGTGTTTCTATTACTGACAGAATATTGTATTAAATTTGAATCACATTTTGCCTTCGATTGCAAGCTATCACTCTAAATTTTGTAATATAGCCATTGATCGTTTATATTCTTTTTAAGTTATCTAAATATTCTGTATACACAGGTAAATTTTAATTTAACATAAGTTTTTTTACTTTTGCGTATATTTTTTAAAGAATTTTTTAGTTACAGTTTTGCCGACAACGATTTTAAGTAAAAGTCGCTTTTAATTTAATTGGCTTCTAAATCAATTATTAAAACAAAAATAAGCGATTAATGCTTTAGTTTTATAAACTAGCAATCTATTAGCAAACAATAATTAGTAAAATATATATTTAAACTAGACAATCCCCTGGCTTAGTTTGCGGCCCATTTGAACTGTTTGCAGATGCAACTGATTCGCAAACTGAATAGCACCCGGCTCTAATCGCTGTCAGGGCACACACTGTACAGATTGCAGAGGCCAGTTACGACGGTTTGGTGGTTAGCCAGGGAAATGCACCCACATGAGCTGCCAGTTTGCGGTTGGCGACTCGTTTAAATGCAAAACAGATACTCGATACTCGATGCCCGCTGCCCGATGTCCGATGCCTGGTATAATTGCAATGTCCATTCAACTGTTTGTTTGCGGCCAAGTTCATTTCATTTGGTTGGTTTTTGGTTTGCATTTGGCCTTTAGGCCGTTGTTAGTGCCCATCATAAATTTGCGGAAAGCGGGCGCCTGGCCAAACGCCAGAGCTAATCGGTGGCGTTTCATCTGACTGCGCTTGGCCCTCCGACTGCTCTTAGCCGATAAGTTGTCGTTGTCGTCGTTGTCGTTGTCGTTGCCGTTGTTGTTGTCGTTGTCGCTGGCTTGTTCTGTTGTCTTGGCGCACGCATAATTAGGCCTGGCTCTCTAGTCAGCTGCGTCTCTGCAGGTTGCCTATCGGGCCCATACAATTTGGCCAAATAATTGCTGGCTGAGAACAATAAGCCAAGCGTCGAGCTCGTTGCTCTTTGGGCCCCAATCGTGGCATCTTAATGCCCGCCTGACATTTAAATAGATGCTAATTCCCATCATAACTGCAACTGCAACTGCAACTCGGAGACTTAAGACTCTGCTCTTCAAACTTGGCCCAATAAATGGTTTTCGCTTTGAGCCCGCGCTGCACGATGTGCACTTTCTTGTTGGCATCTTTGGAGCTATTGGAGCACTTCCTGCTGGCCGCTTTCTTTGCGCGTGAATCCGTGTAACCGCAAACTGTGATTTGACCAAAAACAGAAAGCCGCCGAGGCTTGCGGATATAAACGCTTTAAAGTGCATGTTGTTGGCCCGGATGCGACCGAACGAAACCCACAGCCAAACCGACCAAACTCCAGCTCTGACAATGTCTTTCTACGCAGTGTTGTCTCTGTCTACTGATTGTTGTTGCTGTTGTTTTTGTGGTTGTTGTTGCTGCTGTTTCGTGTCAACTGGCTTTGGCTTTGGCTTTGTTCGCCAGCCGCCCCATTTTGACCAGCCCGAGTCGGCGGCCCCGGCGGCCTGGCCCGGCCTGGCCATAACATTTGCTTAACGTTTCCTGTTGAACTCTTCGCGCTGCTTCACTTGGCTCGGTTCGGTTCGGGTTTGTTTGGATTGGTTTGGGTTGTGATTCCGCCTACCCAAACACAGTGGTCCTTCAGAATTCAAAAATATCAAATGTTAAAAGCTTTTCAGTTGAACAAATTTTAAGAGGGTTTATATACATATGTGCTCTTTGCTTTTTTCGGAAATAATTTACATTAAATTTTTACGTGATTTATTTTTCACTCTACTTTCGACTAAGGGGTTCGATTTAAGATAAAAGATTTTTTCTATCCTTAATTATTTTTTTTTTTGTTATTTTATTATTTAGCAATCAAAGTCCGAAATCCCCTTTTCTTTGGCTATATACTATATATAATTGACACCAATAATCATAATAAAATTATGTTGTATAAAAAAATCTGAAAAATATTATTGAAAATGATTTTAATGGAATTTGGCATTTTGGGCATATTTGAAACCTTCATGCTAGTAAAACAAATGCCAAAAAAATTCAAATATTTCCCTTTCTTGTTTACCATTCTTTCATTTTAAACTGGAATTATTTTATACTTTGGGTAATTTTTATATATAATTTGACTAGTCAATCTGCGATTCTGATATTTTCGCATATTTCATATTTCTGCGTTTTTGCACCACTGTGGTGGTTGTTTTGCACTCGCTGAATTGTGCGTTAGATTTAAGTGCTTTCGTTGTGGGGCTTAATTTGCATTTTTATTTTTATGTTTTCATTGAAAGCGCCAGCATCAATGGGGCCCGCAACTGGGCGCACACACATTTGGCTATTCCTTTGTTTTGCGGCGGCTCCTATCAGTGTCGGTAGATGCACACGCCATCAACGGTAGCAGCAGCAACAACAGCAACAATAGCAACAGCAACAACAGAAACTACAACAACAGCAACATGCAAATGCAAATGTTTATTGCCCAAAATGCTGAAGGGGGCAAACACGAGCTGAAATTGAAGCTTGGAGCTGAAGTTGAAGTTGAAGCTAAGCGGGTGCTGACTGTCAACATGCAACATGCGGCAGGCAGGCAACTGTTGTCGCCATCGTCGTCGCCATCGCCATCGTGTGGCATATCCAAGTGGCCATTTTGGTAAAAACAACTAATCAATCCGCAAATGTGCCATCCGTCAATCATTGGCTTGGTGTAGGTCACACGACACCAGCGAATTGAATTGAATCGCATTCACTTTGGCTCCAAAAAAAAAAAAAACAGCAGCAACAGCAGCAACAACAATAACAACAAAATGCCACCTTGGCTGTGAATGTCAGTTGGCCAATTTGGTTGCAGCATTCATTCATCCATTCATATGTATTTACGAACACTCGCACAACATGGCGCGGTGTGAGTACTCATACCGAGTACTCATTTGCTGGCTGACGAACTGACTCGCTCGCTTGACTGACAGACGACGGATCGCATTTATTATTAGCCTTTCCCAAATTGACTATTTTTGGCGCTGCCGATGGCCACACAACTGCTGCAACTGCAACATGCCGCACATATCACAGCAAGACAAATTTCTATATAATTGCATTTGTTGCAGGCTCCAGTCGAGGCCAGCGGCCCCCGAGATAAAAAAAACAACTACAAAATACAAATAAAAAAAAATATATAAAAAAAAACAAAAACCAAACACAGCAAAATACAATACAATGCTGCATTATTTTTATATAAATTGCATGCGCATTCCACGCTGAGGCAGCAGGCGGCAGCTACTTGCCACTCGCCTCTTTGGCTCTGGGCTGGGCTGGGCTGGGCTGAGCTGTCCAGCTCCATCTCCAGCTCCGAGCTCAACTCTAATTGTCATTTAATGAGACACGCTCGGCATTTGCGCACGACACACGACTATCAATTTAGCGAGCTCAGCTCGTATCGATGACTATTCGATTTAGACCTGCTCTTGCACTTGCCACCGGTCAGAACGCGTGTCCTTCCCCTCCTCCTCCACCTCCCTGTTCACTTTCCGGCATCTGCATCTGTATTTGGAGTGAATTTTGTAAATTGATTTGTTCAGCAAAGGGTTGCACTTGGTAGTTGGTATTTCACATTGAAAAATAATTCGGCGAAACGAGCTTTTGATTTATATTTTAAAAAGTTACAAAAATTCAATTCAACGAGATTTTTCTGCAGAAAAAATACCTCATTATTGGGGTTACATATTTATAATATAATAATTTTAAATTCAACTCTAATTAATCATTATTTTTAAATCGAAAGTGATATTTTACTGTTCATGATGTTTAATAATCTTTTGATTCTGCTCTCATATTTTTGTTATTATCAAATTCTTAAATACAGTAATTTTTACCAATTATTATTTAAGGTGTGCGGTATATATATATTTAATATCTTGTTTATTTTTGGGACTTTTTCCATAATTTCTTATTACTTCACATTAAAGAAGTATAAATTTGTGGGTGCAATTCTTGAAAATGCAACGAACAATTGTATTCGCTATAGCAAAAATATATTTCATACTAACTAACAGGAATATTTATTATTTTATTATATCATGCCTTCATATTAAAAATTAAAACCAGCATTTTAAATTGTATTAGTAAAAATTCACAAAATAACATTCACTTACATTTATTTTTAATTTCTAATACAACATTTCTAAATACTTTCTAGTTCTTAAATGATTATCTAATTTATGGCTCTTGTTGCTACAATGTGTTTGACATAACACGGCAATAAATTAATTTAGTTATAAATATATTAATATGTCAACTGTGTCACTTATCAACGGTTTATAAATAGTTACGTATCTACATACATATACATATACATAGAGTAGATCAACCCTGTGCTACACTTACTGTATTGTTCTCTAAGCATAAGTTGTGTTTTTCGCTACCGGATTTTCAGCGGCCTCCGTGGCGCAATTGGTTAGCGCGTTCGGCTGTTAACCGAAAGGTTGGTGGTTCGAGTCCACCCGGGGGCGCATTCTTTTTTTGTTTTATTTTATTTTTATAAATATTTAAAAACATTCTGAATGTGCTAGACGGCATTTGGAATACATATTATATTTAATTTTTTATTTATTGATTTTTTTAATGAACTGAATTTTTATTGCACCATAATAAATTATTTGGTCCGGTATGAATTTTATATTGCATGCTTTAATGGCTTTGGCTGAACTGTTTTTTTTTAATGCGCAGTTTTTTATAACAGCAAAAAAATAACAATTTGCACAGCTAGACAAATTGAATGTAGGGGCGAAGTTCAACCGATGAATAAGTATTTAACTCTTGAATAATTGAAAATGTTTTGAGTGTGTTAAATAAACAGTAATATGTTAAAATATTGTATAAAATTGATAGTAATAATAATAATAATAATAATAATGATATAAATAAATATTTAAAATATTTGAATATCAATTTCTACATCTTTAAGACCATTGTATGAAATTACATGCCATTCACACACAAGCTCATACGCCTTTTAACTCTTAACGCGATCAGCAATGCATGCAGATCTTTGGCTTTGTGGCACATGCAACATGCGAATCTTCTTTTGTTTTTGGCTGCAACTGAAAACCGCGAGCGTAACAACAGTTGCACAGTTGCTGTTGCCAAAAGTTGAGTTGCACGACTTAGCAACACTTTGTCAACGTTGTTGCTCTTGTTGTTATTGCTGTTGTTGCTGTTTTTGTTGTTGTTGCCTGTGCTGTTTGCTAATTAAAATGTCTTGAGGCTGTCACTCAAAAGGCAGTCGCTCAAACCACTTGCCGGCCGGCAGACGTCAGCAACAGTAACAACAGCAACAAAAGCAACAACAAATCAGCAGACGTTGCAGACGACGACGCCCATTTTGGTCACTGTGGTGCAGTGGCAACAATGCAATTTAGCCATATGCGTCACTGCTACAATTTCATTGGAAGTTGATGGCATGACGCAGTCGCGACTGGCAACTAGCAACTTGCAACTTGCAGCAGCAGCAGCAGCAGCGGCAGCGGCGCACGCGGCGTATGCGCAATGCGCACAAAATGGCGAACGCATTGTTACAGTTCGCAATTATTTTTACCTGAGCCACTAATCAAAATTAAAATGATGCGATACTGCAAAGCGTTGTTCATGTCGCTGATGTCGATGATGAGCTGTCCCTGCACGTTCGGTTACAGAGCCAGAAATCAATATTCTAAATTCTTTAACGCGTGTGCACATTTAAGGCAACGAGCTGCGCTCTTGGCTCATTGAAATGCGTGCTGGCGTGCAACGCGGCCAGCACTTATACGCAATTTCGCGCCATATTTGGTGCAGGCATATTGCTTTTTTGTGCCAGACACACACACACTCACACACATACACAGTAGCTTACTTGGCTAGCATATAGAACAGTCCATGCTTAGACCAGGCCAGGCCAGGCTAGCCAGGCTGGCAGCTCATCTTAGGCTTAAGATCAGACCAGACTGTTTGGCTGCAGCGTCTCTTTAATCTGTTGTCTTCTCTTGCAGGATGAGCGTTCGCCAACATCGTCGGGCAACGAATCGGATGATTCTTCCGATGTGGAAATGCCAATGCCGACGGATGCCGATGCCGGCAAGTCAGCGCCTCAGGAGCTTAAAATCGAGACAGCGGTGACGTCAGCTGCAGCTGCAGCATCGTCTGCCGCGTGCCCCAAACCAATGCCAGCCGCATTGAGCTATCAGACTGAGACCGGACCCTCAACGTCCACGGCAGCAGCTGCAGCAGCAGCACCGGATAGCAAATATGTTTATCCTGCCACCTCGTTCGCCAATATATCTCAGGATATGCTGCGTCAGCTTATACAATCGGGACATGTGCAGCTTCAGTCCGAAAAAGGTGAGCTATAAATAAAACAAAGAAATAGGCAGCCATCTTAGAAGTATCGAAGATGGGCCCTTGTATAAATTAGAATCTAGTCAACAGACATATTTATCAGTTGTTTATTTCAACTTTGAGCTTTCGATTTGTGATTGATAAATCTGTCCAGTAAAATCGATTAAAACGGCAAACTCGCAATTATAAATTTTGAAAAAATATTTTACCTGCTCAGAATCAGGTTAAATATTATTTTTGTGTTTTGTGTTAACGAAGCCAGCGTAAATCTTATTTATAGTCAAAAATTATAAAATATAAAATTCATTTGAATTAAATACCCATATTCCAAATTTTTTGATTAAATTGTAATTTTAAAAAAATATTCTTTAACCACATCTGTTAAACAATGTTTTTTTTTCAGATGGCAACCAGTATGTCACCATACCGCTGAGCACCACTGTAGCCAGCTACATCAAAGGCAAGTCCACTGCAGCGGCTGCATCTGCCCCCAGCTCCAATCCGAAGTCTGAGAAGAGTGCCGAAAAAACTTTATCTATCAAGCAAGAATTTGATTAGCCGTTCTTCCGAGGGCGCAAATGGAGATTGCTTTTATGACAACATTTGAATACACTGTAAATCCATATGCAGGCATGCGATCCATGACAAGACACCTACACACATACCCATCACATACACACAAATTCATACACACCCTAATATACATGCGTCTTTTATCATAAAAAGCCGATCAATTGCTGATCGGACACCAAGTCATATATCTATATACGTATATATCAAATTTATATAGACTATTTTTATACCTTTATCAAAACAAAAAAAAACCCCTGAATTGGCTGCTCGCAGCTCGCTCGGGAACTGCCCCAAACTGTCCGAGGCAGATACTTGCATAAGTTATAAAGTTTAAAAGTTCTATGAGATTGAAAAGCAGAGATGAAGTCAATGGGAAGGAGATAATGAAGTTGCTGATGATGAATATGATGATGTTCCTAAGCTGCAGATATAAAGTTGCTTTGTTACTAGTTTATATTGTTTTATTATATTATACACTTAAATCGCTTTTTTTTGCAAACAACAAAATGAAAAAAATGTTTCTAAATTGTATTTTTTCAATAAACCGAAAACAAATGTAATTCAAGCAAAGCAAATTAACTTTTCTTATTTGATTAAGGTAAGCTGAGGTAAGTATACGATAAAAAAAAAAATTATTAAGTAATTACTTTGTGTTAAAATATATGTAAAAGGTAAGTTATATCTTTATCAATTTTCTAGCTAAAATTTAATCTGAAATGTTGAAGATCTTAAACATAATTTTATATAAACATAATTATTAATTTTATTAATATTTTATTGTCTTACCATATTAAGAATTAAATATAAATTATGTATTAAAACAATTTTTAATAAAAATGTTTTAGAGAGTTTTTCTAGAAGTTTCCCAGCTAATTTTTAATGCCCTTCTCTTCTCGTGTGTTTTTGGGCCAAGTGTACTCATTTACAGGGTATTTCAATTTGTGATGACAACGTAAGCAAGTAAATATATACTAAATACATATGTATATAAAGACATACATATGTATTGCTTTACAACACTAGAAAAAACAAGCTAAAATGCCTTTTGGTATTTAGCTGCTTGATTGATGTGCCTGTTGTGCCTGTGCTGTCTGTGTGGCTGTGTCTGTGTGTGTGTGTGGCTGTGTGTGTGAGTTGGTGTTGTGCAATTGATTGATTGACGACATAATCTTATTGACACTTAACCTAATTAAACGTCGCTCATTACTTAGTAGCTATCTTGAGTGTGTGTTGGTGGGGGTCCTCTTCAATTCAATTCACAGCCAGCACCTGTTGTTGTTTTTGCTTGGTGCCTCTTTTTTAACCGTTTCGTTTATATTTCTGGGGGCAGATTGGCAATTGGCTGCGACGGCGTCGCTTCCGTTCCAAGCCATTTGCATGCCAAGAGCGGCCACTTGACCACAAAGGCAAAGACGAACACAAAGCCGCAACGTGTGGCACATGCACAATGAATATGTGAACGCCCTGGGCGGTGCTTGGCACGCGCCGAAGTTTCCGCAGCGGCAGCGGACATAGCGCTAACTTCTTGGCCAGCTTTCGAGCCGGAAGCCGTTAGTGTTGGAGGCCCATGGATTTTATGGCTATGCGACAACATTGACAATGGGCAACTGTAAAAATCAAAATCAAATGAAAAAAAAAACAGCGTAAGGTGAAGTAAAGAAAAAAAAACCCTTTAAGCCACTCGCACACTCTGGTCAAAGTTGAGTGGGTCACTAAACTTTGTCGGGCAACGGCTGAACAAGTGCCCGTGTGTGTGTGTGTCGTATCTGTGTGTGCAAATGAAACCGCAATTAGCGTTGATTATGGCCACGAGCTGGAGTTGATTGACATTGGTCAGTGGCCAGTGTCCATTCTAAGGGCACTGTGCGAGTGGGTGTGCCCTGTCTGTCTGTGTTTGTTCTGACTGCCTTTATTAACCACATCCACGCAACTACACAGAGCAAAAAACTAGACTAATGTTAGAAATTTAATAAAGCACATTTTTATTTACAATTATTCAATTAAATTTAATAGTTAAAAGTATTTTATCGATAAAAAACATATTATTCTATATATATAGAAATCATTGAATAGGTGAATAAAAGCAAAAAAATAAACTTAATCAGTGTTTGAAACAGAAATAAAAAGTAAAAAAATAATTTTCTTGCTGCTTTTTTTCCGTGTATGCAACGTGCGAAAAAAAATAAATTACGGTATATACACCGCTCACATATGAATATTGATCCTGTGAGCGGACAGTTGTCCCCGGCTGCGCCCCAACGATTATTATTAATGGGCACCGCGAAACTTTGCATTGCAATTTCAGTTTTTAGTTCCCGTTGCGACGCGCTGTCAAACGGCCGCATATTTAGACGGTTTGGCAGGCTGTCTCCTGCAGGTCCTGCAACGCACAACGCACAAAACGGACACAAAATCAATATTAATGAGCCATTAAACGCTGTCGCAAGCTGCTTTTAATGAATGAACTGGCAGCTTGTCGGGAAGCGGAAATTAAATAGCCACAGCGAGTCGAACGAATCACAGCGGATGTACCTACACTGCAGAGCAGGAAATCGCATTAGCATTAGCATCAGCATCAACGAGCTCAACTGGGGGTTCCGTTCAAAAGTGAGCAACTCAACGACCCAAGCCCGCAACGGAAGTTTTAACGTAATGCCTTGCGCCTGATGAGCTGCCGAGCATGGGCTGCTCCAGTTCGAGGTCCACGACAGCCATAGACGACACCAAAGCAAAGGTAGCCCCAGCAACAGCAACAACAACAGCATCGAAGCCCAACAACAAAATGGCCGCATTGCCCAAGCAGGAATACCGTAAGTAACCAACGGCCCTCAACTAACTGTACCCTTCGCAATCAATAGAAACCCATTTAACAGCGGCCTCGGAGGCGTTTACCATACCGCTTGATAACGAAGACAATGCAACGGTGGAGTTGAATGATACGTTGCGACAGCCGCCCAAGCGACTACAGCAGCTGATGCAACAAGCCGCCGAAACGGAGCCGCTCACCCTCGAGGAACTGGAGGACAAGCAACAGCGCGCCGAGCAGCGACGCCAGGAGCTAATGCAGCAGAAGCTCGAGACTATACAGAAGAACACACAGATGCTGATGCGTGGCCACGGCGAGCAGGCAGAGGAAGCAAGTGAGAATAAGGAGCAGCAACCACAAGAGCCTACACAGAATTAAGCCCCATTTACACTCAATTGTTCGCATTAAGTAACATGCACACTAAGCAGCCACACCACAAAGACGCACTAGAGTCTGAGGACTCCTTTAAAATGAATTACACGAATAAACTTCAGATGCAGCACAATGAATGTTTGCACGCACAAAATTTAAATACGGTTCGAAAGCATAAACTATTGTATTGTCGGGAAAACACAATTTATCTGATTGAAAAATACTATAGCTTATAACATATTAAATTAATTTTTAATGTGCCTATTTTATGGTGTTAATAATACCCTGAATATTTTTGTTAAAGTTTTAAATATAAAGAAAGAAATTAAAATAATTTATACAATAATTATCTAAGCAGATATGATAAATTTATATTCCAGCATATTATAACCATTTGCTATTTTGTATATATATAATTAATAATTAAAATTTGAAACTATAATGAAAAAATATTAATGAGAAGCATTCACAATGCACAACCTAAAATGAATTATTAATATTCACACTACTTACTCGAAATTCTTAAGCGGCAGGAGAGCAGGAATAACATTCTTAGGATCCACCTCCTTTTTATATCAATAAAGATGCTATAAAATAAATACTTTTCTAGTTCTTTTCATTCACATTGTTTTATTGTTAGCTTTAATTCATATATGTATTTTTTAAATTTATTATTATTATTATTATTATTATTATTATTATTATTATTATGTCATATATCGTAGTATATTTCCAAACAATTAGATTGTATGATCTTATATCAATTTTCTGAATGTCTTCTTCTTCTTCCTTGGAATCTATTTAACTGTTGTCAAAAAACGTTTGCCTTGCGCTGACAATTTCGTGATCTATTTGATCTATATATATATATTATATATATTTAGTTTGGGCTTGTTTGCAGAGATATATAGTTTCTATATACTTTATTTTGGATGTGATTGTAAATCATGTCTTTTGGGTTGTTGTTGTTGTTTTTGTTCGTTCGTTCTTGGTTTGCTATAAACATTATTTACTTTCAGATATCTTAGTATACATATATATTAATACTCGAGTTGTGCCATTGAGACTACAAATGTTGCTTTGATTTCAGCTTAGGATACCTCTTCAATGGGGCCATCCAAATTGTTATAACTGGGTTTAGTTAACTACAAATTGATAAAAATGTTTTTTTTTTTTCATTTGTTCATTGCGCTCCTCACACTATTTATCGTATATATATATGTATATATTTATTTACTTTGTTTCTGTCGTTCGCTTATGCTATTGTATGTATTTCATTTCTCATATGCTTTAAATATATGTATGCAATTTCATATTTTGTTGGTGCATTGGAACAGGTTTTTGTTAAATGAAGTTCCGGGCAGTCGATGGAGGCGATTTGATTAAACCCATAGTACAACTAAACCCCCCAAAACCATTACTTGACAAGCTCATTTTGTGATATATTTATTCCTTATGCATTTTTCTAACGGCACAACCTTTTATGTTAAATATTTCTAACTATTTTGGCTATTTGGCTTTAACATGATCTACGTAACGTTGTCTATTGTGCAGGTCTCTTTGTTAGTTGCCAAGCAAAACTTTCCTCAACTCAAATACTTCAGTTTAAGATTTTTGAGATTTGTGACAGTTGCTCTCTTTGCTTTTGTCGCTCTCCTCGTCTCTCTCTCTCTCTTTCTCACTGTCTCTCTTGCCCATCGACTGCCCTCTTCTGAGTGTGACGCGTGCCTGATTTGCTATTGCTTTTGTCGTTTGTTCGATAAACTTGTAATCGTATCGTTAGTTCTTGGGTTTTTTTTTTTTACTTATGTTTTTCTTTTTCTTCGTCTTTTTTTTACAAAGTTTTAATCAACAGTTACAAAAGTTTTGTTCTTAGTAGTTGAACTATGGTGGGTTACGTTCTTAATAGATACATATACTTGTGTTACTTTATACTTTTCTTTTGTTTCTTTTTTTTTTCATTTAATCCTACAAATTTGTTTGGTTTACGCATAGTTGATGTTTGGTTTCCTAACTTCTTCTGCTTCACGCTGCTCTGGTTCTTATAAATTAGGGTTTGGCTTACAAAAGATAACTCAAACTATCAAAAACTATCAAAAATTAACGAGCAGCACAATAATCACATTTCGCCCCATTGCCTGCGTTTATCGGGGAAACCCAAAATGTATCCAAGTTGTCGTCCCCATCCGGAATAGAGCCCATTGCCCGATTCGTTGCCCGCTCTTAAGTTTGAACTGTATTAAAGCTTTTTCTTTCGGCTTTCGCGTTTGCCAACTTAATCTTAACCATAGGTATATTTGCTTTATGTATAATATAATATAATTTAATACAATGCAATATAATATAATTTAATATATATATCTCATTATAATTATTCCAAATCGTAATCCTTTATATTTGTATTAAATTCATGTTGCATGGAGCATGTGCCTACCTAAAAGTAAACGCCTAACAAAATGATTTCTCATATGATGTGGTTGCTTTAACTAGAAGCTACGAGGGTAGCTCAATAAGTTTCCTATGTGCCATATCCAAGAGAAATTACGCTTATGGTGCTGATCTATAGATTCTTTAATATTTTTTTAATTTTGATAAAGGTCAGTTCTTTCGCAAATTTTATTTTGATTATAGATTATTTTTGTGAATTTTTTTATTGAAATATGCAAGAAAAATTTGGCACAAATTAAAAGTTTGGAAGATTTTTACAATTGGAAGACCTTTTTCATCATGGTTGTACTAAATTATTTTAGAATTTTCTAGAACAAATTTACGGAATTGAATATTTATATGATAGTAATTCTGCAAATATTGTCAAATTTTTATTTAAGCAAGTTTAAATTTATGTTTTCAAAACCTTGCAACATTCGATTTTAGAATTTTTGAAAAGTTTAAATTTTGAACAAGAATAATTGGCTTTAAATTAAGATTTGCAATAAATATTATTTAGCTTGGCATACGCGAAACTTATGAAGCAACCCTCATATATTGTAATTACATATATGCATGTATATATATTTTTTAATATTTGGGGGCTAGACATCAAAAATCAGTACTGCTTGTCAAAGTGTTGCTTAAACCTAGTTTTGGTTTTTGCTTTTGCTAACAATTTTTCATTTCCAATTTTATTTTATTATTTTTTACTTTTGTTTCTCTTTTTTTTGCACACAACATTTATTGCAACTATTATGAACAGAATTTATCTATTTGGATAACTGCTGAATGTTCTTTGTTATACCCTGAACCCACTGAAAAAGGGGTAAAAAGGGTTGTGCAAATGTATGTATCAGGCTGAGCGAAGCATTTCCGACTCCATAAAGCTAGCCAAGTCCATATAGCCATGTCCGACTGTCTGTCTGTCTGTCTATATAAACGCGTCGATTTCAGACATTACAAAAGCTAGAACACCGATCTTTGACTCTTTCAGTTCGTATATACCATACGCAAATCAAGTTTATGAGCTTAAATGATCAATAATTCTTTCTGTTTTTTTTTACTATCGATATTTTTTGATTGTATCTCCAACATCTCTATAAGAGCTAGAGCAACCGTTTTGGTTTTGCATACCTCCCCCAATCGCGCACAACATCGATAAAACCATAAAATCCGCAAATCAAATCTTACAGACTGCAAATTGGTTTGCACATACAGTTTGGAAAAAAATGTAGAATTTAGTTATATATGTGTGAATGTTTATAAAGACAGATCGCAGGGTTCAGGGTATCTCCAAGCCGGGCGGACCCGACTGGAGCCTTTTCACTTGATTTTGTTAAGTTTTTGTTGTTTTAGTTGTATACGCCCCTGACCATGCCCTCGCGATTGCGCGTGTGCCACTTGCAGGTGAGGATGCGGATGTAGGTGCGACGGAAGGAGGCGTTGCACAGGGCGTAGCACATGGGATTTATGGTGGAGTTGATGTAGCAGAGGGCGTAGAAGAAGTCCCACAGCTCGGTGGGAATGCAGTCCGAGCAGGTGGTCAGCGGCTTGATCAGCACCAGTATATTGTACGGTGTCCACGTGATGATGAAGCTCAATAAAATGGCCGACAGTGTTTTGGCCGCCTTCGATTCCTGTCGTTTCTCCTGTGACTTCTTCTTCTTCTTGGCCGCATTGCGCGCATTGAGCAGCGCATGTGGACCCCCGGCCGCCGCCTTGCCCAGCTGCTTCGGTATGACCTTGGCATTGAGCAGTCGCATATCCTGCGGTGCATGCGACATGCGCCTGCCCAGCGGCAGGCTGAACTCCGAGTCGCGAGACGGCAGTGGTCGTCGCGTCGGCGGCGGCGCTGTAACCACAGCCGCAGTCGAGACCCCGGCGACATCCTCGTGTATCATCTTGATGGAGGGTGCACAGTCCGTGTGCGGCATCGAGTTGCCCACGCCGCCGCTGGCGGCACCGGTGCCGTTGCTGTTCCCGCCATTAGCGCCATCTGGCGGCAGGCGTATGAGTATTGTATAGACCGAGTCCTGGCTGACCGAACGCGATCCAATCCGATTGCTCACCGGCAGCGTGCGTGAGTCACGCAGCGTATTGGGATTTGAAATGCTGTTGGCACCGCCATTCATGCTATTGTTGTTGTTGCCACTGCAACCGCTGGCTACAGTGCCAACGCCAGCCGAGCTGCTGCCACTGTTGATGCCGATGACGTTGACGTTGACGCTGCCATTGTTGCCACCATTGCCGACCGCGTTCATTTCCTGCATTTGCATCTGCGAAATGGAGCTGAGTGGCGGACGCAGCGGCGTCGGCGAAACATCCGCCAGCATTATGCTGGGCGGTCGCACTCCGCTCACGCTGCCGCCCATCGAGTAGTTGTCCCGCATCACGTTCATCGAGGTGCACCTGCGAACGACAAAAGATGGACGCAAAGGATGTCGCTGTTTAGTAAAGCGCCAAGCGTGCCGCATTAGGTGCTCGACATTGACAGGCCTTTCAGCTGACAAGCTACAACAAACAGCAACAACAACAACAACAACAGTCATCAAACTGGAGCAACGGATGCAAACTGCCCCGTCCAACGGAGAACGTACACACAAACACACACACTAACACACTCACACACACCACGTTGCACAGGTGATTAACGCACAGAAATGGAAATGTCAAAAAGAGACTTGGAAACTGAAAATTGCTTTTCACTGAAAGCTTTTTGCAACCAAACAGAAATGCAATTAATTTTAAGGCTATTTCCTGCATGCAACAACAAACTGACTGACTCAAAGAAAAGCCAAATAATACAAATATAAAGTAAACACTGTGTAATATAAAGTAATTAAATTTACGTAATATTTTTGAAAATTTAATAAAATGAAAAAAAAAATGCTAATAAAAACATGAAATAAAAATTTGATTTTGTAATAATTTTAGAGGGACTCTATTCTGATGAATTTCATAACGATGCATTTACATAAATTCTCAAATGTATTATTTAATGTTGTTAATAATTTCTTTTACATCATTTTATAATTTTATTTAATGAAATTTTATTTGTGTTTTTAAAACAATTGTTAATTGATGACCAAAAGATTTTGGCGTACGTCTTCATGGAGAATTACCCAATCTTAAGACATAAAGATTGAAATTACTAAAACAAGCAATCCTTTTGCAATCCTTATAAAAATTGTCTACTTTTTGTTTTTTTTTTTATAAAAACCAGCATTATTTGCAAATAATAATAAAAAAAATTTACAATTAATTTTGGCCTTTTAAATATCATATTAAATAATAAACTATATACAATGCCGATTATAAAAACGTAATAAATTTATTCAAAAGAAATCTAAATTCGAAATTATAAAAGAAAAAAACATGCCTTAAGCAACATGTATATAAAAAATTTTTCTATATGTTTAAAATAGTTAAATATCAAATTAAACACAAAAAAAAGAAATGTCGGAAAAACTTTCCAATTAAAGCTTCAATATTTGCCACAAATGAAGCAAACCAAACAGAAAAGTTTCCAATTCTCCATTCAGTTTTCCTTTGGCTGTGCATTCAGCTGTGTAACTGTAGTCGGATGCGAGTACTCTTTGGATGCACTGTGCGGCTATTGATGGTTGTGCAAGTGCAAAATGAAACCGTTGTGTGAAAGGCAAGTGAAATTATTTTCTTTTTGTTTTTCCCCATAGAGGACAAGCATCGAAAAACGAATCGAATTTTGCGAGTTATATTTTTGTTGGATGAAGTGCTCTGAGTGCATTTGAGATGCGAGGCACACACATGCAACACACACGCACATACACACACTCACACACACAAATGCACACACACACGAACACAAAGTGTTTGTGTTAGCGAGTGTCTCTGCGATGTGTGTGCGTGTGTCTGTGTGCGTGTGTGTGTGCCTGAGTGCGGTGTTTGCTTACTCGAAATTAGACGATTAAAAAAGAGAGCTGCTTTTTTGTACTACCTGGAGACGGAGCTTTGTAAAGGAGTTTCAATTGTTACTGGTGTTGCATACCCTAAATCAGATGGGTCCTCCTGTTCGTACGCAAAATCATCAGAATCCTCGCGCCCCGAATGCCACCACGCGATGCACCACTCCTTGATGCTGCCAAAGCACGAATATGGCTTTTTGATTGTATTGGTGCTCTTGATCTGATGAACGAATATAATGTAATATAGAATATATATAATAACAAAAATCATTGCATTCATATAAATACATATGTGCATCTGCATAGCCAACTTACGCTTGACTTGCGCGAGTGCATCCCATGGTAGCCCGAATCGATGACCATGTTGGTCATATAGACGCTTTCCGCATCCGCCGAGCTCTCGGAGCGCGGTCGCCGCCAGGTATCGTGATCATTACCACCCAGCTGGGCAAATGCCAGTAAACCACCACCGGTGTGATTTACCACCGTATTTTCATCGCTGAAATGGTTGCACAATGGATTAGTAATCAAAATCGAAGCATTTTTAATGTTTTTTGGCGTGCGCTAAAAAGTATGCAACAATAATGTGCAATGCATTGTTCATAAATTCGCTTTAATTAGCAGTTGTCTTGCGATTATTTGTATACAACATTTAAACAGTATTTTTTAATACTAAAACAAAAAATATGAATTATTTGATGTGTTTACATAGTTATTTACTATTTACTACTTCAACAAATGCATACATCAAGAGTTTTAACCAGTTTTTTAAAGAAAAAATGTTTAAATAATAATATATAGTTTATAAATGTATATGAAAAATTATGTGAGCTCATAAGTCAAAATAAAATTTATAGTTTGTACATTATTTATGGGTTAATGAGAGAATTTTTATTTCTCACTTTATTACCCTACACGGAAATATATTTTTTATTTATTTATTTATTTGAAATTATTTTAGAGCAAGCATTTTTACAAGAGAATAATATTTTGTAGTTTTTTTTCACAAGAATTGATTGTAAATAATAAAAAAGCATTCAGTTAACTAATTGCAATATATTAAAACACTTTCCTGTTCTGAAAACCACTTTAAATACAAATTCACAGATTTAAAAGCACGAGTTGCGAAAATTTAATGAAAAAACAACAGACAGGTTGCGTTTCTTAAAAGTATGCTAGTTAAAATTAAATATTTCAGTGCAATTTGTTTTTTCTTTTTACAATATGAATATTCGCCTGTGTGTATACATTAGGGAAAGGAGAAAAATATTTGAATATTAATAGCTGGGGCTAGTGATGTTAATCCGAAATAAATATAAAATTTTTTACATTGCATTAGAAAATCTGTAAGCATCGGATTTTTAAACATCACTAGCATAAAGTTTGTTTCTTTGTACTAAATAGAAATATCGTAAAAAAGATGATTGACTTCAGATTTGAAAAAAATTGCTTCTGTTAAGATCGATAGATGAATATTATGATTTTTTTTTCATCACTATGATACACATTTGTCACTTTTGGAATATCTACGAATTTTATATTAAATTTGCCCCAGTTACTTTTCTAATTCGAGTGTAGGTAAAATTTGATTATCTCAAAACAAAGATTAACAAAAAAAAAACAAAAAGCGCAAAGCACAGCCTCACCTGCTGTTGGAACGCTTGCTGGAATCCTTTTTGCCCGCCTGCAAATTAGGCAAATCCTTTTGCCGCTTCTTCGTCTCGCGCCAGATGCGAAAGTAGAGAAAGCACATGATCGTAACCGGAAAATAGAATGCAGCCAGGGCCGTGCCGAAGGTAATATACTGATTTGTCTCAATGAACTGTATATAGCACTCGTCCTCGGGCACGGTGCGCTTGCCCTCGATATACGGCCAGCTGTAGATCCACGGCGGCCACAGCAGCAGACTGATCCCCCAGGCGGCGGCAATCATGACGGCCGCCTTGTTGGTGGTGCGCTTGGCGCGATAGGTAAGCGGCCGTGTCACACTAAAATACCGATCGAAACTGATGATCAGCAGGTTCAGCACAGAGGCATTCGAGGCCAGATAGTCGAGGGCCAGCCAGGTGTCGCAAATGTGCGGCCCCAGTGGCCAATAGCCGAGTATTGTGGTCACTGCAAAGAGCGGCATCGAAATGGCGCCGATTGCAAAGTCCGCGATTGCCAGCGAGAAGAGGAAATAGTTGCTGATCGTCTGCAGCTGTTTATCGATCTTAAACGAGATCATGACCATGACATTACCAGCAACTGTTACCGCGCTCAAAATCGCCGCTACGAAGCCCATTACCAACATCGAGGCCAGCGAATACCTCGGCCCCTTTGTCTCAAAGCCCAATGTGCCGTTCGTGTGATTACCATACGGATCGTAAAGGCCGCTGGCCGCCGTCGAGGTTAGATTCTCGAGCAGGGCCGTTAGCAGGGTGCTGCTAGTGGTGGGGCTGATTGTGGGGCTGCTGCTGCTGCTGCTCGTTGTGGCAGCTGTCGTTGTTGTTGTTGTTGTTGTGCTCGTAGTTACGGTTTTAAACAACGGCTCCAGTATGCTGGGCGGCCCATGGGCGGCCAATGCCAAACTCATAACCGGCTCCATGGCGTATGCGTGATATTTGATTTGATTTGATTTGATTTCGTCTGCTGAGTATTGCGTTTATAGTATTTTTTTTTTTTTTTTGCCTTATAAAGATATTTATAAATATTCTGCTTGTGTTCTCTTTTGTCCGTTTGAGTGGTGACTTCTAAATGGCAGGCTGTTTGTCCTGCTGCTGCTGCTGATGCTGCTTATCCTTGCTGCACCCACGCGCTAGCGTTGGCGCCTGCCTTGTGCGCATTTTTGCACTGGCCCTGCAAAAGCAGCAACAAAAGTAATATAAACACAAGAAAACACAGTTTTCCTCGGTGTGCCGAAGAGCAAATACCCTAGCAATATTTGAGCGATTGCTCAAAATTGTAAAATATGCATGTGGAATTAAAGTAACATAAAATTGTTGGAAATTTTATAGTCTAACAAAAATGGCTCAATTCGGTTACAATTCTTTAAAAATAGAAAAGCTTTTCACACAAAAACTAAAATGATGGGAGATAGTAATATTATTTGTTATTGTTAAAGCTAATTTCTCAACCAAATATTCTAACCATATCCAATGTTGGTCAGATGTTAATAAACTTTCAATTACTGAGTTTGGTCAGGATATATTGAAAAACAAAACAGGTTTTCCTTTAGCAGCTATATCATATACTAATCCGATCCAACATATAATACACAGCTACACAGGGACTTGGTCTTATCGACTCGGCTGTTGATACAGATCAAGTGTATATATAATATCGAAACTGTTACAAAGTTTTTGATAAAAATGTTAATATCCTTGGCGAGCGTGTATTCAAGACTAGAGAGAATTATGAGCTATCGCAGGCCTTTGATACAGGCAGCAGACCCAACACTCGCTCAAAGCAAGAAACAGATACACACAAACACAAACACTCACACACACACACACACACACACACACACACACACACACACACACAGAGAAAGAAAGAAGACGCCTGCGGCTGCATCGCTTTGTCCTTTTTGCAAATGACATTTTCTGTGTGATTTGTTTTAATGAAAATGTAAATGAAAAACTGCTTGAATGCGTTTCCTTGGCAGTCGCACAGTCACAGATAAACATGCCACGCCCACGCTTAGCTCTATTTGCTGCTGCTTGCTGTTGTTGTTGCTGTTGTTGGTGTTGTGCCAACAATGGGCCAACATGCAACAGTCAGTGTAGGCAAGAACTTGGCCAGCCACAGCTCCTCGACACGCCCTCCCTGCCTCCCCCCGCCATAAACACGTTGGCACGGAAATGTTCAAGGCGGCTTCCTCTGACACTTTTCAAAACTATTGATGTTGTCATTGGCTATATATACACAGACACACACACACACACACACATATATGTATGTGGAATCTACATTGTGTTTTGATTTGGAAAGTTTTTTAATAAGTTACGCATACGCCGCGTTGTGCGCGCTTACTGATGCTTCCAACATGATACGCGCCATGATTGATTCGCATTGAGTCGCATTGGCAGTTGGCGACCATTTTTCTCATGTTGCCGCATTGACAGCATTCAGCATTGTTTGAATGTCTCAATGTTCGAGCATTGTCCGTGCGTTATGTGTTTTATCTGCCCCGCGCAGCACAAATCACGAACGAAATGTGTCAAAAGGCTTCTGAGCATGAAAAATGTGAGAGAAAATCAAATATATATAATATATAAGTTTATAATTGAATGATGGGATTTGAGGCCGGTACCAAAATAGAATTCTGCAATAAATACAATTGAATTAACTGATAATGGAAAGCTTTTAGCCAAACCAATCAAAATGTGAAAGTACCTATCACTGCAGTTTGAAAATAAATCTAATTGCTTTTTACGCTTTATTAGAATAATTGAATGGAATCGAGCTGGCAAGACTTAAATGTTGGGATTTCAAATTCAATTATTTTTCAATCAGTTGACCATTCTTTATTGCCAAAACGTGCTGCGGATTGAGAACGTTTTGAATTTGAAATTGAACTGCATAATAACTCAATTTCCAGAGATATGATATTTGCACACATTGGAAAAATAGTTTGAAGCATTTTTACTCAAAATCTATTAGAACTGTGGCAAGATTTTATTTTTATAAATTAAAAATTTATGAATTAACAGAACTAAAATTTTATTGGCCAGAAAAACAAATTAAAAAGTTTTTTATTTTTATGCTCTTGCAGAAAAACTTCAGATAAAATTTGTCTAAACTAAATATAAAATTATGATTTTTCAGCTTAAAGTTATCTAAGTAAAGTATTAAGATATTAAATTCTCACAATAATTCAACCAGAAAAATTACGCTTTTGGAAATAAATTTAAATTTAATAAAAAAACAATATTTCAGTTTGAATTACTCTTATATGAAAATATTTTTTTAAATAATATTGATTAGTCTCTGATATATATTAAAAACAATATTTGACCAGAAGATGTTGATCAACGTACCTTTGACACTCCTTTAACCACATAAGTATCAAAGTTTTGTGTAGCATACATTTAAGGGCTACAAAGGAAAATAGCTTCTAATTGTTTCGACTGTTTAGAAACATATTGCAAATCAATTAAAATATTTAAAATTAGAAATTATTAGAGAAAATTATTTAAATTAGAAAACTAAAAAAACTAAAAACAAGAATAGATAATTAACAAGTGAATAGCTTTCTGGTGAGTTGGGTGAGAACAAATTAAAAATTGTATCTCATATAGTTAACACAGCGTTTACACAAAGAATGGCAAAGTTAAGTCGATATACTCTCTGTACACAAATTCCATATAGGATCACTTTTTAGCTGCCTGTCACATCATCAACAATTTAAATGGGTATATCACATGAAAACTTTATGCTAAAAGAATGTTCAACATTGCGTTAACTTTTTTTCGCAAAATATTTTTGTGCTTAAGCCAAACTTTTGCATTAGCTAAAAGCTAATGTCAGACCGGCACAAAAAATGTGTGCCCGAAAAAGTATTTACAAAGTATGCAAAAGGGGGCAGCAATTTGAATAATTTGTAACGGACGCATAATTGAATGAGCTCAAAGTTGTGCCCAAATTAAAAATTATAATTAAATAACGAGCTCAGAAACTGAAGAGAGCCCTGCTGTTAAGTGTGACAAGTGTGCTTAACGCATAACTGTCAAATTGTTGTGCATGAATTTTGTTGAAAAACGTGATACGTGAAATTCACAAATTTTTGTTTGCAACAACAAAACGGCGGCCAATTAAATTGCGCGCCAGTTAATAAATCAATCACAAATCCGAATATTTATCTCAATTGTTGGCTGGCACAAATACGCGCATAAATCACAGTGGGGCTGACGGGGCGCAGGGTGGGAGGGCGCCATAAACAAGCAGCCAAATGAAGAGCGCCATAAATTGGAGCCCAACAAACGACAACAACAGCAACAAACACAAAACAGAAAACAAGTTCTAGTAGCTGCTGCTGCTGCTGGGGTTGTTTGTTTGTTTGTGTGTGTGTGTGTATATGTGGGTGTGCGTGTGTTAGCCTGGCTAACCTGCCAAACCTTTCGGCCACGTCAGCTTATGTTGGGCAAGGCCGGCAATCTTGGCCAACTGTCGGCTTTGCGTTACATTCAAATTTGTTAGCGTCGATTCTTGGCAAATAATCGAATTGGCTGCCGCGCCCGTAAAAAAGGATTTATGGATTTATTATGAAAACGCGACAACACACAAATACACACACACTTACACACATGCATACGCGAGCAACCTGCGGCTACGCGCGGCGTTTCATTTGCCAATTTATTAGGCTATTTTTATGACAGGCAGACACACACACCAATACACACACACACACGCTTGCAAGGCTGATCAGCTCATCAGCAGCTGCCTTAATTTTATATACAATTTTATATACATTTTTATATGCCCTTTTTTGAGTGCTTAATGCGGGCGCTGTCAGCTTACTTGCACACACACACAGACACACACACTGTCACCCACTGGGATCTTAAGCTCTCAAACCAAAAAAAAAAAATATATATATATAAATATATATTAGAAAAAGGCCAAAAACTAGCTGTCGACTTTTATGCTTTAGCTGCTGCTGCTTGGCTTTTATGTTAATTTGCTTGCGCGAGTTTAATTGCTGGTTCTCTTGGCTGGCGCTGGCCTTTGCTTGTTGGCGGAAATTGAATTGCTGTGCTGCTGCCAGCTGCCTGATGCCTGCTGCTGCTGCTGCTTACACCTTATGCTCGTGGCAGGTCCAATGCTAAGCATATTGCGAACAGTGTGCCGCGCCCCACCGACCCGATCCGACCTACTCGCAAGTTTTAATCAAAACGAGAGCACTGGAAACAGCAGAGACGACGTTGCTACGCACATACACACACTCACACACATATGCACACGCCTCAGCACTCACACACACAAGCACACTTGTGCTCTCACCACTTACATGTGGCTTACGTTGCGGCGCAAGCTCTCGTGCTTTTGCTCTCTCCAAAACTCTCTCGTTCGGCCGCTCACGGATTTTGTGTGTTTAGCTCCCACCACTGTTTAGCTTATTTGTGCACGCTCAGTTGACATTGTTGCTGTTATTGTTGTTGCTGTTGCTGCTGCTGCTGCTGCGGGCTGATGCTTCTGCTGTTGATTTTGGCCATTTGCCGCTCCCAAAAGTATGCTTTGTAATTTTTTGTATTGTGCGCGCACATCTTTACTGGCATCAGACTCAGCCTCAGCTTCAGCGTCGGCGTCAGCGTCGCTGCCTGGCTCAATTCATTCCGCCTTTTTTTTCGCAAAATTTTATTATACACAATGCGGGCCGCTGCGTCAACGCCGACGTGGACGTCGACGCCGCCGTCAACGGTCTGACGCGCCTCGCGTGTGTGCTGCTGCCCCCAAAGTTTTTACATTCGGCCTGCGCTTAACATTGTAATCAAATTTATGCTTTTGTGTTATAGATACAAATATATAAAAACCGATTTGCATTTATATTTGCCAGTTGAGTGTTTGTTTAATTTCACGCGACGCTCAATTGTTGTGTTATTATTTATCAAATAAAAAAATCCTATTTAAAATAGCGTGGATTTTTTGTTTTTGTTTTTTTTTCTGTTTTATCGCAAATGTAATCCGTTGGCCGCCCATAAATAATCGTTGCTTTTTTCACGTTGCGCGTTGCACGCGTTCGCTGCCAGCTGGAGAACGGTTGATGGAGCCAAGCGCACGTTGCTAAATCTCGTCCGGGACTGAAGCTGAAAAGCTTCAAGCACATACCTTAACGGTACCTTTGCCGCGAGAGCAGTTCGCAGCCCGAACGCCAGTGCTCTCACAGCACACTCGCACTCTCTCTCTCTCGCTCTCTTACTCTCGGCTCTGACCAGTCAGGAAGCTGTGTGTGCCTGACAGTTCGAGTGCGTGTGTGTGTGTGAGTGTGTGTGTGCGCGCGCGAGTGTGTCAAAGCTGTTATCTTTCGCTTTGTGCTGGAATTTGTGTTTGTTGGGCAACACGGCGAGCATCCTCAGCAACACCCTCAATAATGGCCCCAGCTCGGCTAATGTATGTGTGGGTGAGCAAAGCGGAAAAACTGTTACAATGCCCGTGTGTATGTGTGGCTCGAATACGTGCGTGTTTCTGTGCCTGTGTGTGTCGTGTGCATTCGTGCACTATGCAAAAATAAAGGTAATTTCCTTTTGGTAAAATGACTGTGCTAAAAAATGCATCAAAATATTTATGTTTATACAAAAAACTTATATAAACAAATAAAAGCTTTAAAAATTTTTTATTTATAATAACTTAATATTTTAAATTAGTTTCTCCAAAATCAAACAACAAAATAAGAGTTCTAATACATTTTTTTTTAATATAAAAACATTTAAAATTTTTAAATCATTTTTTATGAATAAAAACTTGATTATCTTATTTGCACTGTGCTTTTAATTTATTTTATACTTTTATATACCATATATTAGAAATAATTAAAAAAAAATTTATGACAGTGTACCCTCTAATTCCGTTAAATATATTTAATTTACCAGTAATTACATATGTAATTACACACAATCATTTGATTTACAAGCTATTAAAACAACACCACTTGTACTCAAATTTAATTATAGGCAACAAGCAAAAAAAAAAAAATACAAATAATATTATTAAAAATATATTTTCCAGCGCTAAGCTTCAATTGAAAATATATTTATTGCATTGCACAATAACACTACTTGAAGTTAGTTTAAAATTGTGCTTACGTTATCTGGGCCGTAATTTTCGTGAAGTGTATGAGCGCGTTAAGCTGCAGGAGCAACAACAGTACAAGAACACAACACAAAACTAAATGGATGAATATGAATGAAAGAGCCGCAAAGCAGGCAAGTGCAGAGTCCAAATGCTCAACTGCTGACTAGCGGGCAGTGGAGGGGGCAGGGCAGCGTGGACGATGAGCCTGTGCCCCAAGGGGACATTCGCTCAAGCATGCTTCTGTTTAACTGTAGCACAGTTGCTGTTTGTGCTCTTCATCAGCCTGAACAGGCGGCAGCTCGGCAACTCGTGTCTCTGAATGGGACTCGCAGGATGATGGAATGATGCGAACCATGATGATGAAGATGGTGACGATGATGATGAAGATGTTGCACGGGGTTTGGGTATCGGGTGTTTTGGGAGCATTCGGATGGGCTGTGAAGTGGCCGCTGTAAAAGCGCATTCTCACATTTCAATTAAATAATACCACAAGTGTATTTGAATTTTTTATTTCATTTGCTTGTTTCTCTGCCTTCGCTTTTATTAATAGCAACTCAAGTTGCGCTTTAACCGAACTACAATGGCCGAGCGCTAATACGACAGGACATTGCCAGTGGCCATCAAAAGCCGTTGGGCATTATCCTAGAGTATAAGATGTGCTGCTCAAACTCAAGTTTAATATTTAGTGTTAAATTTAGTTAAAAGTTAGTAGCTAATAAAAGCCGTCAAAATGTTGACAATAATAATATATTGAATATCGTCAGAAAATTAATTTAAAGTCAGAAATCTTTTATTTTGGTCGTTTTTTGTATATTTTAATTAATTTATTTAATTTTTTTGTTGTTTGTTTCTTCTTTTTTTGTATTAAATTAAAATAATTTTATATATGTATATATAAAATATATAAGCATAAACGTTTACAAATATAAATATCTTTTATCATACTCCAGCGGCAATGCAGGGCCGTCTTTCGCTTGTCTCAATTCTCATCATTTCCCATCTCTCACACGCTCTCCATTCCGATTGGAGTCCCCAACAATCTAACATATTTCAGATGTGCCACATTAACTTTTGCTAAACTCTTATATACCATCATATCATATATACCTAAGCATCATGTGTGTTTTGGGTGTAAGTATATAAGCATATTTGCTGATTTACTCCATAAGTTATGAATATTACATAAGTATGTTAGCATATATTTACAATAGCGATAAGGTCAACAAAAGTACTGTGTGTAGTTTTTTTTGTTTGTCTATTTTTGTGTTTGGATAACAATTAATATATAATTATGTATATATATTAAGTAGAATATATATTTTGCTGCCCTGGTTGATTTGCTGCATGCATATTACGATAGATATACTTATTAATGTGTGTATATATAAAGGTGCCAGTTGCTTGAGAGTTAGAGATAGGACATGTACATAGTTATATATATATAGGTAAGTATGAGTAATTGAATAAGTAGGCTAAAATACAATGCAAAAAAATAATAATAAAATTACGTCTTATGCTTAAGTTTAACGACACAAATTTTCGCTTGACCCGAACGACGCGCTGCTTGGCATTTGCTATATATAAATATATATATATATGTATATATAAATATATATATATATGTATATATAAATATATATATGTATTTAATAGATATGTGGAGTGGGGTAGGGAAAGCCTTTTAATCGATGGCTGGCAATTGTTGCAACTGCTGCGTCTCATCCCTCGGAATAGGAGCTGAGGCTGCTGCGCGTGGAGCCCGTGAAATGATCGCGCTGCAATGTATCCGTGGGCATGGAAACGATCAGGGCGCCGCCATACAGGGTTTCCATCTCATCCAGCTGCTGTGCAAATGTCTCCTCCAAACGCTGTCAGCGAAAAAAAACAAACATCAAATCAAATATACGATAATTGTAATTTTTTGTATATACAATCTTCAAATCATACGCAACAACATTTTGAAGCACACAACATCCAATGTGTCTACAAAGCAACTAGATAGTTATATTTATTTAAATATTTGATATTAAGCATGCAGTTTAGTTTTAAGTATATATATAGTCTAATGTTTATTGATTCGTTGTAAGTAGAGATAGTTATAGATAGATAGTATAGAGTTAAGAGCACTGGGGCCCCATAGACTAACCTCTTGTTGCAGCCGCTGTTGTAGATGCTTTACGAATAGAAGAAGAGCCGGCAAGAAAAGGTTTTTGGTTTTTGAACATAATTTTGGTTTGGTTTGGTTTTTTTTTGGTATTTGGTTTTATATGAAAAGCAGCGCGTTGTTGTTGTATTTGGTTGTTGTGGTTGTATGTGTGTGTGTACAGTGAAACATCATGAAAATGAATATCAATGCATACGCATACAAATACACATATATGTGTGATTATAGTAGTTAAGTGTATATGCTTGGCATGTTTGATAAGTAGTTTTTTTTACAGCTTTTAATTTAATTTTTGTTTTTCTTTTATTTTTTTTTTTTTGGTCTAAGTACTGTCTGCATTATAATACTGCTAAATGGAATGCAACGTTTGCGGGGGGCGGGCTTTGGCTTAACAAAACAATGTCATAATAAATAGGCAAAACAATATATTTATTATACATTTTTCAATTAACAAGAAAAAAAAACAGAACTTTGGCAAATTTGTAATGGCAATTGACAGCGCTTAGGAAAGGGGAAAAAGAAAGGTAGCTAAAGATTTGGCATAACAGGAAATTAGTTTCAAGTTTAGTTTCTAAATGATATGTGTGTATGTGGGTTGTGTGTGTATTAAGCACCGAAAGCAAGCAGGGAAAAAATGAAGCATAGTTAGTAAAGTGTGTTAAGAGACGCTGCTGAAATGAGGCGAGTTTGTTTATTCATTTTTTTTTGTTCTTGTATTGTTTTCTCTCTGTGCATCTAGGCGGCCGTTGTGTCCTCGTCCAGGCTAAGCTGGCGCTGAGCGATGCGCGGCAGTCTGTACTTGGCCGCATACAAGTCGTGATAGAAATCATCAGTGTGGCTGCCGTGGCCGTTGCCATTGTGTGTGGCCTTCAGCGTGGAGCGCAGCTGCGGCTGCACCTCGTCCAGCAGAGCGGCCGCCTTGCGGCCCGCATCGAATATTATTTCGGCGTCGCTGCAATAGCGCGTCGAGGTGCTCAGCTCGTGCATGTTGTACATGGACTGGGCGCTGCTCAGCGATGAGCGTCCGCTGCTGCGGCTGGCCAGCGAGGGACGCTTGATCGCGAACGAGGTGGAGTGCAGCAGGCGCTGCGTGCGGGCATTCAGCAGGGGACCCTCGTGTATGCGCAGCTCGACGGGAGGAGCGGGCGCGTCGCTAACATCGAGGCGACTGAAGCGATTCGCTACCAGGCCCAAATCCTCGGGCGTCTTCGGTGTTGTTTTTGCTGTTGTCTGCTTGAATGTGCTCATCGCTGGCTTCGCGTTCGGCTCCTCGGCGCTGTTTAGCTGCGGTGTGCTGGTCACCACCTTCACCAGTTCATTGGGCGCCGCCACCGGCATTGGGATAATCAAACGCAGCTGAGCATCAGACGACGGCAGTGTGGTCACACTGGCCCGTTTCATGGTCTCCTCGCCGTCAATGTCCTCCTCGGCCAGCACCAGTTCGCTGCGCATCTGGGCGCGCTGCTGTCGATGCAATATGGGCGTGCTGGGCACGCTGTGGCTCAAGTCAGGCGCCGAGCCGCGGAAGTTGAGACGCCCATTGCCAAAGCTGCCGCCGCTGCTGCCCAACATGAGCAGCGAGGAGCGCGAACGCGGCAACTGCTGCATATCGATGAAGGTGTTGCGCGGCAGCAGACGCGCCGAACGCTCATTGAATATGCCGCGCAGACGCACCGGCAGCTCCACCTCAAGATTCTCGAACTCGCCGCGATTGACCACCAGGCCGAATCGCTGCTCGTGCTCATCAATGGCAGCGCTCACCAGGACATTCAGTCGCTGATTCAGTTTGAGTTGGTTAGCACATGCAAGGCCCGAACCGGCCAATTGGTCAATTGGTTTGATTTGGATTTATGGTTAGTATTTGGAAAGCACAGCGGTAAGCATATATATTTTTTTTTGTTTTTTGTTTTTTTTTTTGTAACAGTTTCATTATCGTTATTATATATTTTGTTTGTAATATATATTTTGTTTAGTTTTGTAGGTAGTATTGAGTAGGTACAGTAGTAGGCCACCAAAGTGTATGCATTTGCGTGGGGGTGTAAAGAGAGAGAAAAAGTTGATCAAAATATATATAATTTGATTTTGTTGAGCGCGTTATTGTTGTTGGCTTCCGCAAACTCAAAACGTTCAATGAGCAATAATCGAATAGTGAAAACTTATTTTAAAATAGCCATAGTCAAATGTAAAAAGCATTTATTCTACTAGATTTTATTGCGAAGTTTTGGAAATTATAAATTGGATTTCTCTTTAGAAATTATAACAAAGATGGTTTTTGAAAATGACTTTCGTTGGCGCAAGAAATTGTTTAAAAACAGTTGAAAGCGATGAACTGCGTGTTGTTTATTTTTCAAAAGGATTTCATATTTAGTGAAAACCGACAAACCGAACATAATCTTAAAAAATCCTAAAAGTTGCACAGTTTATTGTCTAAATTTAAATGGAATAATTTTGTATTTGTAAAACTCTTATTCATAAATCAAATTCCACCATATTCCACTTATCTTTTTGTACAAATTGCTGACATAATATTCACTTATCAGAAAGGTGTTGGCCGCGGCATTATCTTAACATTTTGAGTTCAAATATGAACCTGTGTTGGGTTTTAGCTCCTTCTAATTATATAGTGATTTAGTTAAAAAAAAAAATACATAAATATATTTTCTCGTAATAAATACATTGTAGTGACAAATTTCGTTGACTCAGAAATTTCTTAGTATTATACGAAATAATTATACATATTATCTTTATAGCTATGCACTTGCACAACAAATGATGTCATGGCGGAATTATCATCGTCGTTATCTATGGGGCTGTTGTAAGGCTTAGGCCAAAGACTAACCGATTATTGCTCAGCACTTAAATGCAAAACGTTGTGATGTTTGGCAGAACAGTTGGAGGCGGGGCAAGGGCTGGGGTCAAGGGGCAGCACAGGTAACCACAAATCACCACCGTAAACCAAGAAATGCATAATATTTACAACAGTACTAAAAGCTAACTTAAGATCAATTCAAAATTAACTACGCACAACTGTACAAAAACACAAAACACCAACAAAAATGAGGCGAATAGCTTTTGAGAAAACTAGCCTTGGCTGGTAAAGGGGCGGGACGGAGTGGGTTGGGCGGGGAGAGTTGGTTGGTGTCGAGGGGAGACAGTGAAAGCGATAAAATGGGATTACACACCTGTTTGCGTGGCACCAGCTGTTCGCGCCAATCTCTCAGCTCGGCCTTGAGGCGCTCATCGATCTCGGAGAGCTTCGCATGCTCGTGCTCCACAAGCGCCTTGCGCTTCTCGTTCTGCAGCTGCTCCAGTTCTCTGAATATGGCATAAAGGAAGGAAGCTGTTAGATTGGGACCAACAATCGGGTTTCAATGGGAGCTCACCTAATGGCGCTTTCACGCGTGGCACGCAACTCCTCCAGTTGCTTCTGATGCTTGACCTCAAAGCGGCGCTCCTCCTGCAAATAACGTTTCTTCTCCTGCTCCTGGAACTGTAAGAGAAGCAAGGTAAATTCATCCAAACTTTAAGCTACGGCAGAAACTAACCTTCTTGAGGCGATCACGTTCGATGTCTGGATCGAGATTGGTGGAGATGCGCAAGGATTCGCGGAACATGAGATCGCGCGCCTTGCGCTCGGCTCGTATGCGCTTGGGCAGGGCGCGTTTCTCGAGCGTCTGCTTCTTAAGCAGATCCTCCTCCTTGCGCTGCAGCATGCGCTTCACCTGATCCAGCTCTTTCTCGTGCCGTATGATCATCTGGTGGCGCTGCATGAAGCACAGCTCCTTCACATGCCGCTTGGACAGCTGGTGGCGTTCGTGCAGCTGCTTCTCCTCCAGTTCCCAGAGCAGCGCTTCGCGCGTCCGCATCGCATTCTGTTTCTGTTGCAGGAAATTGCGATTGATGGTGGCCAAATGGTCGCGATGCTTCTCGCTGAGGCGACGCAGGAGCAGCTCGTGCCGCTCCTTTAACGAATCGAGGAAGGCGCGCTCCTTCTCCTCGTGGTCCAGCTCCATGGCGGTGCGGCGCTGCTTAAACTCATCTTTGCGCTTGTCTTTGGGAAACAAATCGACCTCCTGCTTGAGCAGGCGTATCTCCTGCTTCAGGTTCTCGCGGAATATCTTCAGCTCCTGCTCCTGTTCGGAGCGTATGCGTTTCGAGGAGCTTCGCAGCTCGTTCTCCTGCGTCTGTTCGGTCTTCTCGATCAGCTGTTTATGCTGGCGGGCCAGCGTGTCCATGTCCGCCTCGTATGTCTTCTCCAGCGAAATGCGCTCCTGTTCGAAGCGACGATCCTGTTGCTCCTTGGCCAGCTGCTCCTTCACATGCAGCTCCGTTTGCTGTTTCTTCTCCTGCTTCTGCAGCATTTTCAGCTCCCGCAGCTCCTGCTTGCGGAAATCGTGATCATCATAGATGCGCCCGTTCTCCTCATCGCCATAGATGACCCGACTGGTGGTCGTCGTCATCTGTACGCCGTCGATTTCGAATTTACGCGTACGCTTGCGCGTCTTTTTGCGCAGATTGCGCAACTCGATCTCCTCCTTGGTGAGGCCGCCGACACCCGCTGATTTGGCTGCGGCGGGCACGCGCGGCTTTTGTCTAATGACGACCACATCCGCTGCCTCCTCCTCCTCGTCAATGGACAGCGCCAGCCGCTGGTTGGTCACCGATAATGACGACGGCGGCGGTGGCGGCAACATCGCAGACTGTTGCTTGTTATCCACCTCGTTGCGACTGTCCTGACTAGTGTTAGTGCCAATGCTGTCCGCATCTCCGCCGCCGGCGCAACCGCTGGTTATTTGCACCTCGACGCCGCGTCGACCGGAGCGTACGGAGCCATTCTCGCTGGAACCGGAGCCGAGGCTACTGTCCGGCGAGATGCGTTTCTCGTGCTCTTGTCCGGGCTTGAAGCGATTCACAATGATGCTCACATCCTCGGGCACAGTGCCATTGGCCTGCTGTCGGGGCTGATGGCTGCTGTCCTTGACCTTGATCACCTCATCCCCGACAGTGACGACGGACACGTGACTGGTGTCCATCAGCAGCAGCTGATCACTGTGATCGTGACTGCCCGACGCGGTATTATACGCCGAATCGTCGTCCGCATACGAAGGACTCACAATGAGCACCTCGCTCTCGTCCAGCTTGCGTGCATGAACGGCAGCTGCCGTTGCAGCTGATGCTGCGCCTCCCTCCTGCCGCTCGTTGACGGTGAGTATCATCGATGATTGCTTCACCTGATCGCCGAGGCTGTCGTCCAGCGAGGGGAAATCATCGTCCGTGGATGACTCATGCAGATGCGTGCTCTTGTTCAAATCATTTGACACAATGATGACCTCATTCTGAGCCAGCGGCTGCTGCTGTGAATTATCAATAATCACCGGCGGATGCGTGCTGGTCACGACTGTGATTTGACTAACCGACTCTAGGCTGTTGGGCAGAACCAAATGCTGTGCGGGCAGCGGCGGCGGTGGCACCGATTGCTGCTGTCGCGGTGCCGGCGACGCATCGCTGCTGTTGATGGTTATCAGCGAGGTGCTGGAGCTGAGCACGGCGCCCGTTGCGCTGCCCGAGCTGCTGGCCGTGGAGGCCACCGATTGTACAGATACAATAGACGAGGCGGTCGGTGACGGTGGCTGCGGCTTGGACTCGACGGCTTCCTGACCAATGCTCACCTCAATGGCTGTCGTAGACTTGGGCGAGACACCTGTCTCCACGTCCGACGATGGGGAACTTGGTGACTTGCTGGCAGCAACTGCTGCTGCTGCTGCAGCTGCAGCAGCGACTGCTGATGGCGGCGGAGGCGCTTTGCCCTTCTCCTTTTTGACAAAGTGCTGTTGTGAAAGTCGGTCATTAGCCAAGATAATTGAAGTGTTTAATTAACGGGGCTACTCACCTTTTTATCTGCGTCAGACTTTTCGTTTGTTTCGGCAACGTCTTCACTTGATTTTTGTAGCACAGCAGCTGCTTGTGCTTGTTGTTGTTGTTGCTGTTGTGGCGCTGGCGGCGTTGGCGGCGCTGGTGCGGGCACTTTGGTATGCGGCGCTGCTGCTTCGGCCACGCCTGGCGCATGCTCCTCCTTGGTCTGGTTTGGTTTTTCTGGTGTTGTTGCTTTTGTTGTTGCTGCTGTTGTTGTAGCAGCTGCTGCTGCGGCTGCGGCTGCTGTTGGTAGACTGCTACTTGGTTGGGATTGCTCTTTGGAATCCCGCGATATGGATGTAGGTGTACCTGGAACTACACAGAAGCAAATTAAAGCAAATATGTTTGTTGAGTTCAATTCACACTCACGTTTGTCAATGTCTTGGCTCTGCAGCGAAGCAGAGTCATCGTCCAGGTCGAGCTGGAG
Organism: Drosophila paramelanica; assembly: GCA_035043915.1. Classification (NCBI taxonomy): domain Eukaryota; kingdom Metazoa; phylum Arthropoda; class Insecta; order Diptera; family Drosophilidae; genus Drosophila; species Drosophila paramelanica. The sequence goes on along the minus strand of JAWNMO010000674.1, from coordinate 9,269,283 downwards.
CGCCGAGTTGCGGGGTTCCTAAACAACAACAGAAATATACAAGAAAAAACACATTAGCTTAACAATTTAAACAATTTTAAAAAGCACGCGTTTCCTAGCTGAAGATCTAAATATATTTATCTATTTTAATTTAAATTCAAATTTTTTACTTTTTTGTATAGAAATATTTTGATTATCATTTCTATGTCTACAGCAAACCCCGCTTAAAAGTCAACAGACGTCGCGTTTCCTAAATAAAATAAAAGAATTTAAAGCTTTGGCCAGATTTCACTAACATTTGTATATATGTTATGGTTTCTAATGTAAATGTTAACTAATCTGTTAAGCTAACAGAGATTTGAACACCGAATTTGTGATGTTACTGAAATTTCAAATTCTATTAAGATTATCTTTGTACATTTGCATGCTATAATCTACAGCTTAAAACAAAAAACCGTCGCACCTCCAAGATAGGTTAACACACCCTGAATATGAAATAAACTGAAATATCAGACTAATCTAAGTTAATAAAACCATAGTAAAAAAAAAATTTTTTGAATTAATTAACAGCGTCAGTAAATTATCACAATTTGTGGCACCATAATCGCATAAAAATCAAAGTTATAATGTCCCACGTCTATTTTATGGGATATTTTGAAGTGTTGTTCTCTTAAGAATCAATCAAGTATTTTTTATGACTGCTAAGTGATTAGAGATCAAAATATCAATGAGTGATAAAAAAAAAATACATTTATCTATATTTAGCTAATTCATTATAATGGCATTATACAATAAAGATAACAAATAACTGAAGATATCGATAGCTAACGTAATATTGGAATGGACTTTCACTTTATATATACATATATAAATAATTCTATAAATATATATGTATATATATAATATCTAAAAATGCTTGGAAATGCTACAATGTGTTTGTGACCACAACCGGAAAAAAAAACCTTTTGAAGGCGAGTACATAAAGCAAGATAACTTTTGGCAATGCTGATAACAAAATAATATAAAGTAAAATAACTTGATCAAATGGAGCGTGCGATGGACGGAAGGGGGACGGATCGGCTGACGGGGTGTTGCTGTAGAACGACTTACCAACCCTCTGATAGAGCGAGCGCCGCTTCACTTGGCGTTTAAGCTTCTAAATCAATTGCAGATAAACACAAAAACATAACAAAAATAATACAGAAAACGATAAGAACGCAAAATGCCCGACAAATTGTCGAAAAGTAAAATATACAAATGAAAAGATTTCACGCAAAGTGCAAAGTTTTTGTTTGTTTTTTTGGTTTGGTTTTTGTTATTTTTGTTGGGCAATGTAGACAGGGCAAGGAGGCAGCGTGTAAGAGAGAAATATACAAGAGAGAAAGAGAGAGTTAGTGTCTTCTCTAGCTCTGGCTGCAATACAGGTGCATATTGTGCTAGCAACAACAATGGGAAGAAGCAAAATGTATAGTTAAAACTATAGCTAACCTCAGCCTCATCATCGACAACTTCCTCGACAACCTCGGCCTTATACTCGAGCAACAGATCCTTAATGGGCTTCGCATCCAGATTGCTGCTGATGAAAGCGTGCTGCAGCAGCACTTCCGTTGACGGTCGCTGCTGTGGATCCTGCAAGAATTAAATTAAACGGGATTTGTTACATTTGCCAAGGCATAAATAAGCTTAAATTAACTACAATATCGCACCTTGACTAAAGACTTTTTAAGAAAATCATTAAACTCCTTGCTCCATCTGCTCGGCTGTTCCAGCTTGGGCGGCTCGCTTTTTTGTATCTTGAGCAGCACACGCATTGGCGACATTTCGCTGTTGGGCGGCTCCATTTGCGCCAGTTCGATAAGTGTGATGCCCAGTGACCAAATGTCCACCTTGTGATCGTACGGATTATCGCGAAACGTTTCGCACAGCACCAGTTCCGGTGCCATCCAATAGGGCGTGCCAATGAATGTGTCGTGCTTTTGCATTGTGTGTTTATTTTTGGCTGACACACCAAAATCAGCTGCAAAAGGGGCAAAGGCTAATTAATTGAGATCGGACTTAATTAAAAGCGAGCTGCGTACCCAGCTTAACGCCACCCTCCATGGTGAGCAGCACATTGCCGGCCTTCAAATCCCGATGTATGACCTTGTTCTTGTGCAGAAATGTGAGGCCCTCGGTCATGTACTTGCACACATAGGCAATCTGTGGCTCATTCAGTGGTTTCTCCAGCTCCACCATGATGCTGTCCAAGGCGCCGCCGTCGCAGTACTCAATTAGCATCTGTAAAGTGAATTTAATATATGTATATATTTTAGTAACAACATAAAATTACAGAATTCAAGGCTACAAACCAATTCGTATTCAGAATTCTAACTTTTCAAAATGATAAGCCGAACAGAAACAGTTCTTCATAATTACTTTCACTTTTACTACTACTCCTAGTATTTATTTAAATTAATGTGACAATCACATTCTATTATAAAACTTAAAAAAAATTTTTTTTTCTCTATAACTTGTAAATTGGTAAACCACTTTTATAATATTTAATTTATAAATTATATTATATTTTGGATAATAATATTATTCAATATATTATTATATTGAGTCATTTATATATTATTTTTATTTTTATTTATATTATTCTAATTTCTTGCCTCAATGAATTCATTAAATACTGCATACATTTCCTGTTTCTGGGGATTTTATCCCTTGCAAATGCTTTAAAAACAATAGAATGCGATATGAAGCATGATGACTCACCCAAAGCTTGTCATCTATGGAGAATGCCTCATAGAGTTCAACGATGTTCGGATGTTTGATTTCCGAGAGTATGTCGATTTCAACCATGTGATCGCTCAGATTCTCCTCATCCTCGAGCGTGCACATCTTGGCGGCCGCAAAGCGTTTGTGCTCCTTGTGCTGGGCTTTGTACACCTTGCCGAAGGCGCCATCGCCCAGTTCACCGACCATTTCCCACAGCTCCTTTGGATCGGTTTCCATTTTAATGTTGTTGTAGAGCCGCTTCTTTTTCGCCTCACCCCCGCCGCCGAGGTGTAAGACCTTCTTCAGGTTCGATATGAAGGACATTTTGAGGCTGCTTCTTCTACTTCTATCTTCTTCTACTTGGACTTTTTCTTTTCAAATTCTTGTCGATATTGTTTTTGCCGTGTTCTACATGCTGCAAGGATCAGCGGCCACCGCCAGGTTAAACTAGATTCCGAAGATTTGGTGAAAGCTGTGTAACAACAACAACAACAACAAACACATGCATCATTGATTGAGCTTTGAGCTTCATTGATTGATTTAGCTTTGGTAGCTGCTTTTTTTTTGTCTTTTTTCCTTATTTATTTAAACTCTCTTGTCGCTCACCTACCTCTTCTACTTCTTCTTTTGCTTAGTTCAAATGGAAATGGGCCAAAGCAACGCAGCTAATTTGGGGTCGGCTCGGCTTCTGTCTCTCTGTCGCTTAACGCTTTGCTGTATGTTTATAATTTAATTAGCAGCTCTCGAGCTCTAATATTTGTACACCACATAGAAAGAAACACATACGAATGGCTGGAAAATGATTACAAACGAGAAAAGTAAAAGACGTAGACAAAAAAAAGAGCGTAAAACACGACTGTCTGTCCGTTTGCATGTATTTGTATATTTGTGTGCAAGTATGCGTGCGTGCATTTGCATGTGTATGTGAATGTCTACGAGCTGAAGCTGAGACTCTTGGCTCCTATGCTTCTTCCTCTTCTTTATTGGCTTTGGTCACAGTTTTTTTTGGCACAGCCAGCGGCTTTTAAGTATTTTAGATAAGCAGCCAAGTTTAAACACGATTTGTAAACAACACGCGCACTCGAAGCTGAAGGCTCAGCCTCGTTTTACAGTTGCTCATTGATGATTACGCCGCCCCTCAATCTGGGCGTGTGTTTGTGTCTGTCTGTGTGTGTGAAACTGTAGACGAACGCAGCAAACGACGGCCAGCAAAAACAATTACCTCATCGTCGCATCGCACTCATTTTTATCATATCAGTTGGCTACACGGCAATACGAACAGCAAGCGCGCACAGCGATTTTTATGGCATTACTAAACTTTTCGCGTAGATAAAAAACGATTTGCACTCGAATTGCTAATTGCTTTGGATATTTTGTCGAATTTCTCTCGCGCAACGCCAGCCAGTGTGACCAGTTCTCGCATTCCACAACGACGATATGGCAACTCGCATTTGCTCAGTTTGCTGGCCAAATGGGGTTTAGTGTGCGTTAGAAGAGTAGTACTGGTGTGCGCATATGCAGTGCCGCCAAGGGCAAACAGAAACAGCGCACTCTACGACTAACACATAGGCATGCCGTGTAAATACGATAACGGCGTAAGAATTTTGTAATTAATATATATTCAAACTTGCTACACTTACGAACTAAGCCATACACTTGAGTTAGTTTTTTGTAAATAATATACTGATATTGTTGTCATAATTTAAAACCTAAACCGATATGTATATCGATACATTAAGCACTACTTACAAATTTGTCAATTGTAAAGTCGACCAGGAATTTTGTAATTAATATCGACTCCTAACTAATGCACTTGTGACCTTTGCTAGCACATAGAACGTTGCTCACGCAACAGTTAATCTTAAGTTAGCTATGTATGAATAAATAAATAATTACTCTGCTGATACTGTGGGCACATTTTTAAAATTAAACCGCATTGTAATGCCTAAACTTATATATCAATAGATGGAATAGTGTGTCAAAATTTGTCAATTGTGTTTTGTTTATTTTGTTACAAACCATTACCGATATATCAAATCATTTGTTGATGACCGGCTGGACCGGTCGCGCGTCGTCCTATTTATATGATTGCCAATCGATGAATAAATCTGCGTCTCTAATTCAATATATCGCCACTACAGCCATCCCTAGCCACACGTCAAAGAAGAAGAATTTGCTTGTCATTTCGGTATTTCGCTCAATTGTTACTAACATTTGTTGCAATTGTCGTAAGTACGTCTCAAAAAGAAAACATAAGCACAGTACGCTGTGCCTAACAAACCGCCTCACACTCTACACACACCAAGACACAAACTCAAAATGCCTTCGCTGGAGGTGAGCGTAAACAAAGTGATTGTCCATCCGCTGGTCCTGTTATCGGTTGTGGATCACTTCAATCGCATGGGCAAAATCGGCAACCAGAAGCGCGTAGTGGGCGTGCTTCTCGGTTGCTGGCGCTCCAAGGGCATACTGGATGTGTCCAACAGCTTTGCGGGTAAGTGAAGATAAAATTAGAATTATAGTAAAATCAACTATTTTATTCAATTGTTATCTTGCAGTGCCTTTTGATGAAGATGACAAGGACAAGTCGGTGTGGTTCTTGGACCACGACTATCTAGAGAACATGTACGGTATGTTCAAGAAGGTGAACGCACGCGAGCGCGTCGTGGGCTGGTATCACACCGGACCGAAGCTGCATCAGAACGACATTGCCATAAATGAGTTGATCCGCCGCTATTGTCCCAACTCGGTGCTGGTCATCATTGATGCCAAGCCCAAGGATCTAGGCCTGCCCACCGAGGCGTACATATCCGTCGAGGAGGTGCATGACGATGGGTCCCCTACGAGCAAAACCTTCGAGCATGTGCCCAGCGAGATTGGCGCCGAAGAGGCCGAAGAAGTGGGCGTTGAGCATCTGTTGCGCGACATCAAGGATACCACCGTCGGCAGCCTGTCGCAGAAGATCACCAACCAGCTGATGGGTCTCAAGGGTCTCAACGCGCAGTTGCGCGACATCAAACAGTATCTGCAGCGTGTGGGCGACGGCAAGATGCCAATTAACCATCAGATTGTCTACCAGCTGCAGGACATATTCAACCTGCTTCCGGACATTACCAACGACCAGTTCACGGGCACCATGTACGTGAAGACCAACGATCAGATGCTGGTCGTCTATCTGGCGTCCATGGTGCGCTCGATAATTGCGCTGCATAATTTGATTAACAACAAGCTGGCGAATCGCGATGCCGAGGAGGGAAAGAAGATCGTCGAGGGCGATAAGGACGGCAAGGATAAGAATAAGGATAGTAAGGATAAGGAGAACAAGGACACTAAAGACAAGGAGGCCGGCAAGGACAAGAAGTCCGATGAGAAGTCCGACAAGAGCAAGGACGAGGGCGGCAAGAATGCCAAGAAATAGGAGCGAAAGAAAAAACGCAAATCACGTCGCAAACGCAAGAAGCAGCCGCCAGAGTGATAAACAAAAGCAGCGGCAGCTAAAACAACAACAGGAACAACAACAGCAGCGACACCAACAACAACTGTCAACAAACTACAAAACGAATTAGCATACACATCTTTCTCTTCACAATACATGCAACAAATATCGTACATAGTAATATATAGAAACATGCGGCGAGCTCCTCTTTAACTCTTTTGTGTAGCTAAGTACGCTAAACAGTAACAAGCAAGTTGATGTAATTAAAATTTAATTAATTTAACATAAAATACGAATATTTCATTTAATTAAAAGTCATGAAAACCCTGCCGGGATTAAATATTCAATCTATAAAAACGATTGGCAGGATTTACTCTGGAACAATATATTTAGCTAGCTCTCACTCGAAACTGCGTATTATAACTGGAGTCCTGCACATTATTATCAATGCTTTTCTATTTTCTGCTTGAAGGAGCTGATCCTAATCTACAAATCTGTATAAAATGTTAGCTTTTTATATAAATAAACATAAATATATTTCTATATATATTTAAACGCATCCGAATTTTCGAAAAGTGCCAGAAATAGTGCACTTATTAGATTAAATATGATGGATTTAACGGAAGAGTTGCCGAACCCAATTTTTGCAATAATACCGATTCGAAAACTTTGCTACTAAATAATACAGATTTCAATTTACCTCTTAAAAGCGAATTTTAAAAGCTTTGATACAATCAAAATAATAAAACGAGAACAGTTAAAGTTGAAATACAAAATTAAGGCTTGTAAGCTACATTATAATTTCATATTATATTAGTTCGATTTTTCAAAATAGCCAAGTTGAAACATAATGTTTTTAAAACAAGACGGTTTTTCATAAAGAAATCAAAATTTTCTACCGAAGCTAAATACTGAACTCATATGATATAATGTTTCTAAGTTGATGGCATTCTCAATTACAAAGTTTTTTTCAGGGTATCTTAAAACACAATAATTGTTTCCACAAGAAACCGAACCTTTCTAGGCAGCTGTGCTGAATTTAATAAAAATATTATATGAAAAAATTTAAAAATAAGTATAAAAAAATATATATATATATATATATATATATATATATATATATAATAATGAATCTATATAAAAAAAAATGGAACCATTTTTGCTGTGAAAAATTTTATAAATTCTGATATAACACAGGAATTTTCCACCGATCAATTTGAGTTCTCATATGAATATAGCAATTACCTTGAATATATAATAATATTTTTCCCCAATAAAACATTTCGTTTTTTTGGTTTTTTGTTATTGGTTTTTTTTTTGGTACTTAACCAAACTATAATGAAAATTAAATGAAATACATAAAACAATTGTAAATGGCTGTTTTACAATTGTTTTTGTTTTTTTTGCGAGGAAAAAGAAGATGTGTTGGTTATATGCGCATTGTACAGGGTGTTCTTAAGTGGTATTAAACTTGCGATAATGCTATTCAAAAGCATTTGTTACCAATTCACATTCACAATATACAATTATTAACAATTATTATTAACAACTAAATGCTAAGTTCAATGGATACAATACTTGATTCATATTTGTTTTGCATAGTTATTTTGTATATATATATTTTTTTTTTCAAGAAATATGTTTAGTTGTAGTTTTTAGATAGTTAGTGGTTATATGAGTATTTTAGGCTAGTTTAGACAATGAGTTGCAATTGTGCACTAACAATCTTTAAAGAAATTTCGAATTAATTATAGCTTTATGCGATAAATACTTGTAGTAAAAAACAAAGCATTGCGTAAGCAGTTGGCCAAACTGGGAAACCCCCGCAAATGGCTGCTTGCGGAGCTTTCCGTTTATTCCTCTTGCTATTGAGGTCCTTTAAACCAACCACTCGCTCGCCAGCGGGAACTTGAGCGGCTTGCAGCTGCTGATCCTCAGGGCGCGGTTATTGTCCTCGGCAGCAGTTGTCGGATTGCTTTGGTGGCTTTTCTCGTTGACCGAGCCGAGACTTAAACTATGGCTAAGACTAGCACTAGCACTATATATATGAATATCATTGCTGTTCCGTATATTTGTGTCTGCCTCCATATAGCTAAGATTATTTGTGTGGTAAGCGTAGTAACTGTTGAAATCGAGCAGTTTATTGTTGCTGCTGCCAATTTCAGTAGTTGTTTTAGTTGTTGTTGTTGTTGTTGGTGAAAAGCTTTTACAATTTAAATTATAGACCTTGCTGGTGTGTATATTCAAATGCACAGCATTGTCATGTCACACCGAAGTGCCCTGCTGGCCCGGCACCACAGAACGACAGCTCTCCTCCGGCTTGAACGATTCCTGCAGCCGCTGCTTGCAGTCGCCCTTCGAGGCCCAACAGAACTTGTAGATCATATAGAGCGGTATGCACATCACCGACGAACAGGTGACGGCCCAGCCCACCTGAATACTCCACGGCGGATAGTAGAACTCCCCACCTAGCATATCCTTGTAGCCCAATATCGAGAATATAAAGATAGTCTGCAAGGCAATTAACAGAAGTTAATTTCGTCATCATCATCATCATTATCATCATCATATACGAATGTCACTCACCAGCAGGAATACCGGACTTATGTAGGTCCAGCAGATACGCCAGAAGATGCCCGGCTTGGAGCCCAGCATCTGCTCCACATCCGAGCTGAAGCGATCGACGCCGTAGAACCAAAATACGCCGGCTGCCTCGACAAATACCACAAAAAGTATGGCCAGGCCAGGTCCGTAGACGTTTAAAAAGTTTACCAAAACAACTCCGCCCTGAAACAGCACAGGGATAGAAGGAAGATAAACAAATAAAATTAATAAAGGGATCGTGACAACCAGTACATATATATCTATTTCAACGTAAAGGGAATCGATTTCACCCTGATAAATTCGAGTAAAGTCTTTAATAATCTAAATCTAAAGGCGAGGCATTATTGCCAACCATGAATTGATTAGAATTTGTTAGGAATTTGTTAAGAATTTGTTAGGGATTGTAGTTAAGAATGCTAGATTTACTCTGGAGTACCATTTCTAGAGTATCTTTATAAATGAATTTATCAAAAAAATCACACCATCATAAAAATTTGCAACTTTTATCGAAAAAATCAGAAACAAATGGATGCAGTTTATGTTTGATTAATGGATGCAGGCGTTGTTCCGGTTAAGATATGCATGGAAGTGAAATAGCTTGATCCATTGACCGATACGCACGGCGAGTGGCCAACTAAAATATATAGATGGTGCTGAATTACAATTTCAAATGTAATCAGACAAAGTGGCAGCGGGCGGACAAAAAGGGCGTCAAGTGTTTGGCCAATAGCAAAGGCAACAAGGGTGCTGCGTCTTGGCCAGGCCAAAAGCAAACAAGCCCGCCTGACAGGTGATAAAAATGCACGAACAAATGTACAGTTGATAAGAGGGGATGGGTGCGATGGGTGCGTGGTTGGTTGGTGTCCAGCCACTTGACTGGAGCTAAGTAAGTATGTGAGATTAGCTGAAGGAACGATAAAAAGCACTTAACATGGCAATCCATCGTTTTTTGCTAAAGCTAAACTGGCATATTTAAACAGTTGTCCGTCCGTTCGTCCAGACACAAGAAAATCGCCAGTCATGGCAATGGCTGCGTTTAATGAGCCATGTGAGTGTATTCGTCCCCCCAACCGACCACCCCACCCACTCCACTCCACCCTATCCCACATCCATGCATATGGAGGAGCTGCTGCGTCCGCACGCACTTAACAGTTAATTAAACGAACGCAACTGATAGATAAGCGACAGCAGCTACTCACGTAGGTCATCGTTGGCAGCGCGCACAGAAAGATGAAGGCGAGCAGCAGCAGGACGAACAGCTCCCGACGGCGTCCAATCACACGCGGATACTCATCGCACAGCGCCGTTATCATCGCCTCCAGGCCGCCAAAGGTGCTGTCCAAGCCCAGCGTGATGAGCATTAGAAAGAAGATGATGCTCCAGAACACCGAGCCGCTCATCGTCGCAATGGCCTCCGGATAGACAATGAACACCAGGCCCGGCCCCTCCAGCCCGACCTTGTCAATCGATGTCTTCTGCACATAGGCCATATACCTGGGACACGTTGAAAAAATATATATATGTTTGATTTACTTTGGTTTTGATATAGCATCTAGATTGAATTTTTATTTAACTTTAAATCGTATCCTACTATACTAATTTTGTAAATTAGTAAATTATACCAAATTTGCGAATGTGATCAGCAAATATATATTGAAATATATATGTGTATATTGAAGTACTCACCCCAATACAGAGAATATAACAAATCCGGCCAGGAAACTCGTCAGACAATTGATGCTGCTAGTGATCAGCGCATCCCTGTAGCAATTGTTGTTGAACTTATTGTAGCTGGACAGAGCGAGCAGCGTGCCGAAGCCGGGTCCCAGCGAGAAGAATATCTGTGAGGCGGCATCGATCCACACCTTGGAGTTCTTCAGCTTGTGCCACTCGGGCGTCAAATAGTACTTGATGCCCTCATCGGCACCGGGCAGCGAGACGCCGCGCACCAACAAAATAATGAGCACCACGTAGGGCGCCAGGGCGGTTACCCAGACGACCTTCCCGGCGCTGCGCACGCCCTTCCACAGCGAGAAATAGACGAGCACGAAGACGCCAAAAACGCAGAGCGCCAATGTGGGCTTCACCGGACCCATGAAGTCCAGCCCGTTGCTCTTGTAGCTCTCTAAAACTCGACGCCTGATTCAAACATTTATAAATAAAAAGGAGTTTATAAGGTTTTCTCTTTCGGTGCTGGCACTTACTCGAAAAACTCTTTGGCCGGAGATGTGGCCATCTCGGTGAAGTTCTCGCTGGTGACCGGCATACAGTTTTGGGTGTTCCACGGGTTGTCGCACGACGTCCACGGCAGTTGTGAGGTGAACGAGGCGAACAAATAATAAACCGCCCAACCGATAATTGTATTGTAGTACATTCCCATATAGATGTCGATCAAGCAAATTGCATAGCCAACACCTTAACGGAAATATATGATTTAATTTGTGTTTTTATCGATACCTTAAAATATCACCTATTATTAATTTTGTTTAATTCTTAGCTATATTTTATAATATTTAATATAATGTTTGGAAATTCGGTTCAGAATTCGAATTCAAGCTGCAATTGAAGGTTCGGTTTGGGGACCAGGTTTTGGTTCAAGCCTTGTTCCCAAGTTTAAAGTATAATTTTCTAAAAAAAAAATCTGTATAAGGATAGGATATTTTTTGAAAAAATTAGATATCCGCTTCAAGGTTTGGTTCATGATTGAAAAACAAATAATTGGAGTTCTCATATAAAACTGGTTTGGCTCAAATCTGATTTCAGCTTTAGCTGTAATCGTTTAAAACAAAATATCTTTAAAACTATGTTGATAATAATAATATATATATAATAAATATAATATATAATAATAAAAATTAAAATAATATTTTCTAGAAATATTTACGAATGTTAAATGTTTTAATTGTATTTGTAGCAATAACGAAATATTTGAATTTCTGCAATGATTTATATACAGTTATATATCAGAAGCGGTTTTTATATTAAATTCCCAGTGTGTTTAATTTAAATATTACTTTAATCGCAATCTACTGAACCAGTTAAAAAACTTTTCTATAGCAACAGGTATCCATGGCGTGTGCCTCAGTATTATAAATGTGTGTGTGTGTGTGTGTGTGCAACATGGGAATGCCAATCTCTGATTGATAACGATGAGAAAAATCATCAACTTGGAATATTCCCACGTGACATTTTACAGATTCCTGCTTATTGGACACGGACAGCAGGACGAACGAATGCTTAAGTGCGATTGCTTTATGGATTGCAATGCAAGGCATCTAAATACACACACCTGGCCTGCCTTTCCCTTTCCCCTGCACAGCCTTCACAGTTTACTTGATGATGCCAATAAGACACGTCACGTGATTTTGAGTTGGTTCCCAGCTCCGCTTTGCTTTTCTCACAGTTTGCCACAAGCAATTTTTATCTTACTTTGTATACTCTGTAGCAATAGAAAATTGATGCAAAATAGGGGTATATAAAGGTTCGAGAACCTATATGCAGTTGATTAAAAATATAGATACGGAAGCAAGACTTATTCGACTTGGTAGAAGTAAGAAAATGTGTAAAAATAAAATGAAAACAAAAAATAAATAATTAAGTCGATGATTTTTGTTGCACGTATAAATCTGTGTATTACACAGAAGAAGAGGATTCGCATGATAAAGTATAAAATGATTGGAAAAAATATGTTTTTTTACACATTTTCTTTTACGCAGATGGATAGTAATTTTCCAGCTTTAATCGGATGTCGCTTCTTATATTTTGTCTTATTTTGTATATTTTTCTTATGAAAAATTTGTTAATGAACTAGTGAAAGATATAATTATTAGATATATACATATATTAAATATGTAGAGAGCTAGATATACAGATATCTATGGGTTCCATATCTACCTACAGGGCATCACCTAGTCAAGCATCCTTAACTTTCACACGCTTCTTTTTTGCCATTTCTATTCAGTTTTAATCGCCTGGCAGAAAGTTGGCCCAAAGGTTTCGTTGAGCAAACACTTGTTGAGCAAATGATGGCTGCCACAAAGTAATGTTTGCCGTTCAGCTCAGGGCCAAGAGGCCAAGAAGCGACTCCAAGTGCAGGCCACTGGGGCGGCAGAAAGTTGGTGCAAGTTTAAAGCGCTGTCAGCCACAGCTAAAACAACTTGTATGCCAGCAAAATCCATTTGGCAGCATTTTGTTTGCCATTTAATGAAATTATCAACTTGATACGCAAAAACTTTCGAGTATCTTCGTATCGAGATAAGTCAATTTTGAGGAGGCGTCGCCTCGTTGCACAATTTAATTAGAGTTCATATTGCGACTGATTTGTGCGCTATTCAAATATAAATTTCACTTGAATGCCGCATTAATTGTTGCAACAATTTTCACTCCGGCCTTATCAGTGGTACACTTGGGCTCAGCCCGCCCGAGTGCGTGTCCTTTTCACACACTGATAATGTCGTCAACAGCAACAGCAGCAGCAGCAGCACGAGTTAAGCAAAACAATGAAAGCAAACGCCCTGAGACATCTGCTGGCCGCAGTCTGCGGGCGGCCACTGGGCCACTAGGCCCAAAGTAACCCCGAAAATAGCTGTTGTCTGACACACAGCCTCTCTTATCAGAGCCCAAACATCGGCAACAGGACTAAAAATAACAAAATATTACAAAATTTGTGGCATTTTTAAAGGCTATTAACGCACGTTTACGTATACGTAATATATGATATTAAAGCTCTTCGAGTTTATATTTTATATGATTTATACAATTTTTCACATTTCGCTGCAGGCATTGAACAGTGCAAATATTGAACGTTTATTGGCTGCTTAATAGATTTCAATATGCAATTTTTCTTTAATGTCTTGTTGTTGAATTTAATTCAATATTTGTGATTCATTTATGTGGAACAGGCGCAAACATAAATTACAGGTAACAGAAAACTGGCCTGCCTTAGGCCAAACTGTGCAGATGGGAAATGTGTACAAAAAAAAAACGATAATCATAAAAATGGCAGAGCCCATTGATTGATACTTAAAAATAATTAAAATACTCATATTAATATTTGTTTAGATTGCGGCAAAAAAAAATTTATAATAAATGAATATATTTGTAAAATATTATAAATTAAATTCCATGAAATGGGATAAATAAAAGATTGATTTATTATAAAAATTCATATCGTTTTAAAATCAGTATTTTGCATATGCAAAGAATAAAATTACAATATTATGGTGAGTAATAGAGTAATAATGTGGATTTGATATACAAAAATGTATATTTATAGATTATTATAATTTTTAGTCACTAAAAAGTTATAAATATGTGTGAATATATAACAAATCTAAAATTTATTAACTTTATTTTAATTTTTTATTATTACCTACAGATAATAAGGTTTTCTCAAAATGAATGATTTTTAATGATTTACGTAGATAAATAAACTGTAAAGCCTCAGAGAAGATTTAAACTCGAATTAAAATTTTTAAGATTCTGAGATTATTTACGTTTAATGATTTCCTTTAAAGTTCCAAGAACTTATTTGCTAATGTTAAGTGAACAAATTTCACACTCACCCTTTAGGGCCGGACATATTCGCTTCCAGATGCTGAGGCAGCCGCAACGATGAAACTGCCCCAGAGCCAGCTCCATGTAGAACAGGGGCAGACCGCCAAAGATGAGGAAGAGGCAGTAGGGCACCAGGAAGGCGCCGCCGCCGTTCTGGTAGCAGATGTAGGGGAAGCGCCAGACATTGCCCAGATCGACGGCGAAACCGATGACGGCCAACAGGAACTCGGCCTTTTGGCCCCAGGTCTCGCGCTGGCGCTCCGTCACGGACACGACCAGAATGCGCTGCGGGCAGGGGAGAACTCAAAGGTTGATGCTGCTTTTAAATGCGTTCAACTTGCCTCATTGTTGGCGAGTCGCGGCGCCAGCGGATCGGTGACTTTGGCCGGTGTCGCATTGTCGCCGTCATCCTCGTTGGAGTCGTCCTCATTGTTCGGCGACTCCTTGTTGTTGGCCCACGGTGCAGCCGTCGCGTTGGCCGCGTTCGTTGGCCCTGTCGCATTGTGGCCGAACTCGGTGCTGTTGTTCTTGCTGCTGCTCAGGCTGCGCTCCATGTTGCCGCCAAGCGTTCCAATCTCTGTTTGGGCGGACGTCGTCCTGGCCGAGTACGGCGATCGCGGCACTAGCGTGGCCAGCCGAACACTGCCCTGCGCCACGGGATAAGTTTGTGGCTGTGCCAGAGCCAGAGCCAGAACACGCGCTCACTAACTCTCTCTCTCTCTCTCTGTCTTTCTATCTCTCGTTCAATCCTACTCCTTCTGTATCTCTCTCTCTCTTTCTCTTTATTTTTCCTTGTAGCTCTCTGACTGGCTTTCTTTTTAGCGCTCGCTGTGCATCGAAAATTGCACTTGAACTTCAGTGCTTACATTCTGGCCCAAACATCCTTTGGCGGGGGTTGGAGCGCTGACCTTGAAACTGCAATTGCGATTGCCATTAACTGAAAGCAGTTAAAGGATTACTCGTAACTTCAATGGATGCACAACTAATGAGGCTCCTCCCAATCGCTGTTCCAAGAACACATACGCACACACACGCACACACACACACAGATATTGGCATTGCAACACATGAAAGCAGAAGGTGGATTATATGCGCTCGAGAAATTTATATATTCAAAGTAATGAGCTAATGCTAGGGTGCTTCAAGAATTTATAGTAAAAAATTCAGTAGAGCAAAAAATCAATTATTTTAAAAGGAGGCAATTAAACAACCAACAACCATTGAATTCGAGTTCAAATCCCCAGATTTGTCTTAGCCTGATAATACTTATAGTAATTAAATTGTTTGTGTAAGCATTACGATAAATTGTGCTGATCAGTGATCAGACCCATGCTACAGTATGAATGTCTTAACATATTTTCCAAAAATTTATTTATTCTATAACTAAATAACAGCAACTAAAAACCATCACACTGTTGCCGGAATCGTGAGATTCCATATTTACACTGTAGTATATCTCTACTAGTTTTTTTCGCTTTAAAAAATGTACTAATTATTTGTGAAAATTTCCAAATGTCCTTAGCAATTTTTTTGTTTGGTCATTCATTGACTGCCCCTGACCGGATACCAGCGCACATACGCACTTGTGGGCAAACGTATTTGTTGTATTCTCTCGCTCGCATCGGATTCCCTGAGGTGTCCTTTGCCTGGTAATCTATGGCTCGGCGATTGGGCTCAATCGCGTTGGGGCCAATGGCGGCCAGTTTGGTGCGCATCGCTGACTAAATTGACGATGTTCAATGTCAATGTTGTAAATACCTATGGACATACATATATACAAATGTATATGCATATATGGGCTGTATCGGCCTGCACGGATTGAATGGATATTGTTTGGCCTTATTGTGGCCGCTATCAGTTACAGTTACAATGCGTGCATAGCCGTCGGCGAGGCTTAAAACTTGTGCCTCCTCAAATGTTGACATTTATTTAATATTTATTTTGTTTGCAGCGATTGAAAAAGCCACAGTCGAACCTGTTCGATTGTTGGCATAGGATATTTTTCTATTTAGGGTTCAGTTTATCAGCATATTTTTGCGGGATTTCACTAACATATTGCGCAGTTGAACTGCTTTTTTTAATTGCCATTTAATGTGTCGCAGGTTTTGCACCTGTCGCATTCACAGCACATTCCGTTCGAAATATAAAAACAAATATACATATGTGTGAAGCTGCTTCATAAGGAATTCTGATAAGACAAAAAGAACAGAGCAACGCGCGACTTTGAAATAATTAAAAGGCACTTTGAGATAAGGGAGAGAAGTGACATGTGTGAATTGCAAATTAATTGCCTATGTTAATTTGAGATGAAAAGAAAATATCCATGAATTATACTGTTTGGGTGTCTAGCAACAATGCTGAAAATAAAATAAATAAATAGAGCCAACAAGAGTTTATCCAAAGAATCGATTAAAACGATTTCAATTCGCGATAGGTCTATGCTAGCTCACATCTGAGGTTTTATATACAAAATTGCTTAGATTAAACATTTTTATATATATTTAATTGTATATAAAGTGTCCATAAACTAAATGTAAGACACATCTTCAAACTTATATCTAATATAACGTCTATAATATAGTGTAAATTGTAGTGTAGTTAATGAGGATATGATATGATATGATATATAATAATATCGGTAAAATATTCACAAACTTTTTTTATTTGCTTTTCGTTTTTAATGTGTGCAAATAATTATTTTTCATTTATTACCCAAATAGCTTATAAAAATGCTCAACTTTAAAATTAAATTAAAGTTTATGAAAATATTATAATTTTAAATTATCTTCGTTTAGAATTATTTAAAAAAATATTGAAAAAGTAATCATTGTTAAATTACTGAAAAAATAGTTTTAAATAAAATATATATAGACTTGGAGTTTTTAGTGATTTTATGCATACTGATTTTTATATGTAGGGAAAACTTATTTGTGAGAAAAATCTTTGTAATTAAAATAAGTGAAAAAACGTATTAATTAAAATGCTTAGTTTAAAGTTATAGAATATCAAATGAAAATATGATGTATTTCTATATACTGTTATATGCATCTTTAGTTTATATTGTGAACAAGAGAAAAGAAATAAAAACCAATACGAAAACTTTGGTTATTAGATATTTCATTAAAAGTTGTCTTGAATAAATATACTCATTTAATATTTATTAATTTGTATAGCAAAAAGAACTGTAGTAGAACTCACTTTTGACAACGGTTTTTAAAATGTATATTAATTTAGTAATTTACACCATTCGTAATATCCACAAAAAATTCAACTCCTTCATACTGAAACCCACTCTATCACTTTAGTCTTTTAGCCTATTTCCAAATAGACAATCTTTCACTTTTCCTCCTGAATTAAGCTTTTAAAATTTTTGAGTGGCGCGCGCCGCTTCGCTGTGGCAACTGCTGTCGCTGCGGCCGAGGCGCCTCCTTTTATACGCGCGATGCGCACGCCGAGCAGGCGACAGCAGCCGAGCCGAGCTGTTATCCTGTGCAGTGGCCGCTCGTGTGTTGGTTAAATATATGCGGGCCTTGTGGGGCCAGTGGGGCAGCAGTCGCTGCGTGAGACGCACAGGTGGCAACTGTAACTTAAATTGCAACAAACTGTTGCTCCATAAACTTGATTGAATGGGGGCGAGAAGGCAGAAGTGGGGCAGTCGTGTTTAAATACTCGATTTTAACGGGCTGTATACAAATACCGTTAGGTTCTGTTTCGAATCAGTGGTTGCTTATAGTATTATTTATGCGTAGGGTTTCATTTAAGTGCAATTTAATAAGTGCGTATTCCAAAATGCTTATCTTATTTCTATGTTTATATGTTTCGTACAATATTTATTTCACAACACATTTTGGCCATGTTTCGTACCACTGTAAATATAGTTGAATCTCCAGTTCACAAATAACAGCGAATTTGTCCAGATTTTTAAAGGCTTTCACTGGTTTAAGCGCAAAAATTGATTGGTTCGCATGGTTGACAATAAATCAATCAGAACTCGCACGAGTCTTCCAAGAAATCAGCACTAATTAAAACACTTCACCAAAAAAGAAGACTATGTTAAATGCTTTTTTTTATTAATAACTTGTTAATAGCATTCGAATAACATATTTGTAAGCTGTTAACTTGGCACAGGTCACGTAAATATCTATTCTTTTTAAGAAGACTAATGTGCACACAAATGCAGCTGCAGCTCTTTAAATAGTTTAAGTCAAACAAATCAGTTTTAATTACAGTCGAGTTTCGGTGCGGGCGACGCGACGCGACGCGGTGTCTGATGAATACTGATTTTGCGCGCCTGGCGCGGCGCACGTTTTATACGATTGAGGTAGGTGGGCGATCAACAGGTGCCCAGGCAATTGAGAGCTTACTTTCGCGCTCTCGCATGCTCCCAGTCAAAAGCTTGCCGCTGTGACGTCACGTTCTCAGCTCCACCACGATGCCACTCTGCGATCATTCCAGCCCTGATTCAGAACGGCTTTGTTGTTGATTTTGTTATTCTTTTAGCGTGGGCTGCGATTAGACATCACGTCTGTCAATGGAAAGCTGCTTTAAGCCCGGGCACAAATCATTTCTCATTGGCGATTTTTGTGGAAGTGCCAATTTGTGTCACGTCATCGTCTCTGTGCATTTATGCGCTATTACACGCCCAGAAACTTATATAAATGTAATCGGATATCGAATTTCCTAGCCAGCGCCTACGACCACAAGCAGCTTACATACGTCATCGGCTCGAAGGTGGCTCACCGAGGAACACAACGCAGCTCCAGAGGAAGCGGGCGCAGCGGCAGTTGCGTCTGCCTAGTTGCTGTAATTAGATGCAAATATAATTTGCATGCCACACGCTAATTGTCGCGTAAATAATTTAAAACTAGAAAGCCAACGTTTGTAAACGTGCCAACTGTTGCCTACTCATAGATTTTGTATTGTTTGTTTACTTTTATAATTTAAATACCTTTTCAAAATTTGGCGCACGGTAATGCAATCATTGCCAAACCTATACCATAACAGTGCCATTTTGAGTATATCAATTTAAGCTACGTTACGCTACCATCTCTGAGTTGCATTGCCTATTCTGCATTTGGCATGGTGCTGCAATGACTCTCAAACTTTACAATATAATATATGTTAGATTATGTTATATTGGTAACTCCTAAATACAAATGGTTTTATACTTAATTTTTTTAAATATAGCACTCGAGTCAGTGGCTAACAAAAGTTTACAAGAATATAAGTTGGGTCAAATCAAAAATAAATTCAAATAATTTTAAATTTTCCACCACAAAACCGATGTTTATTTCAACATGTCATCGATAGTAAAATGAATCATTTGTTCATCTCAAAGTGTTACCGAAATTCTTTGAAATCGTGTCCAAGAATTAACTTATTTGTGACTGTTAAGCATATTTAATTTCTTAATTATTTAATTTTTTGCCAAGCCCCGATTATTTTGGATCTTCTTTACCTACGGTCCATAAAATAAACAATTACGTTTTTATGTTAGCCGCTAGCGTTGCCAGACCGTAAACAAGTCGTTACAGCGCAATTTGGCGCCATTCAAAAAATGTTGAAAGCCATCAAATACTTTTATTGATAACATTAATGCCAGGAATAAATGCCTTCAAATACAATTCGTAAACATTGTGGCTTATCAGTCACTGCGCTTTTGGCTGCCCTAGCAACCGGAGCGCCATAGTAACGCCAGTGCTATCAACACACGAAGGGCTAGAAAATTCCTGCACCTTGGTCGGCAGTTTGTTGTTTACGCTACGCCAGTCCTGTTCGACGGTACGCTACAGCAGCGGCGCATTCACAAAAATGTCTCAAACACGCATTACCACCGCTTATGGAACGCGGGCGTCGCACGATTTACATACAAACTCCATATCGCTGAAACAACGTTCCAAATCCGCAAATCCACCGCATTTACGGCCATTTAGCGGTGTACAGGGTTCGCGACCCCGTTATGTGCCGCCATTTTCGATACAATCGCAGCAGAAAAACACGGTCGTAATTAACGGACCCATACACGAGCCACCCGTCACCGCAAGCGCGCGCGGCAGACCGCCGAATCCCAAATGTGCGTATTCCCCTATTTTCCAGTTATCCGCTTAAACCGAACTGCCAGCTTTATTTGCTATTGCTTGTCTTTGCTATTCTGATTTAAGGCCTGAAAAAACAACAGAAATCCATTTCGTCATGCAACATGGGTGCCAGTTTCAACGCCTGCACGGCTGTCAAAAACCCGGGACGTGGCACGTTATTTCGCATGTATTTCGATCGCGGGGACTTGCCAATTAAAATGGAGTATCTTTGCGGCGGCGATAAAATTGGCTGGACGGTGAGTATGGCTGCTAATATGGAATAGGGCGGGATGTGAACTTCATCTAAAGTGTTTTAAGATATTTATACAATTCTTCTCCAAGGTAAAAATTTTAATCAACATGAGTAAGAACATTGCAATCGGGTGTAACCGATTGCACTCTACTTATTATAATGTAATAATTACTTAAAAAAGTTATTGTTTTTTTTTTTGTAAATTTTGCACTTTGTGAACGTTTCCTGGCGATTCTGGCGATTCCATTAAATTTGTTCGAGCAAGCTCACAAAAAATGTAACCAAAATGTTTCGGAATTATATGCACTAATTATCGTTAATCATAATATATTTTTACTATATTCCGGTATATTCTCTTGTTTGTTCTCTTGTTTGTTCTTTAAACTAACCAAAGAATTGGTTTCTTTCGGTACAACTGCAGGAATTTAAATCGTTTGCAGACTTTTCCACTTATTTCTAACGTCTGCTTAATTATAGCCCCTGCCTTATTAGTTGCCATATGATTTCTGGTGCTTAGCACCATGATTACCTGAACTTTGACCCGTAAATTGCCTGACAAGTCTCAATGCCAACTAATTGCCAATAGGTGTTGGACCCAATTCCTCCAACCAACTGCACACCTGCGTGTCCAATTATTTGAAGTGTTGGCACAAAAAAAAAGAACATAATTCTCATTTCTTTCTCTTCTGTATATATAATATGCCAGTGTCTATTTCCGGAACTAGCACCAAACAAACGGACTGACTCCGTTCGCATTCAGGCATTCCGAAAGGCCGTGACGTCCAGGTGTCAGCTAGTCAGTCAGACCAAAAAAAAAAAATATATATATATATATTGGAAAGATGGGAGGGCCAAAGAGAAAAGGACCTTCAATGTCATTTGTCTTGGGAATTATTTTTTGCATGGTTGGTATGATGCTCAAGTGGGTGCGTTTGTTTATATAGCCATGCGGCATTTATGACAGCTCATTTACATATGAGCTATTCCTGAGTGACACTATATCATTTTGCGTCATATGCGAATTTAGGTTGAAGGTCAGATTGAAAGTTACCGAAAAGGTCTGAAGTGGGGTTCTTAGGGGAGATTGGAATGTATTTGTATGAGAGATATTCATGCGATATACACATATGTATATAGAATATTTTTATATAAATTGTAAATTTCGTTACTCATTGCAGGTAAATGAAGTTTGTATTATTACTTGTGTATTGTTATATGAAAATGTTATTGTACGGAACATACAAACGTACCAAAACTTCTGAAAGCTTTATCGGAATAAAGTTTTATAGAGAAGAAGCTGATATAATTTCTGTGTGCTTGTTGAAAAGAAAAAGATTATTTTATTATTATTAGTTGCTAGATAAAAAATGTTTTTTTTAATGTTGGTCTCTTAAAAGATAAAATAGCATTGAACACATTAAAAAACGACCAAAGAGAAAAAAGTTTAATAAGTGAATTAATAAATTTACCATACAATTTCTTTCGCCGCAACACAAACAAGTATTTTTAGAACTTTCTAGCTAAATATTGTGTAGAGCATTTAAATGCATATATAGTATATTTGTGTGACATTTGGTAACTTTCCATTGACACAAGCTAAATAAACAAAAAGCATCTTAATAGAAATCAGTAAAAAAGAAACTTATCTTGGCATCGCGTGCAAATTCGCACCTGTACAGCAAAGCAAAGTAATCGTCACACGCCCACAGAACTGAACTTTGCTCTGTTAGCTGTCAATAATGCTTTTGGTTCAATCATTTCCGTTTGCCAGGTGGACATTGACAAGCTGGACTACAGCCTCTACTTGCCGCTGTTCTTTGACGGTCTGGCGGAGCCCAAACATCCCTACAAGACCTATGCGCGACAGGGTGTGAGCGATCTGCTGCTCGCTGGCGGCGACAAAATTCATCCTGTGGTACCGCAATTAATATTGCCCCTAAAGAGTGAGTACCTGTCGGCGACGGGGGCAAAACCCCCCAAAAAATAACAACAACAAAAAAATTGTATTGGCACGCAAATGCTTTTGCCTTAATTTGCACCTGCTATTAGTTATTCTTTTTTTGTGTGCTTTCCAATTGCAGACGCATTGAGCACTAGAAATGTGGAGGTGATGTGCACGACATTGAAAATTATACAACAACTGGTCATGGCCTCGGATATGGTGGGACCCGCTCTGGTGCCCTTCTACAGACAACTGTTGCCCATGTTTAATGCGTTCAAAGTCAAAAATTGTGAGTATATATACAAGATTATAAGTATTTTGGCTTGAACAAACTACACATAAAATGAAAATATTTTTAAGCAATGATTTAAATTAAAAATAAAAAATAGTTGAGTTCTTATTAAGTAACTATAAATATATACCCGAGAAACATTTTTACAAATATACAAATTTAAAATTTTTTAACGGAGTAAAAGTTTTCTTAAACAAAATTTAATATTTATTTAACTTTCGATTATTTCTATGTTTATGTCTTCATTCATACAATTATGAATTTTATATTAAATTTTGGATTCTTTTAGTAAACTGCGGTGATGAGATCGACTATGCGCAGAAGAACAATTTAAATCTGGGCGATTTGATTGATGAGACCCTTCAAGTGCTGGAGCTGCATGGTGGCGAGGATGCCTTTATCAATATCAAGTACATGGTACCAACCTATGAGTCCTGCTATTTAAATTGAAAACAAGCTAATAGCCACAGCCTTTATATCGTACATTCAAGAAAGCTTTTCTTACATGTTTTTTTCGCTTCATATATATATTTATGTATATGAACATATCACGAGTATTTATTGAATTTTACATAGATGCGAATGATTAAAATTGTTGTTCATAATTGCGTGTTTTTTGATATTTTGTAAATTTATATAGCATAGTCATGCACTGGTAGGTGAGTATATATATGTATGTGCAGACTATGTATATGTATGTATTTAATATATAATTTTGTGTGCAACAAGCACAAAAGCCAATGCCCCAAATACACAGGTAGTCAGGCAATGGCAACAGTGGGACGCAACAGCTCAAAAACCGCTAAAAAGCAAATGAAAGAAATTAATATATATATTATCAATATTATGTAAGATCTATAGATAGTACTTACAGCTGCTGCGCCACCAGATTTGTTTAGAATTTTGGTGGGGCGTACTCGTTCTTCTTGACATTGTGGGGTGAATAACGATTGTACAGACCCCAAATCGAATTCATCAGCTTATCATTGTACTTCACCGGCAAATATTCGCGTTCTACAAAAAAACAAAAAACAAAACAAAACAATATTTGATTCGGTTAAGCTTTGCTTGCAACTGCATCTGGAACTTACGCATATTGTTATCAGCCTTATCAGCAATGTTGGCCGCTCGCAAACGTGAGACGATCATATCACGCTCCTGGAACTGCTCGCGGATCTTGCAGACAGCAAAAGCACCCTGTGGCAGAGCCATGTCCACAACTGCAGAAAAAAATAAAATTTAAAATTTTTAATACACTGTTTCCTTGTATATTTCTTTGACACTTACTGTTGATATTCAGATTATTTAGAAAGAAGAAAAGCTGAGTAAGCTGCAGATTGCTTAGATCGCACAGTTTTTGCCAGACGTTATTCGCTTGTTGATCAATTTTCGCGTTTATATCGCGCACTGGCAGCAGCACCATTCAAATTTGGAAAGATCGAGTTTGTTTTTACAAAATTTGTGCTTTAAACCAATTTGAAAATATTCAACGAATTATTTTCAAAAAGCTTTTAAAAACAAATTATTTATTAAAAATGAGGTTTGTTTTTGTCTTGATTGCACAATTGTTTTTGTTCGGCATTGGAAAATGCCCGGCTTTTGATGGTTTCCACGATATTTCTCACAAGTTTTCGAGAGCACACAACGCTTGTATTTAAACACAACACAAACAGGTTCAAAACTGAACTGAGTTTCTGGCGCGGCTTTGTTGGAAATTTATAGAGCAACACACAACGAAATCTATCAAGCCGATAAGAGAGAGACAGAGATCAGCTAGGCCGCCATTTTGTTTACGAGGTGTGTGTGTGTGTGTTTATTTATGCAGGCAGCATGGATCTGCTGGATTATTCATTGATTTGTTGTGGATGTAGTTTTGCAGTAAACGCAGTTCAACCCATTTAATACCTGAATTTGAACCCAAATCGCATTGGGTCGCTTACGCTAATAGATAACTGATAAACTTGGGCATCGTGAATACTGAAACTGATAGGCTTATCGATTAGAAAAGTTCTAGTCATTTGATTAAAAACTACGCAGTTTGTCAAAAATAAAATAAATAAATAAAAATCAACTTTCTTGTCGGACATTAAAAAAAACAGAGCCTAACAAATAGTTATCGCCAAATCTGAGAAAACTATCTCATTTTAGCTGCCGTGGCATTGATAAGGGTTCTTAGCCCAGTTTTAATTGGCCCTGAACGCAGCCTTAACAGCAATATCTCTGAGGCTCTGAAGTGCATATGATGTCAACAATTAAGCCGGTTTTTACCAGTTTGCTCGGCTGATGCACCAGTCTGTCCCATAGATTGTCTTCATTTTTTACGCCATTTTTATAAAAGTTTCAAATATGCTGATGTAATTACTGACCTTACTAATGTTTATAGTTCGTTAAGTTGTTTACAAACAGTTCGAGACATATATAAATTAAAATATAAATCCTCGGACTCATTGAGTCATATGATTTTATTGATTAATGTGAGATTAGCAAATGTTAAATTAATTATTAATTACAACGACACACTATTATGCTCCCTTAGCTTATCAACAAATTTACGTGTAAAATTTATTTCTAATTGAGCTCCTTCGATTTAATAAAATTTTCTAGCCTCATTTCATATATACATATATATGTACATGTACATAGGCATCATCTTTTTTTATTGATTTGCATTGTTAATGGCTGATCGTCTGTTGCCAGGCTAATAATGGCAAAGCTTTGTAAATGCTATATTTGCATTTAATTGAGAGCATTATAATGACAATCATATATAAATTGTATTAATCAGTGACACATGATTTGTTTACTATATAGAATGCATTCTTCCCGTCTGCAATCAGCTCAAACAAACCAAAAATTTGCAATGATTTCTACGAAAAAATACAAAGAAATTCAACACAAATAATAATAATAAAAAAAAAAAATAAAGAGGTGGCCAAAAATACTGACACTCAGTGATTTGACTAGCCACGAGCGTCTGGAGTCACGTAGTACGATCCGTTTTACTGATTACAGATCAGCGTGTGTTTTCAATATACACAATATATATACGTATGTGGACTTTATATTGGACAAGGCTACGAAGTCATATAAATTTATTTATATTAAGGAGAGAGCATATCAGATCAACAGCATTTAAAAATACATAATGCTTTGAACTTTAAATGTCAAGTTCAAATAGTGTACACACAAAATATAATTTATGTTTGAATTTGAATCTAACATGAGAAATTGCGCGGGTAACTACAGCACTGATAATTGTTAAGTTAGCTGCAGTTCTGTTAAGTGCCCAGCAGTGCTGTAAATTCACGGTTATCGCGGTGATGCTGCCTATCGATTGTTTGTCGCCAAAATTAGCTAACAACAAAAGAAAAACACGGGAAGTTGTTAATTAAAAAGGTGACCCAGATACGAAAACGCAAAGTGAACGGCCGCACAGCAACGCCATGTCGTGGAAAAAGGAGCTGCGCGTACTCGCCAAACCCTACTATTGGGTAAACATACTGCTGGCCGTATCCTACCTCATTGCAAAGAAGACGAAGGTGATTTGCACGCGACTTTTCCAGCATGCGGACCAGGAGGACGTGTGCGACATGGACAGCCGCGAGGTGGAGATACTGTTCTTTCTGCTTATCGTTGTGATGATACGTTCTCGTAAAACGGGCAGCGTCACCATGATCAACTATCTGACGTCGTCGTTCCTCTACACGAAAGTGGCCAACATGATACTCTGGGCATATGCTGATTTTCGCTATGGCCTGGGTTTTTTGCTGCTGTGCGTGCTGGTCGGCATGCTGCTGCCGGAGCCCACGTATCGTGGGCCCGAGCACATAACCTATTTCCGCACCGCTCAGGCATTCGAGGAGGAATTAACACGCGACAAGCGTACCAGTTGGCTCATTTGCTTTTATACGGTTTGGAATCCGAGCTGTGTTAATTTTGCGCCCATTTTTGCTGAGCTATCAGCGGAGTACAATACGGAACTGTTGAAGTTTGGCAAAATCGATATTGGACGCTTCCCGGACGTGGGGCAAAAGTATCGCATTTCGGACAGCAGCTTCTCGCGCCAGCTGCCCACTATAATACTGTTCCAGCAGGGTAAGGAGGTGGACCGCCGGCCATGCGGCGATGCCAAGGGCAAGCTGCAGAAGTTCTTCTTCTCCAGCGACAATGTGCGCGCCACCTTTGGCCTCAATCAGCTCTTCAAACAGGCCGTGGAACGGCTGCCGGCCGCCAAGCAGACTCCACTGGAGTCCAAGAAGTCCAAATAGCTTATTGAACTAAACAAATTGTCATCTCATTTCAATGTTTGTACGTGCTAGCAACTGTTATTTGTGTAGTTTTTAGTTGTTATAATTTATTTTGTCGTTTTGCACAAAAACGAACGCTTCGAGGCACGTACTACATATAAACTATGTAAAAGACGCCCCGCAAACGTTGCCATTGCTTAATTTAATACTGCATATAACTAATTTGTAGCTAAATCCAAATCATCAATTGTAATTAATAAAATTTGTAAGCTGGTCAAGTGTTCTATGTACTCTATGTCGTCTCTGTCTTGTGAGTGTCTTAGCGCTTAATTAGTTTAAAGTACCATTTCCGTTGTAAAAATACTCTGTAGCTATAGGGTATATACGAATTACGTAGAAATATATATTATAAAATTATGGCATTTAAATTATAAATGTTTTTTTATATATATAAATGTGTTAATTTGAACATTTTAATTATTTTTACAAACGGCTTAGCGTATTTTGTATTCGGACTGCACTGTTATCGGTTTTAAATAGCGTTGGCCTACACTGTGTTGGGTAACGCACCTAGTTTGCGCGCTGACTATCACTACCCGTTTGGCGCGCTGGTTGTTGTCCCAGCTAAGCCTTTGAATTCATTCGTTCTTGAACAGTATATGTATTCCGTTTAAATTTAGATGCCTGCATAAGAATATAAGGCAGGTAAGCTTTCAGAAAATCACAACAAATGCATATGGCTTTCATATTTTGCGTATTTTATGAAGCGCCAAAAGCGTCAGCGGCAACTGTCGAATGCTTCATAAAACATTCAGTGACAGCCTCTCTCTGTTGGCTGCTGCTGCGAATGTGTTAAATGAAAATGTGTAACAATGAAAAAAGAACAACGGTACACACTGTTTCCGCTGCGTTGGGTTGCCAACAGAGCGAGGGAAGGGAGGGTGTTAGTGCTCAAAAGGCCAGACGAAACACGAAATAAACGCAAATCCCTTTTTATCCATTCAATATGCATATTTACAAACAGACGAATATAAATGCTCGCACACAGCTACAGGCGAGTGCACACACACACACATACACACACACCCCCCAGTGCAAGCGTAAGTGAGACAGAGAAACATTGCTTTTGTGGTTATTATTTGTATTCTTATTTTATATTCAATGAAACGACATGGAAATGGCCATTATTTTGTATTGTCTTGCATAATATGATTGTCTCACGTGTGAGTGTGAGTGTGGTGCCATTTTTTTTTTGCATTCGATATGAAATTTTATAATAAGCGTATGTGTGTGGCCTTAAATTAGGCAGCTCTGTTTATTGGACCATGCAATTAAAATCAGTTGACAAATCGCTGATGGAATTACAAACAAAAATTCAACTCCTGTGACAGCAGCGCCCCCATCGGCCAGATATTGTCAACAGCTATGCACAGCGAAAATCCAATAAGCAGCTCCATGACAACAACAACAACAACAACGACAACTTTCACAATAAGGGAACAAAATAGAACGTATTGTTGTCGCTATTTCTACCTTCGTATTCCATTTGTGCTGCATGCAGCGCTGGTCACATTGAATTGATTTTGAGCGATTTTTCTCTATTTATTGAACAGAAAAAAATAAACTAGCAGCACATTCGCTATCTGGTTGAAATGAGTGTTATTTTTTTTTTGTAGATGAGTCTTATTACACTTTTTTTTATTATCGTAGAGCTACTCTTTCAGTCAAGCTAATATTATTAATTTAAAATGTTTCAAAAATTACAAATTTGCAGAAAAGGGTTTTTAATTATTTTTGTTAA
This sequence comes from Drosophila paramelanica, assembly GCA_035043915.1. Classification (NCBI taxonomy): domain Eukaryota; kingdom Metazoa; phylum Arthropoda; class Insecta; order Diptera; family Drosophilidae; genus Drosophila; species Drosophila paramelanica. The sequence goes on along the minus strand of JAWNMO010000674.1, from coordinate 9,240,336 downwards.
TGGAGAATTCATTTTATTTTACACTAATTCAGTTAAACTTTAAAATTAAAAATTAATAAAAAACAGTTTAAAGTAATATTAATATATATTAAATTGAATATATTTAAACAAGTTTTGCAACCAATAAAAATATTTTATTTTGAAATAAAAAGATTTTGTTTTGAATCTGGTATTATATAAAAAATGTCATATTTTTTACTAAATTTATTGATTTATTTATAATTCATTTTTGAAAAATCCTTTTTAAAAAAATGACAAAAAATACTTTGTTAAATTTCTTTGATCACTGCTTTAATCAAAGCATTACTTATGATTATCATTAAAAAGCAATTCAAATGTAATGAACAATTTAAATTCTGCAATTACTGGGCCTACTTAACGTGAATTATTTTCCAATTAATAATAAAAGCCGTTGGAAATTGCAGCAATTAAAGGGTATTACAAGAAAATGTTGATGACGCTTTATTTATAGTGCATTTGCGATTCGTCTGTTTGAAGGCCCAAACAGGAAAGTACCCTGGATTTTCCTTAGGTTTCGTGACATTTTTTATTGCATTTTTATGTCAACGGCAGCTGCCGCCTGCTGCCTGCCGCCTGCCGCCTTAATATCCTTCGGCTAGGAGCTGACGACGCCTGTTTGTGTATTTCTGTCAATTGCGTACAATTGAATTAAACTTGAAGTCAATGCCAGGTGGCGTTGGTGGCGCTGGTGGTTGTATCGGCGCTCACAGGCGAAAACCACAGTGGCCAGCAGCCAGCCGCAGAGCAGCACAAACCAGCCCAAGCGAAGCGTGTCCAGGTCCAGAGCCTTAAAGCTGTACCAGTTATCGATAAGGTGGACGTAGCCCGCTTTCAGGGCATCATTGAAGTCGGAGACGACCCAGTGCTGGAATAGTCCGATGCTCTGGATGCGCATTATGAAGTGCTTCAGCGGCGACTCTAGATGCGAATCCCTGCGCATGGGATAGCCGATGACGGGTGCGCCCAGACACACCGAGGAATAGCGATAGATGGGCTTGACGGCGTACTGCTGCTGCAGTGCAAAGAACTCCCAGCGCTCCACGGTGAATGGATACGAGTAGCTAGTGTTGAAGCTGAGCAGGGCGGTCACCTGTTCGCCGGCATCGACGCCGACGACCAGACGGGACACCTGCTTTACGAGATGGGGCGGCACCTGCTGCAGCACCATGGGCACCTCGTGATGTTTGCTCAAGATGCGCTGCTGCTGGGCGATGAGCTGCTCGAAGGTGTTCACCTGCTCGCCCACCAGGGTGGCGGTCAGAAAGCTGCTCAGCTGATTCGAATACCAGTTGGTCACAAAGAAGCCTAAAACGAACAACTGCAGCGCCACCAGAAAGTACCTCACGGTGGGCGCATAAATCCGATGCGGCGAGCTGAGCAACAGCAACTGGCAGAGCGCCTCGAGCAGGCTGTGCGTGGCCCTCAGTCCGGAGTTATCACCCAAAACCGGACTCAGCCAATAGAGCGCCACACTGATATACACCACAGCGGCGAGCAGGAGCAGCCAGCTGCTCCAGTGAAAGGGACGCATGAGGTACATGAAGCGCGGAATCTCGTTGCGCACGGGCATTATGAGACAGTTCTGGGCTATGTGCAGCGGGTAGCTGAGTATGCCCAGTTCGCGATCGATGCCCACATACGGATGCAGGGAGATCTCCAGCTGCTGCTGCCCGATCAGGTTTGTGATGCGGCTCATGTTGACGCTGCTGTCCACGGGCAATGTCTCTCCCGCATTGCTCACGTGCAGCACGGCATTGTGGCGGCGGAGGAACTCCGCCATAATGCGATAGCCGTAGCCGCGTATAAGTTGAGCGCCCGTGCGTTGATCCCGCATCAGAAAAACGCGCGGCAAATCATTTTCGGCCGGCGTGGATACAACATAGCCGCGCAGATCCTTTGGTAGAGCCGGGAACAGCACTCGATCCGGCTGCAGTTCCTCGTAGCGCAGCGTGGGATACGGCGTATACGCATAGATGCGTTGCCGGTGCAAAACCAGAGCGTGCAGGAACTGCAGACTCCACAGCTTGATGAAGATTTCGCGCAGCGCGTAATGGCTGCGTTGCGCTGAGAAGGACACGATAAGGTGACTCTGGCGCAGCTTGCGCAAACGCTCGTCCAGATGCCACCATATCAGCTCGTCGCTGCTGTGGCAGAACAACAAGCTCAACGCATCGGTCTTGATGTGATTCCTCAGCGGATTGTACGTATCCGGTTGCTCCTGGCTGCCATCGAACATGTAGCTGGCGGTGCTCACATTGTTGTGCAGCCAGCTGATCAACTGATTCAGTTTTGTCCGCTGCATACGATGTGTGAGGAAAATGGGCGTGTTCGTCCAACGATTTTGCCTTGAGGCGGTCCGCAGAACGCTTTGTACGAAGCTCAGATTATGCGGCTCCAACTGCTGCCGCGGGGGCAACGTGGTTAGCAACAGCAGCGGCAGCGTCGCTAGTTGCATGGCAAAGTGCTGACTGTGCCCCAGGGTGCTGTCCGTGGCACGCTTTATAGTGCAACGCCCATAATTGATATAATTCAATTTAATCGGAGCACCGATTCACATTATCTACGTTTGAAATGCGAAATTGCCACTAAATGGATTCAGGACAATAGTTTGGCCACTTTGATGTCGTAATAACTGCTCAAATTATGCAATTAGCTGCATTAGCACAAATGAGTGACTCAAATAACTTTTTATTTATTCACTCTACGAAAAAAGATACCAGTAATTTGTACTTGAATTGAGCACAAATTTAATCTATATCCTTGATTGAAATTTTTCATTTTCAGATTAAAGGTGCTATTTTAAGTAAGAACTTGAATGAAATACAGATCTTTATAAAAAAGTTTTACTTATATAAAGTTCTTATCTGTTACTAAACTTAAATATATGAACAAAACATGCTTAAAATTTTAAGAACAATGTGGCAGTAATTTTTTAACCGGATTATAGACTGCTTTTTCAGAGTGTATATAAATAATAATAAAAAAAACACATACAAATTAATGTATTTTCGTCGTTTTTTATGCTAAAAATAAATGAAATTTTAAAAACTTTTGTGTATACTTGAGCTATTTTTTTAGAACAAAGAATTTTCTAGTCAGCAAATTTATTTTTAGAATATATAGTTGCTCAAATTCCAATATTTGTAAGCAAAAACTGTTTCAAGATTCAACTGTCATTTGACAAATATTAAACAAATTATTTTTATTTTTTTTTATAGAGAGGCCGATGAAAATGACAAATTTATAAAAATTATTTTATTTTAAATATTTAGTATATACAATATTGTGTATTTTAATATTTTTGCATATATAATTATTAAAGAATATGCATAAGAAATAAAAAAATATAGTCTTCTCCGTGACAATGCATATTGCAGCATTGCCGTGACCAGGATTCGAACCTGGGTTACCACGGCCACAACGTGGGGTCCTAACCACTAGACGATCACGGCTATCGAAGACGCTTGAAACGATGGAAAAAAGTAGCGCATAAAAACGGAATTTATCAGCGCTTGGTCAAGCTATGCCCCAGTTTGTCTACATTGCTTGTGCTCCAAACAACTTGTTTATGGAGCAAGTACGCCAATAACAGCAACAATAACAAGCAGCAGCAACAGCAGCTGCAGCAATAACAATAACAACAAAAGGAACAATAATAAAAAAACAACAAATAAAATCAGCGGTGAAAGGCAGCTAAGACAGAGAGAGATAGAGAAAGAGACAGAGACAGGGAAAACCACCCAACCAAAAAGTAAAAAAATAATATAGAACCAAACAACCAAGCAACCAACCGACCGACCGACAACCAATAAACAAGATTTTGGTTTATGAATGAATTTAAATTTGGAGAGCAGCAGCGTTAGAGAGGAAGCAGAGTGACAGGGGGCGGGGTGGGGTGGTTGGTGTCAGGGCGTGTTGCTTGACTTGGCATTTCAATTCATTTTGCTATCAGCAGCAGTTTGTGGCTTTTGCTCTGTGCAATTGTCGAACTCCCGAGTCGGGGTGCGGTGCATATTCCCGCCGCCAGTGGGGAAATATGAATACGAATAATAAGTGTAACCAAAATAAAATGTTGAATAAATTTAGAATGTAGTATGTTTATTATGTGCTTGCTTTTGCTTTTCGGTTAATTTTATTGTGTAAGAAATTGTTTTATTTAAAGTACTTTGTTTTTACTCAAAAAAATATTTTTATTATTTTTATAGGTGTATGGATTATAGATATGTAAATACGTATATTATCTATGTATATTTATAGTAGGTATAAACAGTGCTCCAGTTTTGATAGAATAGTTTTAAATCTGATTCACAAAGGGAAAGAATCCGTACGTCCGTCTGTTCGTCTGTGCGTATGATCGAAATTTTTTAGCATGTACTCATTTAAAAAAAATGTTTTTCAAAATTTAAAGTTCTAAATTTATATATTTAATACTGTTACTTTTATTATATTTCAGCGACTTGTTAATTCACTTAAATAGCTTTTGCGAAGATCAGCAATTATATTTTTTTATTACTTTACTTTAGGAATTTTAAATAAAAACATTTAAGTGGCAAGCACACGCTTAGCAGCTTTATGCTACATAGATGCACATACAAAAAAACAAAAACATTTTGCTAATTGAAATACATTTGCCACAAATTAAAAATTATTATTATAATTCCTTTCGGAATACTTTTTAATTTATTCCAATATGTATTTTGGCTCCATTAAAAAGATGAAAGCAAATCGTTGTGTTTACCATTATGCATTCGGTTTTGTGTACACAATTGGATTTGTCCCTTTTTTTTTTGATAACATGTTAATACCATTTACCAAATAAACTTAACTTAAGTCGACTAGATGATACCCCGCATCCAAATTGAACAAACAGAATTGTTAAATTTTCAGAGTTTCATAAATCATATTCTTAAGCTCTTGATTTGAAATGCTTTTAAATGATATTTGGCTTTATTTAAAGACGGCTTAAATGAAAACATACATATATACCCCTTACCATTTGATGGAAATTAACTAACTACGCCCATAATGAGGTGCTGACTCCCCAGAGGCATTTAAATGAGTTATATTTGTTTCCACGTAAGTACACGAATTGTTTGGCAATTGTTTCACAAATAAAATAAATTTATGGGCTTAGGAAAAAGCTTTTTCCAGCGATGGTACCTTATCGTATCTGTTGCTTGGGGTGATAAGCAAGTACAGTTAGGCTTATAAATTAAGCAATTTGATAAGTAGTGTATAAAATATGATTTCGGCATTTGAATTATATTATTCCATAACAATTATTGAGTTATTTTTACAGCATTACCAAAGTAAAAATGTATTACTAATAGTTTTAAAATTTTATATGAAAACATATAATTAAATTATAGTTATTCGTTATTCTATAAAATAAAAACCAACTTTAATAAGAGTGCCATTCAGTAAAGGCATAAAATGTAGCTTTAACTTTCAACTTGCTGTAACGCAATCCCAATGATACTTTCAGACATGCCCATTAACAAGTTTCAATTGCCGACAACTTAAATACACTGCAAATATCCCGTTGAATCCAGTTTGCGTATAAATTAACGATTTTGTAATTACCCATAAGTATTATATTATTTCAATGGCACTTTTTGCTTTTATTCTCCGTCATTTACAAATACAACCAATGCTTCCGTGCTATGCGAGCTGAGCGGGGGCGGAGAGGCTAAAGTCAAAATGGGTTGGGCTTATAGTTTTTTTTTAACACCACTTTGGCGTTACGTGCCCCAAGCCCTTTAAATAAAAAAAACTGTAAAGTGTTTACATGTAAACTGAAAATTTATGTACACACACACACACACACCCACAACTCACACAGAGACAACGCCCCGTAAAATTTTTGTACGGATTTCATTTTTATTTTTTTTTTACAATTTTTGTGGCCTGCTTTTGAAATATGAAAAAAGCTTGCACTCCTTTGTTGCACGTGTGTGGGTGTGTGTGTTTTTTGTGTGTGAATATTCGCGCTCTAATAATTGCGCAAAACAGTTGGGCTATTTACAAGTATTGACCGTACGGCTATGAAATATGCAAATTTCAGTCCCGTATTTGTAAATTAATTTTTGATAGCAAACATCATAAAAAGCTTTGACACACAAAAACAAACTCAAACACACATGCAACTGCCCCCTTCAGCTGGCCCATTTGTGGCTCAGCTGTAATTTACATGCTCATTTAGTAGAGGTTAAAGGGCAACAAGAAACTGCATTCAATAATTGCTGTACAGTGGTTGAGATAGTCCATTAAAATTAACTTATTTATAAATCTTCTTCTATGAGTTATTTTTTTTCTAATTTAGTTTTTCTAAAATCGTGCATACATATTATTATAGTTACCTACTAGCTTAATAGTTACTATTATTGTTCAACATAAATTCATATTTTATAAACCCTTTAGAAAAAGAATTTTTATTAATATGTTTATTTTCTAAATTAAATAAATTTCTATTAATAGTGAATTTTTATTGAAAATTTGATACCATGAAACAAAGCATTAAAAATGGGAAACAGATTAAAAGTATTTATATTATATTAATTAATTTATATTAATTTGAAACTCTTTTTTTAAACTTTTAACAATATTTTTATATATATTTTTTTAAAATATTTTTGTTTATTTAAATACTGCAAAATAATGCAACTTTAACTCAACTTATTTATTATAAAAATAAATTAAATTTTGAAATACTTCCACAGTGTCCGTTTTTGTGGTGCCGCCAAAAAGTCTGACAAGTCTCAGGGTAACAATTGATCCGTTTATTTTGTTTTATTTGGTTTTTTGCAGTCGAGTGTTCCGTTAATTTGCAGTTGTTCGCCATTGGCAACACGGTCGCTGTTGCCGCCCAGCCCAGTTGGCCGAGGCTAAGTCACAGCCACAGTCAAGTATAAATATGGCTCGGAACACGAGCCCTGCGAATAGTCGCTGGCAATATGTTGGAGGAGAGCATATACTCGCCCTTTTCACGGAAATCCCGCATGCGTTCATTTACAATGATACGAGGCGGGCGAGGGCCTTGTACTGTGGCCCCTATCTGAGGTCCATAGAGACCTTTGCCCAGGCGTTTCACTACCAGCTGCGGCTAGAGCCCATGGACGATTTGCCGAAAAAGTCGCTGCTGCTGCAACAGATTGCTGAGGGACAGTACAATTTATCCCTGCACGGCGTGAGCATCAGGTCCATGGCCGAGGATCCCTTGTCGAATATCACGAACTACAGCTATCCCATCGAGGTGATGAAGTACTGTGTGATGGTGCCGTTGGCACCGGAGCTGCCCAAGTGGATGTACATGGTCTGGCCGCTGGGTCGCTACGTGTGGACGACACTCTTTTTGTCCATCTTCTATGTGGGCTTCCTGCTCCGTTACATATATCGGGGTAAGATGGTCAGCCGCTCCTACACTCGTGATCTGCTGCACGCGCTGGCCCTCGTCATGAACAGCTCCAATATGAGTGTGCAGCTCAATCAGGTGCCACTCCGCACAGTGGTATTCTACACGCTGCTCTACATCCAGGGCTTTATACTCTCCAATTATCATATCAGTCACATGACCTCGTTCGACATGAAGCCCGTTTTTGTGAAGCCCATCAATACCTGGTCGGATTTGATAGAGTCCCGGGTGAGAATCATTATCCCGGACACGCTGCTGGAGGAGCTGCGCATTCTGCCTGTGGTGGACATTTCAGCGTTGGATGCGCAGTTCGAGCCACGCCTTTCAAAGGACTATCAGGAGCTGATGGTGAGGCCCTCGCGCAAATACGCTTATGTGGTCACCCAGGATGCTTGGGAGTTCTGGCAGCGTCAGCAGAGCGTGCTCATCCAGCCGTATTTTCACATGTCCCAGGTCTGCTTCGGCGGACTCTTCAATGCGTTCCCCATTCAAAGAGATGCACACTTTGGCGCCGCCTTGCATCGCTTTATGCTGTATGTGAAACAGGCGGGACTCTGGGAATACTGGGAGGATATGGCCTTCGTGTATGCGCTGCGGGCGCAATTCGCGCAGGTTTTCCTGGACACCTATCCCGTGGAGCCGCTCAATTTGGAGTTCTTCAGCACCGCCTGGATTGTCCTGATCTGTGGCTTGCCCATCTGTGCTGCGGTTCATGGCTTGGAGCACTTGTGGTCGCGCTGGCACTCAAAGCGTGGATACTACAAAATGAATGGGGAAATCTAGATATATATCTGTTTAATTTCTGATATTTCAATTAAAAAAGTTCCTGGTAAGCCTTCTTTAAAAATTTTTATAGGAGACTATTTAAATGCTTGTCGGCCGTATTATATATTTAAGTAATTGATTCTCATACAAAAATTGATTAATTAAGTATAACAACTACATTTTCGATACACTTATTGAATATCTCCACAATTTTATTTTTATACCCTGAACCCATTGAAAATGGGTAAAAAAGGGTATAATGGTTTTGTGCAAATGTATGTAACAGGCAGAAGGAAGCATCTCCGACCCCATAAAGTATATATATTCTTGATCAGCATCACTAGCCGAGTCGATTTAGCCATGTCCGTCTGTCTGTCCGTCTGTCTGTCCGTCTGTCCTGTCCGTCCGTCTGTATGAACGCGTCGATTTCAGAGACTACAAAAGCTAGAAAGCTGATCTTGGTCTCATTCGGTTCGTATATTCCATACGCAGATCAAGTTTATTTCAAAACATCGATAACTCCTTCCGTTTTCTTATTATCGATATTTATCGCTTTTTTGACTCGGTTTTTTAAGCATAACTTCCAAACTATAAAAGCTAGAGCCACCAAATTTATTTTTTTATGCTCGCGTATAACATACGAAGAATTTGAATGTTTCAGATTTTGGATACCTCCCCCAATCGCCCACAATATTGATAAAACCAAAAAAACAAAGTAAATCAAATACTACACACGTGCAAATTGGTTTGTAGATACATTTCGATGATCTGAATAAGTCCTGAAAATTTCATAACGATCGTACATTTAGTTTACGAGCAAATCAAGAATCTATTTTCAGTAGTGGGGGCAAAGCGCAGCTGCTTGGCAATTTCTGTGTACATGTGCACGCATACATATGCATATGCAAAATTTGTCTTGCGTTTTTCTAGGAATTTTTTTTTGCAACGGTTAAATTGAGTTTTAGCACAACGAAGTGAAGTAAGAGCGTGGTCCAGTGGGTAAGAGTTGTGCCTCATAACGCGGAGGACTGGGTTCGAATTCAGCGCTGGTATGGTAGAGTAATGTTAAATTCTTTTATTTTTTCGTTATTCATAAATATAATTATTATTAATTTGTATCGTTTTAATGACAAGAGCAAAATTTTCGTTTTCCTTGATTTTTTGCGACTTTAAGTAATGTTATATCATTCTCGAAAAATGCGGTATTGTGGTGCAATTGGTAAGAGTTGTGCATCTTATCACGGAGGTACCGAGTTCAACTCCCGCTTGTGGAGTATTTATTTTTTGTTGGTAATTAGTAGTAAATTTTATTTTTTATTTTTAACAGGCTCAATACTCATCAACTGCCGAGAGTTTGTGTGTATGTGTTCATTTCTGGGTTCAGGGTATCTTCTAGTCGGGCGGTCCCGACTAGAGCAATCTCACTTGTTTTAATATTAAATTTACATATAAGTTCAGCTTGGTATCATATCCTCAGGTATCATATTTGAAACACCCATAACTACGTCAAAAACATGCTTGATGGCATTCTGGTCATTTATACATTGAAAATCGATTCATTTTTTAAAACAATTTTTTTTTTATATTTTTTGGAAAAATCATGTACTCCCCCCTTGTTCATTTTCGAAAAAAAAATTTTTATTTAAATTTAAAATTACGAGTTAGCATTTTTAATCGATTTTGCTGGCCACAAATAGTATAAAAAACAACATCCAACATGATTCTGAGAGGGTAAAATTTTTTGGCAAAAATCATGTTGAAATTAAGAAAATTTTGGACATGTAAAGCTCTTGGACCCATAGGTATCATATTTGAAACACCCATAACTATGTCAAAACTGAACCGATTTTCATGATTGATGGCATTATGGTCATGATTTTTCATTTATATCCATTCTACGTTGAAAATCGATTCATTTTTGAAAAATATTTTTTTTATAGTTTTGGAAAAATAATGTACTCCCCCTTACTTATTTTCGTAAAAAATTTTGTTTTTAAATTTAAAATTGCGAGTTTGCGTTTTGTATCGAATTGTGAATTATGCCAAATTGTACATCAGGGATCGATTTGCGATTCAACAAAATTGGAAATTAATCTTTAACCGGTAAGAAAACAAAATGTACTTTTGTGAATATACTTTGTTTAGTTACAGTACAGGGTATTTTATAGTTGTGATCTTTAAAAACTAGCACTTTTTTTCAAGAAAACAAAAACAGACAGAATTAAAGTAGATGAACATATACCAAGGGAATTAAAAAACAAGGTCTTCATGTAAAGTTTATTTGTTCAGTTGGATATTATTATGGTAAGCAATTTTGTATTATATAATATAAGGCGAAGGGCAAACATTTATGTTCCTATTTATTATAATTGCTTTGTTATATTTGTAATCCCCTAAGAAATAGTCGGACACTATTTAAAGGTTAAGATGCCTGACAAAACGCACAAATTGCGCATACGACCTGTGGACGTCTTGAAGTCCAGTCATGCATAAGACATTGCTGCTCCTGAGGACAGTTGTGGTGCTTTTGCTGTCCCTTCAATGGGTTTGTGCATGGAACTTGAGATACATAAGCAGCCTTGTGAATGCTTTTAATAGAATGGGCGGATTTCAGGACTTGGTGTGGTTCATTAGTCCGCAGCTGGAGCCTGAGCACACACAGAATATGGAGGAGTTCATACGCATAATAGACAAATCTTTCGGCCTTACCCAAATTGTAATCTACAACAACTCGGAAATGCGCCTGAGTCTCTCGGCTGTCAGGCGGAATCAGGTGAGCCTCGTCTTTACCACCGGCCCAGAGGATCCCATCATGGAGGTGGTTAACAAGGTGTTGCTGGCCAAGCACTTTTATCTCTCCGTTTTTATGGTCATGCAAAAGGTAACCGACTTGGAGCCGATGTATGACATCTGTCGCTTTCTCAATGACAATCAGTATGACAATTCGATGCTCTATTTCGAGACCGCGGATGGGCTCAATCAGCTCTTCGGCGCCAACCAGTTTCCCGTCATGGAGATTGAGAATCGCACAGATCTCAGGATGTTCACCGAGAAGCGCAAGAAACAGGTGTTAAATGCCGTGCACGATGTGGGCGGCTTTCGTTTTGTGACGCCCATGCGCGAGGATGCGCCGCATTTGTTTCGGGTGGGTGACAGCTACCAGGGCAGCACCTATCGCATCATCGACACCTTTGTGCAACATCTGAACGGCAGTTTCGAGGAGCTGACGCTGGCGCCGGATGCGCTGGGCGGTCGGGCGGTGAACATGAAGCAGACGCTGCAGCTGGTGCGAGATCGTCGCGTGCATTTCTCTGCCCACGCATATGCGCTGTTCATGCCGGACGACCAACTGGAGAAGAGCTATCCGCTGCTGGTGGTGCGCTGGTGCCTGATGGTGCCACTGTACAATAGCGTCTCCACCTATTTGTATCTGCTGCAACCGTTCGATACGAGCGTTTGGTTTTTTGTGCTCGGCGCCTTCCTCGTTCTCAGCTTGTTGGAGCTGCTCTGGCTGGGAATGGGCTCATCGGCTCATGCGGCAACTGGACCCACGGTCGCCTTTCTGAACTCCTTTTGCTACATCATCAACATTGCCACGGGGCGACAGCTGATGCAACCGTCGGCTTTGCGTTTCTTGCTGCTCGTGGCGGTCTTTTTTCATGGCTTCTTTCTGACGGCCAATTACACGTCCACTCTGGGCAGCATTCTGGCCGTGAATCTGTTTCACGCGCAGCTCAACAGCATGGAGGATCTGCTGCGCGCCCAGCTGCCCGTCATGATCATTGACTATGAGCTTGAGTTTCTCCTGCAGCTGCACACGGAGCTGCCGGAGGAGTTTAGGCAGCTGCTGCGACCGGTGGACAGCGGCATGTTTGCCCAGCATCAGTTGACATTCAACAGCTCCTTTGCCTACTTTGTCACCGAGGATACCTGGCAATTTCTGGATGAGCAGCAGCAGCATCTGAAGCAGCGAAAGTTCAAGTTTAGCGACATTTGCTTTGGCTCCTATCATCTGGCCTATCCCATGCAGAAGGACTCGTCGCTGTGGCGGGATCTGGAGTACTACACGTTCAGGGTGCATTCGTCGGGACTGCTTTACTACTACGCCAGGCTCAGCTTTGAGGCTGCCCTGCACGCGGGTCTCGTGCAGCGTCTACAGGAGAATACACTCTACACATCAGCGGGCTTACAGCATCTGGCTGTGGCTTTTATTTTGCTCTTGGCCATGTCAGCCATTGCACTCATCGTATTTGCTTTGGAAATATATTTCGGACGCATGTGGCGCCCGAGCACGGACCATTTACGAAAATAATTTCATCATAACCTCAATTTGGAAGGGGTCGCACTTGGCGGCCAAGCAGGGAAAAGTTTCGGTTTTAATTAACCTTTAAAATAAATTGTGCACACATTTAGAGGTCGAGTGGAGGCTATTTGGATGCATTTTTCGGGTACAACCCCTCCCAAATTTATAGGCACAAATTGAATATTGAAAATGCTATTAACCTCAAAAATAAATAAATTTGATGACCGAGCGGGGCTAGTTGGCTAGTGCTCAAATTGATTTAAGCCCTTTGGCTGTCAAATACCAATAAAATTAGGAACAATAATTATTCGCAAAATGTTGTTAATGCTAAAATCTTTGAATGATATAAGTGTGCTATAAAAAATATAACTAGGAACATTTTAGTTTCTATTAATATAACTTTTAGCTTTCAGCTTTATGCTCCGCAGTTTGTGCCACAGTTTGCGGCAGTACTCGTTGAGCAGATGTTGCTGCCACTTCAGCTCGATGACAAATGCCAGCCCGGCGAGCACCAGACCCAGGCACCAGGTGCGCATCATGCTGGAGAAGAAGTTCATGCCCAGCGGCTGCGGCTGCTCGTGGATAATGATCAGCCGGATGACGCCCATGTACAGTGCCTTCCGGAAGGCCTCCCATTTCCAGTAATGCTGCAGGCCGGATTCGTTTGAGATCAGTATGAAGTTCTGCAACGGCGAGCTGAGATGCGAGTCCCGATGCATTGGAAAGACATGGTAGAAGGGACCCGAGCAGATCTGCGTCAGCCTAAAGACGGGCACACGCAGATGCTTCTGCAGCATGACAATTGTTTCCCAGCGGTCGCTGGACACAAAGTAGCCAAAGGTGGCGTTCAGCATGTCGCGATGTTGCTGTATAAATGCCGCATCCGCCACGTCCACCTGCTGCAGGAAACGCGCCGTATATAGCTCCGGCTTGCGAGCAAGTGCTTCATATTCAAATTCTTGCACAAAGATGCGCAAATTCGCATTGATGACATCCTCCACGGTGTTCAACTGACGCTCCGGCGGCGCCGACGTAAAATAGCTGGCCATCTTGCTGATGTACATGTTGGAGGCGACCAGGCCCATGATGCTCATCACCAGAAACAGGTAGCGCATGCGTCGTGCGGCTGTGCGCACAAGAAATATGGGCGGACTGTTGGTCAGGCTGCAGATGCACTGCAGCAGGGCGGCGCTGAGATCGCGCGGGCGAGACGGCGTGCAGAGCCACAGGGCAAAGCCCGTGTAGAGCAAGGTGAAGAAGAGCAGGAGCCAAACGTTATCCTGCAGCGCCTCCTGCACGTAAAGCTCCTGCAGCGAATCGTTGCGATAGGGCACCATCAAACACCAGTCGTTGATGCCAATGGGATAGCTAAAGCTAACCGTATAATTGCCCACCAGATCCGTGTAGGAGTGTATTAGTGTCTCATAGACACCCTGTGCCACCAGCTCCAGCAGATTGGGCAGATCAAAGGTCTTCATCGTCAGATTGCCACTCGCGTCCTGCATCGTGGCATTGACAAAATCCAGAAAGCCCAAAAACAATTTCGCACTTGTGCCATAAACCTTCTGGTCCGTGCCCTTAAAGACACGCGGCATATCGAAAAAAACGGGCGTGCTCAAAACATAGCCCATCATGTTGCTGAATAGGGGCCGGAAGAAGTCCTCGATGTGCCAGTTTTGGGTCTTGTTGACCACCTTTTGAGTCGGATACGGCGCCAGCTGGTAAACGTTGTCGTCAATGGTCAGCAGCAGAGTGTTGGTGAACTGCTTGGCCCAGGACCAGTACAGCACATCCTTGAATATGCCCGAAAATTGGGTGAAGGTGTCAAAGGTGTCGTGATACTCGGCGCTGCTCAAATACGGACAGAGCACAAAAATGGTCTTCAACCAGCGCATGCCCCGCAGCGCCTGCGAGGCCACCTCCATAATGGGATCGTTCTGATCCGTAGTGAAGATCAACACCAGCGCTGGTGTGCTAATGAGACTCCTAATCGATAAGTTCGAACTGGCCCAAATGTTGTTGTTGCGCACAATTATGCGCGGCACCAGCGGAAATTTCAACCAAAACCGTTGGAAGAAATCGCTGCCGGCGGCACTGTTCAGATTCAGTTTCGCGGATATGTAGAAGATGAGATTTTTGAAGTGATAGAAGTCATCGATGCGCTCCAAAACGTTGATCACAAACTTGTTGTTGATCACCTGCAAATGGCGGACAACTGTCACGTTCACCTGACCCGCAACTGTTGCCGTCAGCTCGGCTTGCTCCGGCGAAAATGGGCGCAAAATGAGCTCAGCTGCCAAAGTGTCCATTTTCATGGAACGATTGCCGATTTGCAACTAAGCGCAATCCTTGCTGCTTTACTGCTTTGCTTGCGTGTGGTCCACTTGTGGGCGGCAGTTGTCCTGGGCCAGTTCTGATGGTGTCGTTGATTATTGCGTTCCAACACCAAGTTTGACAACAGACAGCCAGCAACGAGCAGTTTATTGGCTGGCAATCAAATTGTTTACATTGGATGACAGCCGGATGTGCAGGGGCGGAATAGCCCTTTCGAAGGCCGACTAAATTGCACTCAGCTTTTTTGTAGAACCACACTAACAATAACTGAGCGAAAAACGTATATTGGCAACTTTTACTGTGAAAATTAGTTATAAAGCTAATGATAACATTTTTGCAGGCAAATAAAAATTGACAATATTTTATTTATATTCATTTACATATTTGAGCTTCAAATCGATTGTGGTAAAATTTTGTGTCAAAAACACGCCAAACTTATTTCTAAAGCTATCGGATCCATAGCTACCATAGTTAGAAGGTACTATACTAGGTTATTAAAATTATTAGAAAAATTAAAAAAAAACTTGCATTTAGCTAAAATATATATATTTCACATTTTATATTTTTTTTTTTATTGAAAATAGTACATTTATTTATTACCGTATTAAATTAACAACAATGTTGGAGCTATGCAATACACAAATAATTACTATGCAACTTATTTTATTAATGTTTTAAAAAACCTTCGGTAATATATTCTTTTTAGATTTATTTGTGCGCGCTTTTGGGCCCCATTTGCGCTGACAGCGCACCAGCCCAATGAATAAAATTTAACAACATGTTGTTTAGTGCACATGTTTATTGACTCATAAAAATCCAAAAAAAAAACCCCTTTTCTCTTTAATCTCAAGTGAAAATCAGTCATATTCGCTATTTAGCCGTATTTATGCGAAAAGGTCCATATAATTGGACAAATCGTTGCTGGACATGCGATGGCGGCTCGCAGGACGCACTCTGCCAACGGCATGTTGTAAATCGCAGAGCCTTAAAGCCCGCTGGCCAGTGCTGACTTAAAGTGTCATTATTGTGGCATATGGATTTGTGGGCGCTGCAAGAGCAATTAAAAATCACGCATACGCAACATGCAACGAGCATGCACACGATTTTCCCGCCCGCATTTTATGTTGCCTATTTTTCAGGGTTGAGTTTCGGTTTAAAATTTCTAAACGTTTGCTCGCCATTGAATGCTGTTGAAAGGCAACGCATTCTTCATTAAGTTTTAATTGCTGTGAAATTTTATAATTGAGCCAAAATGTCAGCAGACAGGGCCATAAGCACGGTAAAGCTTATCGAGTTACGTCTTGGTTTTTGGCCACAAAATGCAATTAGCCACAATACAACGCACACACACAATACACACCCACACACACATACACAGACACCCGAATAGATAGCAAGTCATCCATATTGTTGCTGCTAGGCGGCTTAAAATATTTATGATTGATGCTGGTCAAAGGTTTTTCGCTTGAATTTGGCCTTAATGCCATATTGACAGCATTTGCTTTTGTTTGCTAGATGATTTGTCAAGTTTGGCACTTTGATGCTTACGTAATTGTAATGCGCATTACTGTAAGTCAGTTTTCAACGCAATTGTTGTCACATTTCTACACACACCCACTTTTGTGCTCAAGTTTCGTGCGAACTGAAGCAGCTGGCCAACACCTGAAGCTACACTTCACTTGGCCAAAAGTTTGAAAGAGGGGACCGCGGTACATGTGTTCCGCGATAAAAGGCATATGCTTAGGCATAAGACAGCATTTCAACATTTCATTTTTGCTTCTTCTTTATTTTTATTTTTATATTTTTATTTTTCTGTTTTTTTTTTGTGGTTTTAATGTATGCGCCGTAAGCACTTAAATACATTAAGCCAGCTTGTTGAGCCGCATTCACTTTTTATTTATTTTGTTCGTTCTTTTAAATGCTGGGCCAAGCTGCAGTGTATGGGGTGTTGAATGCTTGAAAAGTCATGGAATGACAAATAATATTTGTGAGATGATAACACGGTTCTTACACAGTAAAAACCAACTTCAGGATACATTTTGGAGTGTTTTTTTGAGAGAGAATAAAGAAAATTAGTAAAATTATAAATTCATATAAACAACTTATATTTCTTTACAATAAAATGTTATTGCACGTAAACTTATAAATTTGTAATTAATATATTATATTTTTATATTAAAATCAGAAGAATCTAAACATTCACGAATCGGGATAAAAATTCTAACCAGGATTAGCTAGTGTATAAGTATAGTATTTAAGCCAAGTCATTTAATTGAAGCCTATCCTTAAAATCTACTTTGTGTGTTTCGTCATATTTGCAACTTTAAAAAAGCTTTCAGAAATCAGACAGCTATAAACAAGTGTAGTTTTTTTCAAAAACCAACTGAACGTAACAGTCTCAGAATTGAGTTATAAATTTGCCAGTTACATTTCATTTATTTTTATATATTTATCTTCACTTTTTGTTTGCATAAAGTATCTTATATCAAATTGTTTTAGTTATGCTATTTTTTCCAGCACATGTGTAGATGTTTAGCAATGTGTGAGGGTGTGTGTGTGTGCTGTTGTGTGTGTTTTTGCCATTTCGTAACGGAAGCGAAATGTTGCGAGTGTGCAAAAGTAGTTGAACGAAGGCCCTCGAGTTGTTTCGTTGCCCGTTGCTCATGTCAAGTGCCAGCTGCTTGCCTCCGTCCTGCGTCCTTTTTCGCACGTGTCCTCTATCCGACAGTTGGTCTGCACTCTCGACATTTAGTGCCGCCCCACGCCCACACGCTTACAGGCCAACCACCTAGCCACCCACCGCGCGGCAACTGGCGAGCAGGTGTGTTTGACTGGCACCGCAGCATGTGTCGAAACATTGCTAACCGCTGGCCGCCGTGTGCGTGTGTGTGTGAGTGTGTGTGTCTGTGTATGCGTTAGCAGCAACTAACTGTTAAGCGAAATTACCGCAATCTCCGCACGTCGAACAATTTTTAATGCTGAAAAATGTATTTTCTAATTTTCTCTCGCCAAAGTGTTTTCTTTTTTTTCCTTTTTTTTTTGCCCCCGACATAAGTTTATTTTGGCTATGTCAGTTTTGTGGGCAGTGTATGCGGACAACAGGTGTAAGCAATGCCTGTGTGTGCGTGTGTGTGTGTGTGTGTAAGTGTGCTCTCTTAGCCTGCCAGCAATATTAATGAAAAATAATTATTTTGCCATTGAAACTAAGTTTTTGCTGGCGTTGACTTTAAGACTTTCCCGACTTTCCCCCTAGTGTAAATCGTTTTTCTTATAATTTTTGTTTTCAGCTTTATAGTTTAACGCAATTTTTTTCTTTCCTTCATTTTTACCTGGTGGATGCGCATCACTGGCAAATGCGATTTGCACATTAATATCTGAGCGCAGCTAATTTTCAATATGAAACCGACAAACTTGCAGCTGGCAAAAGCTTTGCAAAAAAGGCAATTTCCGCTTTTTTGATGCATTCTTTAATGGGCCAACTTGAGTGGATAGGTGTCCAGAGCGGAGCGAAGTGGATGCGAGGCTGGGTATATTGCAGCTTCGTTGCCGATATGCCATTATGCTAAAAGTTTGTGTGCCAAGGAAAATGTGTGAAAGAGAAAAGCACTAATAATGTTATTCGATACGAAATGTGTAGAGTTTGACGTTAAAAGCGTTAGAAATTACGTTATGACGTTACGTACGGCAATAGCAGCAGAGACTAAAGTTCCTATACGCTTGGGTAAGGTTAACAACTCATCAAAATATGAGGAGGATAGGTATTGATTAAGGGTGTAAGGATAGCTGAAATATTTTTTAAGAAAAAATATGATTGTTTAGTGTGTTAAGCAGATACGAATATACAAATATATACATTTAAATATTTCATAGTTGAAATTTTTTTAATGACTGTGAAAATAATGTTGTTCTCAATAAATATGAAATTAATAAAAATATACTTTAATTATAAAAAAATTCAAAAAAATTCAAAATGTTGAATTTTTAATTTTTTGCGATTTTGGGAAAAATTGTCATTTTTGTCGAATTTGGTGAAAATTTGGAATCGGAACTTTTTAATGCCAATCGATAGTCCTTGTTTGTACGAGTCTGAAAAGTTATTATATTCGAAGATATGACCTTTTACTATATCTTTGGTATAATTACCAGAGATATGAACCATCATAGGAACCAGTTTGGTTTGAAAATTTGTTGTCCAAGGCTCTGCGGACTCGGCCATCCTTGCATCCACCCTATATATATATACATATACATATATGCTTATAAGAGTATTTGCCACAGCTAATTAAACAGCTGTATTTTAAGCACTATGTGTGCACTTGAATGCCCTAAAGCTAAATACGAGCTGATGATTAACTTTATTATTATAAGCAGCTGGAAAGTTGTAAGGGCTTTGGCAGCTGCTCTCTTAACCGCATGGCATTTTGGCAGCTGGCAAAGATTTCTTCTCTGCTTGCCTTTTCTTACTGTATAATTAAGCCATTTTATGCAGTAGGCAAAAAAGTACAAAAAAATAATAGGGAGAGCGAAAGAGAAAAACGTGGCTATGTTTTCACGCCATTTTGCTAGCTTTTGCCTTTTGCCTCATTATCTGCTTTGGCCGAGCAACAATTGTTGTTTGCAGGCAAGCAAGAAGCGTTTGCTAAATGAGTAGAAACTATTTTTTTGCGGGGTTTTCTTGCATTTGTTTTTTGTTTTTTTTTTTGTTTTTTGGGTTGCCTTTTCGGCTCTTCAGATGCTGCAGTTACGCGGTGCAAACTCATTTAAGTGCACATTTTGGGGCGCACTCTAATAATGTTTGCAATTAAACTAACGAAGTCATTTGGTGGTGCTGCTAGTCTGCCCTTGCCTCCTCTGACAATCTGACAACCCCTCTACCTAAGCCATTTTAAAGCCAGAGTTTCCACTTTGCACGCGGAAGCGCAGTGCATAATTGAGTACTTTTCCAGGAAGTGAAATTCCATTTGATATATTTTTTACCATGTGGCCGCCATCGCCATTCAGATTGTTTTTTTTTTTAATTCTTTAATTTTCGGAATTTATTTCCGCAATCTGCGCAGTGTCAAGTGTTATATTTCGACATTGAGTTTTATTAATTGGGGTTCTTTATGCTTCGTTTTTGCTGTCCTTTTGGATGGGAAAAGGGTTAATTCTTTTAAATGAGATCATATATTTGATGTTTGGAGTGAAACGGGTCGAAACTATCGATTAATTGCAAATATCCATTATTTTGGCTTACATTTTATTTTTAAAATATTTGCGTAATAAGTGAATTTTCAAAAGCTTGTGAATTTGAATTCCATGCCAAATCTTTAAAAATAAAAGTTGAAGCTCATTTTTATTGCGTTTTCGTGAACTTTTGAAGCCACCCTTGCATTTATGCGCGTGTTTTTTGGCAACCATCATAGCTGTGCCACATGCAATGGGGATAAAAACCAAAGTTGCCACAGCGCATTTCTGTCAGCAACACACATCGGGTAACGACAACAACAACAACAACATCAACAACACCTTAAACCTGAAACATTTGGGATTTACTGAGCGGATTTATAACCAGAAATAGATTCAGCTTTGAGGGATGGTGTTTTTTTTCACACTTTTTTTGTGCCAGCGAGTGGAGGGCGTAGACTGAAAGCTGCACCGATATATATATTGGACAAATAAATATATGCGTGAGCAGAGAGTTGAACCGCCCAAAGTAAATAAAAGTTTTTCGTTTTAATTTAATATTTAATTTTAATTGTTATTTATTCGCATTTCGGTTTGCTTTTACAATATTTTTTGTGTTTGCATAAAGTTTTCATTATAACTTGCCACGGTTTACAATGTTTTCGTATTACTCTGGTAATTGTTATTATTGTTTGCTGTATTTAAATGTTTTTGTTTTTTTTTTTGGTTATTCTTTCGCACATATGAATTTACGAGTACGAATACGTGTTGTATGAACAGTTTATAATTATCCATTTGGGTTTTTCCTCGGCTTCGCTTTTACTAACTTTTATTGTTATGAGTTTTCTCAACTGTTGTCCATAGTATCTTTATTTAAACTGTTTTTAGTTACTGTTTTTTTTTAAGATTAGACAACATTGCTTTGGGCCTCAAAGTAAACATTTACCTTGCTTTTGTTTTGTTTTTGTATTTTTTTTGGCATTTCCTTGTATTTTTTTCCATTCATTAAAAATTAAATAAAATCTCATAATTTTGTTAACAAATGTCGCAATGCGCTTAACTAAATAGTTTGTATGTTTCTTTACAATTAAAATTTGCGCTAACAGTTAAAAATTGTTTCTTTTCCTTATAGAATTGTTTTTTATTAAGCAATTATTTTAAATGTTATTTCATTTTATATTTTATATTATTAATTACAATATTTAGCTAATTTGACACTTAAAGCGGAAAAACTTAACAACTTTTTGTTGGTTGAGTTGCCTTTCTTGTGTTTTTTTTTTTAATTTTTTTTTTTTTTTTTAATTAGTTTTGCAATGATTTTCAATACACACTTAACAGCTATATAACATTTATTTATTTTATATATATTTTTATGTTAATTTTTTTTTTATTATTTTCATTTTAGCTTGTATTGTATGTAGTCGTTACTGTTAAATTTTGCTACTAATAAAATATATTTGATGTATGTATATTATTAATATTATTATTAGTTTCAATAAATACTATTAAATTGTATTTACTTGATGTTTTTGTTGTATACATGAGCCTCACTGTGGAGTCCTACAGGCTGCAAATATGTGTATATGCCAGAGACAGTTTTTACGCTTTAAAATATATTCAAGATTTGTTTAAGTTTAAATTTTATTTATTTTTTTTTTTTTTTAGTTAAATATGGTGGTATTTCTGCAGTCAGCGTTGAGAAGAGCATCTCTTGTAGGTGATGGCAAACATGTCTTTAGATATTGATATACCCTACATATATTATTATATATGCATGCATATCATTTTGCATTGGAAAAGGACTTGTATAGTTTGTTTGTTTGTTTGTTTTTGCTTTTTTGTGTTTTATGCATCTTTTTGGAAGAGCAGCTGGTGGGAAGTTCTAAAATATGATAGATACAAAGTTATAGATACATTTATGAGATACATTAATGCTGTGCTGTAAGTATGCTTGAAATTATCTATGAATTCCCAGGCATCAAATGCAAGACTTATTCAAATGTACACAATTTACCTCAGTTTTCATCAGCACTTAATCAGTAAAAATAATTCAAGATTTGTGCTTATTTGTTGTTGTTTTTTGGTTTGGAGAATATTGAAGCAGGTATTAGTATTAGCCTATTGCTTTAGACAGTTTTGCATGCATTTTTTGATAGCTTCTGAAATGTTGTCTTTTGTTTTTTTTTTTATACTCGACCAGGTTGCACCACAAACACTTACAAATCTCCTACTTACAAATTTTTTATTACACTTGTTTTAATTTATTTAGGTTTTTCTTTTGGTTAGTTACTTCTCCATTGTTGTGTGTGTTTACTGTATTAGCAACATCGAAAAATTTGTCCAAAAAGGATTTTTGCATATGTATATATATATAAGATTATCCTGTATAAGTACATATGTATATTTCTATAGTATATATAGTATTTAATATGTATATGCTGTATATAAGTATCTTTTAGTTACAAGTACGAGTACATGCTGAATACTCTAGCTGTACGTTAATAGAACTCTCATTATGTTTAATGTTCTTGTTTGGTTTTTTGTTGTTGTTGTAGTTACAGTTATATAGCATAGACACAATTTGTTCACAATTTTCTCTAAGTTTATTTTTTAATATTTTTTTTTAGATATAGAGGCGGTGGCTTTTACTTGGACTCCATTTATACATTTAGTCAATGAAATAAAAAAATAAATTATTTAGCTAAAACTGATGTAAATCAAATCAGATAGCTGTATTCCGAATTTAAACAGAGTAATTTAAAATTCGGAATACAGCATCAAAAACTGCCTAAAAGTATGCTACAATAATCTCAAATTCAACAATATTTGCTTTATAAATAAATTATAGTCACAGTGTACATAGTTAAGTGCATATGTATTGTATATATAAATTTCCTAATATTTTTCTTTATATATAGCAAAATCACAATTGATTTTGGTGACAAAAAAATAGAATAAAAACTACATCACGCTTTTCAAATTGCTCTTTCCAACTTCGTATTTTTTATACAATGTTAATTTCAGTTTAGCTTGCCAAAGCGGAAGTAAATGTGTGTATGTGTGTGTGTGTATTGAGAAATTGATTTTCGCAGTATTTTACGGCGAAGATTTATGTTTTTATGTTTGCAACTACTACATAAAATACCTTTGGTTGTGGCTAAAGTAACTCGTTTTGCACATCGAATTGTATTTGTTTTTTGGCTTATATATTTAACTGGTTTCTATACATATATGTTTAATATGTGTATATATATACATATATATATATATATGTATGTATGTATATATATATGTGTATGTATATATACATATATAGTATATGATTACACAACTACAGTTAAGTTTAACTTGAAATTGACATTAGGATCGCTTGGTTCGCACGCATCGGGAAATGCATTCAATCGAACTTCTTCTTGCTTAAATACACAAAATTATAGTTCTAATTACACCCGAATTTTTGTAAATGATAAGTTGTTGTTAGTGCATTTAATCTATATATAAATATGTATATGTTCGTGTATGTACCTTACTTTAATTGATTATTGTGCAGTTTTTCTACGTTCGACCAAAAATAATTGAGAGACAATTGACACTAAGCTAAGTTTAATTGAAGTGCGTTTACATTTAATTGGTGTAATTTATTGTTATTGTTTATATATATATGCTTTTAATAACTATCTCTAATCTTAAGCTAATGTTTTTTGTTTTTTCTTTTCATGTCACATAGAGAAAGAGAACTAATCAACCACATGTTAAAGCAATTGAATGTATGAGCAAATTGTTGAACCTTTTATTTCATTTAATTTCACTTCATTTTCATTTCATAACTGGACCTTTTCACTTGTGCTACTGCTTCTTCTTCTTTAAATGTAAATTATTGTACCCATTTAACTTTTTTTTTATTTGTTCTTTAAATACAATTTGCTTATTTTATATTCATTTTTGTTCTTATAGCAACACATTTATAAAAATACAAAATAAATGCGAAAGAAGCTAAGAAAAAATAATAACAAATTTTTGTTTTTAATTGCCTTACAAAGTTTTATAAATGTGTGTGTAAATCATATGTTTAATGTTTAATTTACAATTACTTTTTAATAGATCT
Source organism: Drosophila paramelanica (assembly GCA_035043915.1). Lineage (NCBI taxonomy): Eukaryota > Metazoa > Arthropoda > Insecta > Diptera > Drosophilidae > Drosophila > Drosophila paramelanica. Next base: position 9,216,231 of record JAWNMO010000674.1, on the reverse strand, counting down.
TTGCGATTTTTACAATATTTTTATTATTTACAATTTGACGCTTTTTTTTAAAGTTAGTTTATAAGCTTGAATTTTATTTTTAAATATTATCAATTTTATTTTAAAGTAAATTCTGTAATGTTTTTATAAAGGCTATATGTCAAATTTTAGGTTTATTTATTAAGTACTTTCATTAAATCTGTGTTTTTTTATTGTTTTTGTAACAAATGTGCTAAAAAGCTAAATTAAGAAAAGATTTAGTTATGGCATAAATATCGTACAACAAAGAGATGTTTAAGATACATATATGAAAAAAGTTACATTTATAAGCAACAAAAACTTGGTCCCTTTTCCTTTTGAAAATTAAGCGCAGTTCTAAATTCGGATTTGGAGAAGCAAACTTTTGATTTTATTCCTTCAAATCGGATCTTAGAACAGATTAAATAATTATTTTTCATTTTTATTACAAACGATTCGAGTTCAGCTGAAAGTTTGTATTAAGATATGTGTATTTTGTTTTATGTGTAGTTGTTGTAGTCGTTAAATAAGCTCTTTTAATTGGTTTCCACAAACCCCATTTTTCCCATGAATTTCGAATGGCAAACTTAAGTTAAAATCGAACCAAAGCATAGTGCAATAAACAATAAATAATAATAATTGATATATAAAACGAGACTGAAGGCAACTTTCTAAATCAAATTCTTCATGTTTAATGCACACTCTCCAATAAATTGTATTTTATTATGTTTTTGTTTCAGTATTTATTGCATGAATTGTTTTGTTTGTCAGCCGCCTCTGGCCAAATATTGTGGCCATTATTATTGCTGTTCAAACAAGAGTTGGGTGTTTTGCTTTTAAGATACAATCACGATGCATATGAACTCAATTCAGTGCAATAATTTTGCTGCTCGCCTTTCAAGCGCCAGCTTTGGTGACTGCAATCAATCAATTGTCAATGAGTTGGACACACGACAAGCAATTTAACGCCAACTTCACAGAAAAATAACTAACTGACCAAACAAAAAAAAAAAAAATCTATCTAACGCATAGAAAAAGGCAATGAAATAAATAAGAAAACAGCAGCCAATTGTTGTGGCTACAAATAAAATAAAAGAAAAACTAAATAAATAGAGCAAAGATAAATACGGCTGGTCAGCACGGAACAGAGCTCAAACGGAATGACAATGGCTAGCAAATATCAGGGATAAAAACCTTTACCCACATTGGATCTCCCCCCTTCACACTCCCGCTTGCTGGCATTCATTTTAAATGGAATATTTATGTAAGTCGGTTCGGTTTTGCGTTCGCAAATGAAATAATAGACAAAGGATTACAATGCGACCGAATGCAATATCTGCTGCTTTACATAAAACTTAAGCTTAAGTAAATTATTTATTGAACCCGCCAGAGCTTAGGCCGAAATGCTGCCCTTCAAGGGTTGTGGCAAATCCGGACACACGCACAGTCAGACAGACAGACAGACACACGAATGTCGCAGGCATTTGATAAATTGAGCAAATTGAACCCTTTTGGGTGCTCGTTAGGAGTAATCTCAGGGCAGCTGGCTGCCAAAATATAAAAACAAAGTTTTTGGTCCTAGGATTAGGTCAGCCTTAATTAAACAATATTAAACGCAATTTCAAGAAAAATTATTCAAGCGTGCAGCAATTCTGACTGTTGAAACAAACTTTTACAAGGAAGAAAAAACAATGCGAAAACTTGTTCAGTTGACGATATCAAAGCGAAAGAGTTTTTCTCTTAGTTCACTGGTGAAATTGTCAAATTTCGTATAGCTAGCTGTTAGCCACGCCCCTTAAATATAGACTCGAATGGGCGTGTGCCACAAAATGTTGCACTTCAACCGCTTTATTTGTTTTTTGGCCATACAACTAGCGGCTCTAACATGCACAGCATATTTGAATGCATTTGTCAAAATTTTTTCAACATACAAATATACCCTGCCCACAAAAATAAACACAACAGGGTATATAAACTCAAATGTCAAACTGTACAGTATAGAAAAAATAATTATTGAGAATACGCTTAGCTCTGGCAACCTGTATACAGGGTATATTTCTGTCGTCCCCTCTAATTGTTTCTACATAATTTTCCACATTGATGCATTCCGCTTTTGGGCTGTTATGTCACGAGAATTTTATTATTGTTTATTTGCTTTGTTTGTTTATTAGTTTTATGCGCGCACTAAATTAAATTGTTGAGGCTTGCAATTTAATTTTATGTGGGTTTATTTTCGCTATCTGTGTACATTATATTTGTTGGATTGCAAATTAATTTGATTATAAATGAAAATAATTTAATTTTATAACTCAATGCGCTCCATTGATTATCATCTAAACCGGAATGGGTTCGAAATAAAAATAATAAGCGGGGCCAACAAAGAGTTAAAGATTTAAGGCATTTTACTGGACTTAAAGTTTTTTGAGTTTAAAGAAGCCTAATAAAAAATTTTTGGTTGTTTTTTTCTAAATACTGGACTAATCAAATGTACTTAACAATAACGGTAGCTACTTAAGTTACTTACCGCATGCAGCAGGCAGAAAATGATTAAAGCAACTCGCACTCCACACATTTAGGAGGCTGATTCGACTAACCAAATTATGGGGACCAAAAACTTTATCACATAAACTGGTTAAACTAAAAATATATTTTGGATATTGCACTTTGATGTTGCATTTGGAATTAAAATAAGGAGCATATCTCAAAATAGCCAACTAAAATTAAAAGCTTTAAATAAAAATTATTTAAGTAGAAATATATCAGTAAATAATGAAAAACAAGTTTGCAATTTACTATGAATCACAATTTTATAAATATACTATAACTGGCGAAAATTTTTTTTTAATAGTAAAACATTTGTAAAATTATTGAAAATGCCTAAAAATCTTAAAGCTGCTCTCACATGCATTTAATATACAAAGTGCTCTTGTTCTTCTTGTTCTACATGAGATCGAATGCGACTGGGAATACTTTGGTTGTTGTACTTGTTCTAGTTCTTGTAATGGAGGTGGTTGTTGTTATTGTTGTTGTTGTTGTTGTTGTTGTTTTAGCTGTAGTTGTTGTATTTTGTTGTTGTTGAAGACTGTTTTTGGACTTGGTGACTGACTGTGGTGCTTGTTGTTGTTGTTGTTGTTATGCGGCCACTAACTGTACTTGTTGTGTTGTTGTTGTTGTTGTTGTACTGCTTTTTGTTAACTGTAAATATGATAAAAGTATAGGTGAGTTTTCTTTTTCATTTTTGTAGGTGATTTAGAATTGATTTTTCTTTCTCTACTAATTTGTGGCTGTTTGTGGGAAATAAAACAAAGTTATTTGAGTTTTTTTTTGTGTATAAGTTTAAGTATTTCATTTATTTGTTTCGCTCAAGATCAAAGAATTGTATTATGTATTGTTTTGTATTTGTTGTATTGTTGTTGTGGTTGTTTAAATGTATTCATATGAGATATTTCGTTCGCATCGAATTTCTCGTTTTTGACTGTATTTGCGCTTAAATTTAAATAAGTTTTTAATGTTTTGCTTACAATTTTTTTCATTTTTTTTTTGTAATTTTTTCTTTGTTTTTGCATTTGCACTACAGCGTTTTTTTTTGTTTTTGTTTTCTGTTTTTTTTGTTTTTCGAAATGCTAACAACATTTAATAAATAGTAGTTTTTTAATAATTGTTTATAATTTGTCATATTGTGTGACTGTATATGTATAAATGTGTGCGTGAGTGTGTAAGTAGGTGTGTGTGTGTGTGTGTTTGTGTGTTTATATAAACAAATTTTCTGTGCTGATATATTTTTGAGTTTAGGTTTTAGCTGTTTTTATGGGTTTGGTTTATTTTTATTACTTTTGTTCAATTAAAGTTTTATGTATATATTTGTATTTGTGTGAGTGTGTGTGTGTGTGTGTAGGTATGTATACGAGATGCAGAAACGTGTTTTCGAAAAATTTGTTCGTAAACATTGAAAAGTTATTATCAAAAGTTATTGGTTAGTACGGATTATGTGGCATTATGTAGGCTTTTGTTGCTATGTATGAGTGTATGTGTCTGCTTGTTTATATGTATGTGTGTGTATTAAGTATATAATGTTATGTATCATATATATGTATGTATGTATAAATGTATGAAATGGTTGAGTGTAAGTATTAAGGTTTTTGTTTTGGTTTTTTTTTTCTAAATTAATTACGTTACGTTGTGTTTTTTTTACCCATTTTCGACTAAACACTTAGAAAATTCATTTTAAATTTGTTGCTATGTTGTTGTTTTTATTGTTAAGTAATTTGAATGCGCCCTTAAAAGTATGCTGCACTATTCAGCGTGTCTTGACAGTCGCAGCCTAAATATTAGTACTACTCAAAACATAAAATCTGAAGCGAGCGGAAATAGTCCAGTGTTAGTGTTTTGTATTTGTTTTAAAATTTAATTTAATTAAATTTAGTTAATGAGATTGTTTTTTATTCGGTGGATTAGTTTAACAAGTTGCTATGTGTGTGTGTGTGTGTGTGTTTTGTCGCTGTGTTGTTGAAATTATATAAACTATTTCCGCCATATACAATCGAGTCTAAAATTAAATTTATGCATTAACTAAACTAAAACGTTCAACGCAAATTCAACTAAATTGCATATTAACATTGCTATTATTATTAATTATATGAATTTGTGTTAACTAAACACAAGTCAAATTATATATATTGCACACGCCAAATTAAACAACTTCTCTGGGACTCTACTCTCTCTCGTTCTAGTCCTAAATCTAAAGTGTGTTTGTCTTCTGTTTTATTGTGTTGTGTGTATATTGTGTGTAAGTGTGTGTGAGTGTGTGTATGTAAGTTTACAACCGGTCGATGTCCTGTGCTTTTCGAGTCACATAAATCTAGGAGTCGGTCTGCTGCTCGTTTTCGTCCACTCTGCTAAATTAGATACGAAATATTTTAAGTGAGCAATTGTAAAACAAAGCATTAAACGCTTTCATTTTATAGCTGTGGCTGATAGCTGCGATAACTTGTCGACAACAATAAAAAGCTCTAAATTTACCTCAAAAAACCTTTTTATTTTGCTTGCGATTTGCTCTTCTACATTGACTAATCATATTTGATTAGGAAACGCAAGCAAACTTAGTTTAACATATTGATCAAATTCGATAACCAATCAACAGTTGTCATTTTAGCCTAAGTTTTCTTGCTTCTTTTATTGTTCTTATTAATATTCGGAAAATACATTGAGAAATTTCATAAATTTAACATTATGAAAGCTTTAAATGATTGTTGCTATATTCGTAGGAAGGTGAAATTACCGAAAAGCTAATCAGAAAAGTTTAGAGGTTTCATTAGTTCATTTATCGCTATGGAAATTGGTGCGCTACTCAACACTTTAGCATCGCCAAGGGAGCTCAAACTTTGGGTCTTCCATTTTCTAATTTCAAGCACAAAGAGACGTTCACGCACACCAACTTATGGGAGCCTCAAATGCGTGCAATTATTACCAACCCAAAAGCACACACACACACACACACATGTACATAAATCGCCTGCGATTAAAATAAAACAATAAATTATTTGAAGAGTGCGCTCTAAATCGCAAGCAGCTCCCAAGTGAGAGTCACAGATGTGTGTGTGTGTGTGTGTGAGTTCGGGTTGGTTTCTATACACATATTGCAATTATAGGGAAAACTAATTACTGTATGCTAAATTCAATGCCTAATTTGCTAATACACTGGAAAAAATTCACGCAATTTTCTCTTAACTTTGTCTCAAGTTTTTGAATATTTTGTGTGCGCATTATTTATAAACTTGGATGCACACAAAGAGACATTTAGGAATGTTTCGCAATATGATATATGTATGCTTGTGTGTGTATGTGTGTATTAGTGTATATTTAACTCGTATATCTAGAATAGACATCTATTGGGTTGGATTGGGGTTCAAAATTCATAGATGCTAAGTAAACGTAGCAATTAGAATACGTTTTGTAAGTTAATGTACGAGTTTATTAATTGTGTTTGGTTTTTTTCGCTTTTCGTTTTTTGTTTTTTCTTTTTTTTTAATCATATCTTTAAAGATTTTTTCAAAATTATCACCAGTAATTACGCGTACGACTACACTATGCAGTTGTCCGTTTCCTTTCTTTAGTTTTAAAACTTCGTTTTGTCTGTGTCGGTGTCTGTGTCATGTTTGTCTGTCTGTGTCTGTCTTTGGTGTAGTTTGTGTAATTTGTGGTGTAATTATGTGAAAGTTTGGTTATGTTTTGCTCTCATTATGCCAAAGCGATTAATCTTGTCGCCTTTTGTTTTAGAGATTTATTTTTGCTTGCATTAAAAATTGACACGCGCTGCTTCATTTCATTCTTTCTTTTTTGTTTTCGTTAAAAACTATATAGGCACATATATACATATACACACACATATATATATATATATATACATATATGCCATATATCGTGTGTTTTGTATTGTATTACTATGCGTGTTTATGTACTCTGTTTTATATATATAGTATATATAGTTTATATGTAAATATTTGTTTAATGTATATATAATTACTTGTATGTACGTGTATGTATGTAAGTATAAACTATAAGCCTATAAGAATATAGTTGTAGTTGTATCTTTTATGCATTTTTCATATGTAGCTTTTTCGTATTTTTTTTTATGTTTGTTCTTGTTTTCGGATTACTCTCAATATGCATATTCGTCATAGATTATTATGAATTCGTTTCGGTGTACAAAGTTGTTGGTTTTGTTTTTAGTGTTTTATTTTCATTTGCTTTTCTTTTTCGTTTGTCTTTGTTTTGCTGGAAAAACCAAAATCATAGAAAAATGTTTAGCAAGTAAAAAGTTCATTCATAGAAAACTGTTGTATTTTTTTTTGCTAGCAAATAAAATGTTTTCCATTTTTTAGCTTTGTAGTTGTAACTCGTGTAAGCAGCATGGTATTGAAATATATATATAAAAAACCGGCCGTGCGACAAACGTTTTTTAAAACAATTTCGACAAGTTTTTATGGCATATTTTTAGGCGCAAAGTTATTAAAATGCTCCACTTAGCCTGGAATTAGACAAAGTTAGGGATGTCTTTCCCATTGCCTTTTTTTTAGAAAAAATTGTTTTAAGAAACGTTACGCAACAGTCGATTATTAGGTTGTATTTTTGTTGGATAGCAGTTTTCAACTCGTGTGTATGGTGTCTGGTGTTTTCTGTTGTTGCTGTTTCATCATAATTGGACGGTTTCATCAATTTATATAATGTATATAATTTGTTTCGTTTTAAATTTAATTCTTGGTGGTTGTCAATTCAATGCTGAATAAACTGGTCCATGTTTTTTTGTTTTTTTTTTTGTAGTTATAGTGTAATTGTTGTGTATGCGAATTACAAGAACTAAGTAAAACCGTTTCGAGCATACTGCAAACATGTATGTTTCTCGAGGGAATAGTAAATTCTGGGAAAAATCGTACGAGTTATTTATAAACAGCACCTACCTTGTGCCCCATGCGCATTTTATTTAGAGTTGAAAACTACGCGGCAATAAAAATAAAAATCAGGAAGTGGATAAAAGATTTGCAAAAAACTGCTACATAAAACACGAACAAAATAATTGTTAAATTGTGCAAACTAAGGAGCATTGCTTGCTTTTAACAAATTCAATTTGCTGACAACCTTAATTTTACATAATTTTCTTTAACGAAATTTTTCTAGTATTTAATATTTGATTTCGAATGCCTTGAAATAAAATGTAAAAATTGCGACTAAAGATTAAATTTGCTTTTGACTAACTCTCGAATTGTTTACGCAGGCAAATCAAATGAAAATAATTTGGCTAGTGTTTTTTTTGGTTTTTAGTTTTAGGTTTCCGTTTTAAATGATCCACACTAATCTTAACTCAACATCGCTTATGTCTAGCATTGCATATTTTACATACAATTTTTTGCTGAGCGTTTTTTCGCTTTTTTTTTGTTTTGTTTTGTTTTGTTTTTAACAAATGGATTATGTTTTGTTAGCAGTTTTGTTGTTCAGTGAAAAGTATTCTGGGATTTTTTTTTCCATATTTATCAACATTTTTAATGCCTAAATTGTAAAATCGTTTAACTTAAGCGGCCTTAAAAATTTCGATATGTTAAAAATTCAGGATTTACGCTTTAACAATTTGGCATATCTTTTGGTATAGTTTTTAGTTTTTATTCATTTTATTTTATTATATTTTACAAATAAAAAATTAAAAGGGATTTGGGCTGTGCGTTGCTAGGATGTGGCTTCTTGCGAGTTTATCTAGTTTCTCATTAAGCAAATTATTTGTCACGTTTCAATTCCTGTAAAAACATATAAAAACTTGTTTCCATGTGTTGATGATATAGAGCTTGAAGTAAATGATAAAAATAAGCAAAAGAAAACAATACTAAATTTTACATATACATATATATTTATATCAAAAAATCGAGCGCGCATATTACAAACTTTGGGCACACAATAAACGCGTTAAAAAATAACAACAAAATTTAAATATTAAATAAAACAAATTATAATATATATATAACTATATTAAGAAATATATATATATATATTTTGTTTGTGGTTTAACTCATAAGAAAACTAAAAATTAAATTATACAACGTTGTAAAATGTTGCCTTTATTGGATTAACATTTTCAATTTCGCATTAATGGTTGATTTATATATATAAATTATATAGCTACCAAGTTGTATTTGTTGTATTATTGATTTAGTTTTATATACTTTATTTTTATTTTATTTTAATTATTTGTTTATGCACTAATTAGGAGCTTCAAGATCGTTGTTGCTTTAAGTTCTTAAGAAAATAAATTGTATGATTTAATTAACGAGATTTTTCTTTTTTTTATCATCTTTCCGTAAATCATTATTTTATAATTGTTTAAATTAAGTACAATACTTAATTGTAGAAAAATATTTTACAGTTTATTATACGATTTACAACAATTTACATAAAAACTAAGACGCGTTTTAAAAAATAGAAATTAAGAGATGAAAGATTGAAATGAACAGCAAATTGCAAATAAATTAAATAGTATTAATGAAGGTGTTTAGTTAATTAAAGCAATAATTGCACATAGTAATAAAAATGATATTTATGAGAAATATATGCATTTGTGTGTGTATGTGTGTGTGTGTTTGTTTATGTGAGTGTATGCATTAAAAATTCGTTAAACGGCTCTATATAGCATATAGTATTCGTTGATTTGCATTTAAGAACAAAAATATTACATAGAACTTCGCCCTGCTTAATGTACAGACTGTCTAAAAATCATAGAAAATTGTTTTTATAACTAGCTGCAGTTGCTTAAAACTTAAATGAAATGAATTTTTGTAATGTTATTTTTTATTTGTTTATTAACTTTTGTTGTTATATTTAATCTAACATACGCCTTTGATATGGTTGTTACTGTTGCTTTTATTGCTGATATTTTTTTTATATTTTTATTATTAATTATAAAGTTCCTTTTTATATGCGTCACGCCAAAATTATTTGGAGTTTTGAAATGTTTGGCTCTCTTGTCTTCTCTAAGCTTAAAACGCCTCAAAAATATTTATTTTTATATTTATATTTTCTTTTATTTATGTTTGTATGTATGCTTTTGCCTGTCTCAATTTCGCTCTGCACTTAATTATAGTTTATAAATTTAATATGCTTTTTTGCTTTAATTGTGTTTTTTTTTATTATTAATTTACTTGTTTTAGTTTTGTTGTCGCTTTTTACATTTAGTGTAAAATTATAATTAATATTAATTTAAATACATATACAGCTCATACATATAAATTTATGCCTTTTTAAAACTTGTAAATTAAGCACAAATTATATTAATGTTTTGTCTTTTTGTCGTTTGTTAATATTTAATTTAATGAAAAATCATACAATTAAAAAAGAACATTTTCTTGTGCAAGTTTCTTTTCCATTTTTAGTTTTAGAAAGTTGCTGAAATTCGCATAAACTAAAATTAATAAATTTGATTTAAAATTGCTAAATTTTTGGTTTAATTTTACACGTTTTGCGCTCTCGCATTTGTTTTTTTTTTATATTTTTGATTCAATAAATATTTTGTTTAGCATCAGATTTTTTTCTCACACGTGAATACTTGTCGAAATATTGTCCAAAGAAATTTTTTGTTGTTGCATTTTGTGTTTTGTTTTCTTTTTTCCCATATCGTATATAAGTCTAAATAAATGATACATAATTAACTAAAATATATATATATATATATCTATATATATATATGACGATATATTTATGTAGTTGAAAGTCAGTTGATTTTTTGTTGGTTTTATTTTCTGCTTTTGCGCTTATGGTTGTTTAATATATTTTTATATTATATATTAATTGAATATTACATTGTTTACAATTTGTTTTTCTATAATTTCAAGTGCAACACACACACAAGAAACTTTACAAACTCAAAGCAAGAAAATGATCAATGTTTTTTTTTGGTGTTTGTTTTTGTTTGTGTTCGTTTTCATCATTTGAATGCAACTCAACAATTTTTAACCTAATTTTTTGCTATTCCTCCACAATTTTTAATAACATTTGTAAGTATTTTCTTGTAACGCAAACGCATGTAAAAGTGTGTGTTTGGTGTCTGTGTGTATGTGTGCGGGTGTGTGCGTGCGGGTGTGTGTTTGTGTGTGTGTGTATGTAGCTTTTCAACGACGCCATTTTGTACATGAATGTGTTGTGATTATGTCTAATTGTGATTCGATTTCATATCCTTTAAATACAAGTAAATGGCGCGTAGAAAAGTTACATGCGTTTGCGAATTGGGTAAATTTGTATTAATTTTCTTTTAGTTATTATTTTGTTAGTTATTTTATAATGTGTGTGTGCGTGTGTCAATTCAATTGTAGCATATTAAGTAATCAGTTTGTTGTTGTTGTTGTTCACTACTCTCCGTATGCTTTTATGTTGCCGATGTGTGTATGTCTGCCTCTTCTCATCGCCTTTCCATTCCTTTTCATCTATACTGTTTTTAATGTTTTTGTTGCTGGTGTAGTTCCTGTTGTAGTTGCTGGTGTTGGTTTATATATTTGTTGTGTGTTTGCTGGTTGTTGGCTGCTTACACAATGGTAATCAAATCTCAATTGTAAATCTCCACCTTGACATCCCCGTCATTCTCCTTTTCGATCATGCCCTCATTGGCCGCATTGTTCCATGCTCCGTTCATGCTCTTCGACGAGGAGAAGCACAGCTTCATGATGAATGGGAATTTGGTGCCTAAAGTGCCGCAGTTGGAAATGGAGATTTGGAGTTGGTGGTGGTAGTGGTGGTGGTGGTGGTTTGGAAAAAGAGGGGTAAAAAGAAATGCATAGTTATAGAATAAATGGGGTTCCTTCGTTGCTAATAAGATTTGTATATATTTTTCATAGTATTGTTGTAGTAATGTGTATAAGTGTTGTATATCTGAATCAAGTTATTTGCTTTTCGCAGAGTTTCGTGATGGATGGGTCGGAGAAAATGAGGGGGAGCGGGAGCGGGAGAAGGTGTGGATGGATGTGGTTGGTCGGTTGGGTATTTAACTTCCACTTTGTTGCACAATCAGAAAAGTTGGCCATGTTTATGACATAAGTCCTATCGACCCTGAATTTATATAGAGGACGCGTGCAAATAAAATCATCAAGTCCCCAGTTAAATACTAAAGAAAATAGCTGTGGTTGACTAGGAGATACCCTCAATTTTCTGAATTCGATTAGCGAATAATATAGAATTCCTTCTGCAGGACAGGGTATTGAAAAAGGACTAAAAGACCTCAATAGATCGTTAAAGTACTTGGTAAGCCGCCTAACCAAACGGTCGAAGCGAGTTTTATGTGCCAATTAAATGCGGTAACCATCATAAAATTGGGGCCAATGCTATCAAATCCATTCAAATGTAAAAATTGTCAACCATCAGCACAGGGTATACATACATAAATCTGTGGGGGTTTGTGTGCGAGCAAGAGAGCGAACAAAATATTTTTGCAAGATGCATAATTTCACAGCCTGAAAGTATGCAACGGCATCTGTTTGCATTTAGCATTTGCTGTTTGCACGCTGCTGCGGGTGAAGCGTGTGTGTGTAGGCGTGTTGCGTGTGTGAGTGTGTGTGTATGTTGTTCGAGTGTATTTGCATTCCTTACATTTTTAATTACTATTTACCATGCACTCGAGCGAGCACTCGATACAGCAGCAGCAGGAATGCATCAACAACAAATATGCAAACAACACCCACCAAAATATTGAAAATATGTATACACACTCACGTACGTACACACACACACACTCACACAAGCTCTCTCAAATGCAGGCCGTCTTTGCCTATTTTCCCATTCCTTTAAACTTGCCCTGCTCAGCGATTTGCATAAAAGATTTTTACGCAAGGTGTAAACAATGATAGGCGAATACTTGCTGCAATCCTATACCACATTGCACCACTCGACACTGGTGGGAACACCACCTGTGAATAGGTATGCCAATGCCAGGCCAATGCATGCAAATTATTCGGAACATAGCATTACGAATACGAATGCGAGATGCGTTGCCAAACAAGTGCTACAGCACGCGTCAGGCAACTGGGTTAACTGAAGGAACAAATGAATGCACGCATTCAACTGGCTGAATGTTGATTGGATGCCATTTGCAAGGATTATATATCGATATACAAAAGTATCAAATAATGCGTTGCATTAGCAGCTACAAATAAGAATTTGGCCATGACAGCACGGAAACAATAAACAAACAACACTTTCTTTTAATATGCTTCAGAGAATTCGTCTATGAATTGGAAATCAAATGTTGATTATTTTATAGGCCCATTATGTTGACAAGGTAAATAAAACGTGGCGGCAAATGTAAACATGAAAATAATAATATCGTACAATGCCAGGGAAAATGCTTTAAAGTATTTATGGCCAAAGTTTAATGGGTCGTCAAGTCTGGCGAGAAACGCGGTAAGGGCCACAAGAGTAAATGTTATAATAGCTTATGATGCGGGGTTTCTGTTGTTGGAGAGGGGCGTTGAGGGTCCTATAAAATAACTGGCTACCGAAATTGTTTATCTTAATTACCAAATTAAAATTTTCAACGCGACTCATAACTAAAAACTTTTGCGCTGGCCTCCGCCCCGTTTTACCCCTTTTTCCTCTACACGGAAGCCCGCGAAAGAACATGAAAGTTTGGCGCGAGGGGATGTGGTGGTTGAGTGGCTGGGTGGTTTTGGGTTGCCAGGATTATGGGGCGTGTGCTGGGTTGTGTTTTTTGGTGTGATGGTTCTGTGGGCTGGCAGCAAAAGTCAAAAGGCCATTGCGAAAATGGCGAATGGCGCCTCAACTTTTGCATATTGCCTACTTTTTGGGGTTGTGGTGGTGGTGGTGGTGGTGGTGGTGGTGGTGTGGGGAGGTGTGGGTTTTATTTTTTTATGCGAAAATTTCGTGTAACTTTTTTTTTTAACAAATTTCTTATTTTTTGCATAATTATTTACTGGCCATATGAACAAAATTTTTAAATAGCCAACTTTGAATTTAACGTTTTTCTTCATTTCTTTTTTGGCAAAACACTTAAACACAACACTATCTCACCTTTACCCTCAATAGGCAGATGGTTGCACTTCATGATGGCGAGCACGGCCTGGGAAATGTTGGGGAACTCGATCAGACCCGACGACGAGCGCTCTGTCTTCAATGGGAAAAGACGCACCGATGTGGCTGGCACCTCCTTAATGTTAAATATGCCAATGAGCTGGTCCTCGGTAAGACCGGGCGGTGTGTTAAAGAAGTGCAAGATCTAATCGGAATTAATTAATTGCACATTAAAAATAACAATTATTATTCAATTTGAGTTCAGATTTAGTTGTCACTCACTTTGCTCGGTGGTTGAATGCGGTTCTTGCTGGCCTGTGCCGGTGATAGGAAACGATTGTTTTTGGAGCCAGTGTACTCCTTGAAGCTGGGTGTATGATCCGGCAGCAAGAATGGATTGATCACCTCCGAGAGGAAGTTCTGCTTTGAGAATGCAATCTGTATTTTGCCGCCAGTGCCAACGGGAATGTTATTCAAGTGCTGCACGCAACGTTCAACGGCAACCGAATCGCCCATTTGTACCATGGCGGTGCCCTCCTTTGTCTTCAAGAACTTGATCTGAAAATAGGTAAGATGTAGATATAATTAAAATATAGGAAACTCAGTTCACTTTTAGAATCATATGTATATTCTCTAACTTCCATTTCTAGCATTCGTTAAACTCTTCACAAAACTATTTAAACATTAGCTTGCAGCAGTCAACCTGTCAGTCGCAGCAGTCACCGCAATTTGTGTCACAAATGTAAATAAATGCAATTATGTGGCAGCCGTGCGCTTATATTCACTTCTGTACACACACACACACACGTACACGCTATCCGCACCTGCACTACACACACACGCACTCGAAAGACATCGACTGTCAGGAGAGGTGGAGTGTTGACCTGTCGTTTGCCATTTGATTGAATTTCTTGCAGTGTAGTCATCCCTTACCCTTTTTCCCCCCTACGCTAATCCCCAACATGTGCGTCAGAAACTGCTGAGCTAGTTTTTTTTTATTAAATTCAATTTAAAATTTACTTCAAAATGAAATTATCTAATTGAATAAGGCCCTTAATTTGCTGTCCATTGTGCGACCTGTCAATGTGAAATTCTGTCTATATATTATATATATATATATTCTGACGTACGTGGCAAATTACCAAAAATTGCTTTAGAGTTTCTGTGCACATATTTTTATTAAACCAATAATCGTTTAAAATATAGCAGAGCGTAAAGCTAAAATCAAGGCGTGGTCTCGTCTCGCTTAGTTTGTTATATATTTTTAATGTTTAGATTTAAGTGGACTTTCCCAACTAATGTATAAGCCCTCAACCATTTTGTGGCAACAAATTAGCCAAGTCCGTTGGCACCTTTTGCTGCAACAGCAGCTATAAAAAACCTCATAAAGTTAATTAACCATTATAGCCAATTCGAATGCAATAATTGCACAAAAGATATGGTGAAAGTGAAAAATCTATGGAAAATGTTGCTGTAGGTTGGGCGGTTGGCTCGGTCGGTTAGTTAACTTGGCTGTTAGTTAACTTGGCAATTGAATTTGCAACGCCGGCAGCTGCTGCTGCCGCTGCTGCCGTGAGGCATTGAACTCAATAAATGAAAACGTGTTTTTGCGCTCACACGAATGTCATTTTTGGCGTGTTTATTTTTCAATTTTTGTTTCGTGCTGTTTTTGATTTATTTGTTGCAGTTTTACTACGGCCTAAAATTGCCCAACTTGGCTTGAAGTTTGGGTCAACTTCAACAACTGAGTTATAACTGCGGGCATTTAAGCCAAATAATTGCAGGCTGTCTTTGTGTTATGGTCTTGGGCCAGTTTTCCACTTGAAAGTGACAGGCAAATTGTTTGTTGGTTTTTTGTTGCCAGCAGCAGCAGCAACAGCAACAGCAGCAACAACTTCCCATTCAACAGCAGCAGCAGAAATAACTATGGCAATCAAGTCAAGTGCCGCAATATTTTCTCAACAAGACATTTGTTTTAATTAACAAAGGAAAATACTTGGAAAAAGTTCATCCTAAACCTATAATAATTAATTTTTATTTATTTATTAATTTAATTGGGTCAACAAATTAATTAAATCCCCTTTATTTCCTTGCATCAGGGTTTTACTATAATATTTGCTTTGCATCAAATTTTTGATATGCTTTACCGATTTATCCTGCCATAAAATATGCATTGTTTAATTTGCAACTTAAACCACGCCCAAACAACAAATTTGCACATAATTAACTAGTGAATAATTTAAATAGAACAAAAGTTACACCCGAAAAAACAGAAGGCAAACAGATTATATATATAGTTGTGTGTAAAAATTGGGTTGGTAAATTCGTTATTAAAATTTAAGAAAGCTTAAGCGGAAATTTGCTATCAACCGAGCGCAGACCCAGCTGGCTGTCCATTTATGTATAAGTTTATATATGTATTTATGTGCATATTGAAAGGCATACGCTTGAATGAAACATGAATGCGAATGAATACGAATAACGAATAAGAAGGCAGAGAGTGAATGAAAACTAAATGAGGCTTATCGAGAGAGGTGGGTAGGCCGGCCCCAACCATATCGCACAATAAACCAGACACGAAACGCTCGGCTAGAAATCATATCAAAATAAAGCCCAAAAATAATATTGTATATAAATAAATATAGACCATAAATCAGTGAGGCAGAAAGCGCGCAGATAGCCCGCCAATTCCCAAGCAGCAAGCGGCTAAAACAAAAGGCATTTACGAAAGCATAGGAAGAGGCTCGTCGTACCCCATACGGTGATGGCCAGGGGATAATACAGACACGCAAAACAGGCGCCAGGACATTCACAAATCAAAGAGCGCTCTTCATGGCTCACTGGCCACCGGACCAGTAGTAGTAGCAGTAGGTCGACCAGTCCGGCAGGTTCCCCATTCTGCGAACGGAGCAACAAACATTTGGTGCGTGCCTAATGAGCTGTGCTGTTGCCCTTTACCCGCGGCGACTGCCAGCTAGCTGTTAACCACCAGCTCTACCCCCACCTAGCCACTGCCTGGATCCACAAAAAGCGAGTCCCTCTACCAACAATTTTCGATCAGATATTTTTATGCGTATGTTGCGTTAATTAAAACAATACAAAAGAGTTCAGACAAAGCGATTGATGTGCTGCCAGATGCTCTCTTAAAATGTTTTGCTAATTCTTTTTTTTATTATTATTACGAGCTAAAAATCCTTGAATCTTGTTTATTGCAAATATAAAATAATTTTCTGAACTATTATTAAATTACTTTACAGACCATAGCACTCACTGGGGGGCTTGGTATACCCCATGGTATACCCTTTGAATGTGCTTTGTTTTGGTGCTCAATGTGGCGTGGCGTCTGCTGCCATTTGATTTAATTGCTCACGCGCTGGGCGGCAACAAGAATGGAAACAATAGCAAGAATATTGGCTGCAATGGCTGCCCAGGATTTCCCAATTCCCAAAGCGCACATCCTCAACTCCCGACGGGCCACCCCCCGCATACAGCCCAAATGCTTTTTTAATGCGCATTTAATTGAGTGCGTGTGATTGTTGTTGTTCTCAGTTGCTGCGTCGTCAGCAGCGCACAACGGGAGCGGGTAGGGGATGGGGGAGGGGAGACGTTGGCTTTTGGCCTCTTGCCTCGTTTTTGTCAAGCCATTTAACCTGAAAATCAATTTGGGCGATGACTTCATCGCGCTTATAAAAATTAATTAAACCGATTGACTTTCAATTTGCTAAGCCGTTCTAATGTGTCTTGAAACAATCTTGACAATCGTGAAACTCGGTTGCTTTGCAAGAAATACATGAAATATGCAACACACATCGCACACATCAGCAAAATGTGGGGGAATATGACCTTGTAGTGTATGGGAGCCTATATATAAGGCATCTACCTCATCTGTTTGTTGATTGCTTCTAATCCAATGGGATAATCAAGCATATTATTTTTTCACATGCGGCGTGATTTTGTTCTCTTCTAGTTCGTATTTGATGCACTTTTTTAAATTGATTAAAGCTGTTATACCAATTTACATTCATTATTTCAAGGATTTCCATTTTAGCTTAATTTGATACCCTTTAAAAGGAATCTCCGAATTTCAAAGTCCAAAATAAGCTTATTTTTAATGCAGAGAATTTGCATATCGTATATTTCAAGCCGTATTTTTTATCGCCAATCTACGGCAAATGCCTTTAAAACGGACTACGTGCGCGTGCGAGCGGAGTGGGGAGGAGCTGTGCCTCCCCCAAGGGACGCACATTAACACCGACAAGCAACAGAGGCAGCAGCAGCAACAAACATCAGCCTCAAGCCCAGGCAGCACTTTGATTGAGTGCCCATCAATTTCTCATTCGCAATTCAAACATGTCGGACATAAACTGATGCCAATCCACACACGCACACACCCACACACCCACCCACACATATGTTAGTTTATAATGAGGTTGGCACAGCACGTGGATGGCTTCTTTAGAGCGAACAGATAAAAAGAGAGGCAGCATGGAAGAGAGATGGCCCAGAGAGTGAAATGCATGTTTTGTGGCTTAGAGAGCCACAGTGAATAATGTTTGCGCATAATCATTTTTAATGGCTAATGAGTAGTTTCCGTCTCGGACAGGAAGTCTGTAATAAATCTCCGACGGGGTGTCGGGCAACAACAATGAGAAAAATGTGAACCAAATTGCCTTCGCCTTGAATTATCGTCCTACTAAACACAAGCAGCCAGCCAACTATCCCAACTACTTTCCCCGGGTAAATGGAACACAATCTCCCCATGGCCAATCCCACTGACCGTCGTCCATTTGCTTTTAGTTTCTGCGCTGAAGCTCTTTTCTCTTAGATTTTGTTATTCGCGTAAATTGCATTTAATTGTAGATGGGCGTGAACAAGCACCCTGTGTGTGTGTGTGTGAGAGTGTGTGTGTGTGGATGTTGTAATGCGCTCTGAAGGCTGTTAAATTATTGGCTAATGGAGCGCAATTGTTGAAAAATTGGCGAGTGGCAAATGCTGCGATTTATGAAGTGGAAATTGTGCTTTGGTTAAAAAGAGTTGCCATATGGTCCAAGATAAGCTAAGTACTGTTACAAAGTGGGGTGTTGCCATGTGATGGAGATAAGCTCTGCGCACATAAAATAGATATGCTTATCAACTGGAAATTATTGGCTGATAGCTGAGCTGTGTTGAACATGGTGGCGTTGCCATATGGCAGTAATTAGCGCTGTCTGAAAACTGATAATTATAATTATCCAAAAGCTGGCTGCTACGCAATTAAATTTTTAAATTCAAGCGTCATAGAACTGAGTTCAAAACGCTTAGCGACTTTTGTCCAACTCTCCTGTTATACGATTTGTCCATTTTTTTGTCCACGAAACCCTCAAGGGATATTAAAATAAATAAAAACCAAGACGGAGTGAAAAAAACAGCGCACAGCTGAACTGAACCGAAGCGACTCCGTTTAGTGTTGTCCTCGCCCGGGCGCAATTATCAAAGGACATACCGAGCGGGCAACTTAGTGGCAATAAAATGAAAGCGAGTCCTGTCGCCAAAGGAACTCTTATTTTTCGTTTCTTTCTATTATTGTTTGCGTTTTCTTTCTTCCAACGTTTTGACTTTGATGTTACCGCGTACAGTTCATTTTCATTTCCCTTTATAGTGTTTTTTTTCATCGGTATTGTTAATGGCAGCTGACTTGGGGGTTGGGTGCATGGTTCACAATAGTTGCGCTAAATGCTCCCCAAGCGCTCCGTTCACAATGAGAAGGGCATTTGAATTGTCATGTGGCAAAGGTATTTCTTTTCGGCTCCTTAATGGACAATTTTTTCCAGCATATTGTGATTTATTTTTTAGCTATGAATGTTTGCCTTGGAGCATTTTGTGGCACTTCAAAATGGAATCAATTTCTTTCGCATTTTGTGTGGCCAGCTGATGACGCTGCAATGATTGCTGCCCGCAGGCTTCTTAGATGCGTCTCCCAGACCCCCTCCTTTATCCTGCTCTGGCCGGAACCTACGCACATGTCTGGCATTAATCTAGAACGCTTTATCTAAATGTGTTTTGGTTGTGGACCAACTGTCCCCACGTCTGTGCGGGCCTGGGGGCTTTAGCAATAGCTACAGCTTGTTCTGGCCTTTGCCTTCAATTTTATTGCCTTTCGTTTTATTTGCACATTTCCAAATGGAGCACAAACACATACACACACACACACACACACACCCACTCAGGTCTTGCGGTTTTGCGGCTGCCAGCAACACCTTTTTTTTTTAAGAGCTTTGAACAAAAATTTCTGCTGACAACCCAACGAGAGGCGTTGAAAATGATTCTTTTCTCATGTCATCTGGCTAAGTGCAAGTTTAAGAGCCTTTTCCGCCCCGCTCTATTAAAGGTTAAATATGACACAGAGGAGTATGCTCTTGAACTGGCAATTGCAGTGATTTAAGTTAAAGTCATATGAAAAAAATATACGAAAAAATATACTGTTAAGCTTTAAACTGTATTCATTTTTATATTAGTCTCTTTTATTACTCTGCCCACTATCAACTATCAAAATAATAATAGGCTTATCCGAGATTTTTCGTAGTTGTGAAATATTTAACAAAGTAATTAAGGGAAACTTACCCGTGCAACATTGCCATAGAGACAGACCAAATTGAAGAGCTTATCTGTGTTGGAAGTGTCATGGTCCATGCCGTAGACCATCATGACAGCGCCCTGAGGATGCACAAAATGAAGAAGAACGCAACAACAAATTAATTAAAATGCTGTCCAACAGATGCAGCAGCAGCAGCAGCATCAACTTCAGTAGATGCAGTCGCAGCAGCAGCTGGTGGGGATTTGTGGGCTGTGGCTTTGCCTCTGGCAAGGTTTGCAGCGTGCGCAGAAATTGTAAATTAAAATTAAATTTATATTTATATTTATGAAACAAAATAAAAGATAAAATTGCGCAAGCCAAGCCAGAGACTAGGGAAAGTTGTTGATAGGGGGGTGGGGAAGGGGTATATTCTACTCACCTGAGCCTGTCCTTGCTGAGCGAAGGCGACTGGCGCATTGCGTCCGGCAACGACGCCGGTGGGCTCCTTCATGAGGCCAGTTGGATGGATGGCGGCGCCCTTCCAGTTGTCCGGCTGGGTGGGATGGTATTCGGGTGCACCGAATGGCGGGAAGGCGGTGCCCGGGCCCAATAGTGGTGGCTCTTTAAATGGAACAAGATTGTGCGTTTGAGCTGGGGCAACAAGTTGTTGTTGATGGTGTTGTTGTTGGTGGTGGTGGTGATGATGTTGTTGTTGTTGTTGTTGGTGGTGTTGTTGTTGGTGGTGGTTGTTGTGGTGGTGGTTGTTGCGATGTTGTGTTTGTATTGTTGCAACTACAGTTTTCGGTGCAATAGTTATACAACAATTTGTTATTCACATATTGCATGCAACAACAATTTAAACAAGAATCGAAACAAAAGCCAAGGAAAAACAAAGAAAAATAAGCATAAATTCGTTATAAAAATCAACTTAAAAATATACATTTTATTTAAATATTAAATAAGCTAAAATTAAACCTCGTATTGTTGTTGCATGCAAAATGTTTTTGTTGTTTTTATTGTGGAAGCGAGTCGTTGGCCAAAAGTTGCGGAAAAGTTGAAAAAAAAATGTCGGGTTTTTGCCAGCGCTTTGATAGGAGTCAAAGGAGCAATAACCAGAATTGGTTGCATAGAGACAAATGTAAATTCTTTTTTTTTGATGCCAGTTGCGGCTTATAAAGCAAGTTAATTGAATTTTTTCCATTGCCTACAAGAACAAAATAGAAAATATTTCTCTATGCTTTGCTTTATGGCGGTTGCAACGAGCTGCCAACCATAAGCGACAAAAAAACTTCAGCACAGTGATTTTAAAGCAGAAAGAAAGGCGCAAAATATTAGAGAAGGTCTTTTAATTAAAAAAAAGTGATAATAAAATAAGTGGAACCCATAACCTTTCAGTAATACCTTTCGGCAAATGGATTATCACGACAAATAAATATAAGCTACAACAATAATCGATGCAAATTCAGCAGCAACTGCGCTTGCCTCGCCCACTGTGCAGCAGTTACAAATAACTGTTTTTACTCGAAAAATTGTCAACATGTTGGACCCACAAAAACCATTGACAGGCCAATAGAACAAGGCAACTGTAGCAAAGATTTAGCGCCCACTCAAACCAAGTTCTGGCTAAAACCGCGACATGCTCGTAAAGCGAAAGCGTAGCATAAAGCCGCATAGAAGCAAAACTCGAGCGCTATAATTAAAGCGAAAACCCTAACACAAACTGTCAAAATGTAGTGGGTCACATAGAATGTTAGGGAGGAAAAGTTACCAAGGCTGTTACTTAATTAACTTTCAACATATGTGCGCACAGTGGCAAAGTCGCATAAGTTGTTTGACGCCATTTAAGCCCGCAACACTTTAAACTTAATCAAAAGCCGCCCGAAAGATCTTCAACTTTATCAATGTCACGTCAGCTACTCGAATTTGCCTGACATTTACTACCCTTTTATATGTTTTCTATACTTTTTCCAACGGTTCTCTCTGCTGCTCGATGCTTTGTTTTTATTTTGATTTGATTTAGTTGCTGGTCGCAGGCAAAAAGAGGTTCCAAGCGTTGCCTCGGCTACCTGACAAAATATTTATATAAAAATAAAAATCACTTGCTGCGTTTCTTTTTTTATGTTTGTTAGTATTTTGGCCATTCTAAATTTGACGCAATTTTACTCGTTGCTTTTTTTATAACCTTATAGAGAGAGAGAGAGAGAAGGTTGCTTAAAAATGCCATTATATTGCGGCAAGGTGACAACTCTGTTTGCATGTTTTTAATCCCAGGCACCTCTTAAATTCTACTGTAACTAGAGTTGCCCGTGGTTGATTGTGGCTGATAGTTTGTTTTATTTTTGCTTAAAGCTTTTAATCCGTTTGCGAATTTTTGTGGGACTTAAGTGTACGTTTCAATTTAAAACTTGGCCTTAAATAACCCACAGATATATATATTTGGGCTAGGCTACGCATTGCTTGCTCGAAATTCGGGACGTGCCACAGCCGGAGGCAACATACAAGAGCAGAAAGGTAAACATAGTCATTTATTCATTTTAACTACAGCGCGCAACGAGCTTTAATTGAAACCCACGGACGGGTCGCTGATTTGTTGGCCGGCACACGGGGCGTATGCGTGACGCGAAGCTCAAGTTTTCGGTTAGGTCAAAAAAGTGAAAGAATTTCATAGCCCCGGGCCGGGACAGCGTGTAAGGCGTTCGGAAGCGTGCCTAAAATGCTTAAGCTATTCGGGGAGCGGAGGGCGAGAATTGTTGCATGCAATTGCTGGAAAATTTTCACACGCAAGGCGGCGACGACGACGACGACGACGACGACGACCAGGTGTGAATTTTCCGCGCGCACAAAATTATTTTAGATTATGAACCAAGCGCCGCCAGGTGAAAGTGAAGTTCGAGAGTTCGAGTTCCGGAAGTTGCAGTTTAGTTTTTATGAAGCGCGAAGTGCGCGATGGCAATTTAACTTTATTCGACTTCGCTGAGTTTATTTGCATGCGAGTTACTCATACGACATGTGGTCCACAATTAAGTGCGGAAATTGCAAATAATGTAAATTAATGAAGTTTGGCAACCAGGAGCCTGCGGTTAGCATGTGTAAATAATTGACGAGAGGTGTTGCAGTATGTTTAAAAAGTTTTCATACGGTTTGCGACAATACTGAAGGGAGTTTATTATATATGTATTGCTTGAAATTAGCTAAAGTACCGGTTAAGTTTTTGCTACGAGAAGTTTGGCAACAGCGCGTGAAGTAAATTAACTAACCAGGAAACTATTTTAAGTACCTGACAACTGAAGAAATACATATCCTAGCGTGCCAAGGAAAAATTTGGCAACGTCGCTTGCTGAAGTTTGGCAACAGTGCATAATGAATAAACCATATTTGTGCATCGTGATGCATCGACTGTCATAAACGGCATTTTTATGATCTAAGCCGTTTGTGAAGTGAGGCAACAGCGCATTGATGCAACAAACCAGCCATCAAAATACACAACTAAATAAATATAAACGCAACCAGGCGCTCAAACATTGCCACCAACACCACAAAAACGCAACCATAAACACTAGACTAAGCCCCATCCCCTAAAACTCATACTTTGTCATCCCCCCCAAATGCACCTGCCAATGTGCAATCTGGCAACATTGCAGCAGCTGCTGTTGCTACAAGTGAGAAATGGCTACAAATAGGGGCACATAGATCCATTAAAACTGGCTTCAGCCATTTGGGGGTGCATGAACCAAAAGCTAGAAATAGCAGCAGGAAAATAAAATGCAGCTCGTTCGGCATATGCAACATTTATGTGGCGTTTATTGCAAAGAGCGACGGCGACGGGGCAGCCAGGGGAAGCGTACAAAGTATTTATGCTGCAAATTGTTGCATACTTTGTGGCATATTGGCGCACTTTGTCGAGCGGCAAATGTGTAATGGTGACGGCTGCCAGCAGAACGGGGTTTCGAGGGAGGGGTGTGCATATGCAGGGGTTTTTTGAATATCGCACAGCCAAACAAAGCATTGTGCCAACGTTGGCAACCTTAATTGCAATTTGCTTAAATGTATGCTACACTATTTTTCACTAAGCCACTAACTCGCCCACAGCCACACCCACACAAGCAACCCACATGATATACACCAACCCAACCAACCCTGCCCTTCCCGCCGCTGTTGTTGTTGTTGTTGCTTAGGTGCGCATTTTACTTTCGCTGTTCAATGATTTTCAATTTGTCAGAGTCAACTTTGCTGTTCGCTGCGCAAACTGTACCAAGAGTCATGGCACACAAAACCCCGCCCCTCCCCGCTAACCCTGCTCGCCTCCTTGCTTGCTTGTTTATCTGACTAAAATGCATTGCTGCCACGCCCTGTAGCACGCCCTTGCCTGTGCGTACTCCCTCTGTCATGTGACATTAATTTTTTTTTTTCAGAATCGCGGTGGTACAGCAGCAACCGCCACCCTTCCCTCATCCCATTCTGCGAGTGGGCGCACACTTCGCACAGTTTGCGCACGTCTTGCATAAACATTTTCATAAGCAGCTTCCAAATTGAATTTGTTTTCATAAGCCAAAACTATTATATGACAGCGCTTCGGCTTTCTCTGGAAGCGCCTCTGATAGCGGGCGCAAAATACAACAGACTTTATAAAAGTATATATTATAAAACATATTGCGTGTGTGTGTTTGGGCGGATTGTGTGACAATGAGCTTGATTGGTTTTTAATGTTGCCAGCATCGAAGCACAACAATATTTTGATTTTTTGGAAATTCTATAGAAAAGTCTGACGCGATTAGGCCAATTCGATAAATTGAAAAAATATTGTTGCAGCTGTGTAAGTTCCACTAATAAAAATAATTTGTGCTGCAATTTGGCTTGATTTGAATAAGAATATTTTTTATATACAGAACTATATCAATCCAGCTCACCATCATTTTAAAGCTCAGCAAAAATGGGCACCCTTCAATTTCAGGTTTTATATTTCCCTCTCAATAACACTTATTTTTTTATATATTCCAGTAAAAAAAATTCGCATAATTCAATCCATTCAAAAAAATGCAAAATACGCAACAATCAAGCAAACGCGTGAGCACTGAAAAAGTGAAAAGATGGAAGAAGCAACAAAAAAAAACGCGAATGCTTATCACAGAAAGAAATTACGGCACACAAGAAGCCAGCAATGAGCCAATTTATATGCGACACGCGACCAGAAACCGAACCGTAGACCAAAATTCCCCCTAGTATTTGACTGAACCGGCAGCCCTCGGTCTACCCCTACTAGAAATTAGCCAGACCGATAAGAGGAGTAAGTAGCAGCGAAATAGAAGAAGGGCAAGGACTTTGCGAAAGGATTTGCGCGTGTGGTTTTTTTGTTGTGCGCATAACGAGCTTCTCTGGCTCGTCCGCTCGGTGGCAAAATAAATTTACGTTTAATTCTCATGAGCTTAATTACATTTACGGTCGGATTTGAATAATACGAACAAACGCGTGTAATTGTTGTGTCCTATTTTCGTTTCTTTCTTCATCCTTTTGGCACATGTAAACAGTGCCCATGACAGGGTTGCAAACAGGTTGCAATCAGGTTGTAAACTGAATGAGTTTATAAACGAACTAATTAGAAAAGCACAATGACATTGAAAGAAAGTCACGTTTGTATTTCATAATTAGTTAAAATGTGTGTTTGTGTGCGCAAATTGACGCTGCGTTCAGCTTGAATTTAGCTCGAGCTCTTTGGCCAGGTCTAATTAACGCATAGGTAAACATTTTCATAGCCATGGTCAACGCAGCGCTTTAATGACAAGCAAACACAGGCAACACACACACACACACAGACAAACACAAACTTGTGTAGGTGCAATCAAGCCACACATGCAGCATTTGAGCACATTTGTGCCATCAAAGACTTCAATTTGGTCTATAAACATTCCTTCCCATCATCATCATCATCGTCGTCACCGTCATCGACTGAAGAGTTCTTTACGAATTGCACTTCAATTTTTGACAATATACTCGCTTGTGCAGCTGTCTCGCTCTCTTTTAACTGCTTCACATGCCAATCGAGTTGATACATTTGGCCACAAGAAATGCCAAGAGACATTCGAGTGCTTTGAAAAACGATGCGATGTTCCTCGATACGATATAAGAAGGGGATTAGGTTGGGGTTCGGATAGATTGTTAGTTCTATGATAAACATGGCGTGTTTTGTTTGTTTGCGGCCCAAACTAAAAACCCAAAACGAACGGCCACCACAACCACACTCTGCGCTGTGGTTTCTGTGGTTTGATGTATTGGCTTTTTTGGGGTTGTTGCGAGCGGAGGCAGTTCCTAACATTTATTTTGGCTACTTCGTATTCCAGCTTATGACATTTTTAGCTGTTTGTTTTTGCTACTTAATGGCCATCATTTGTGCGCTTCTAATAAAATACAGTGAGAACTGCGCTAAGATGACTTTACGTAAAAAACGAATTCTACGTGAAATAATACTATTTAGTTAATGTTGCTCATATTTACTTTGCCTCAGAAAGATTTGTTTTACATCTAAATTTGCGTAACTGTAACACTTAACGAGTGCACACTGTAGGGCAAATATTGTTTTATTTATTAAATAAATTGCGCAGCAACGGGCCCTGCAGTGGGCGACAATTTGCTTTGGTTGCTTAGTTCGGTCCTCGGGTTCGATTTGATTAAGTTGCCCGCTTTGCCGATTTTTTTTACTATTATTCTTTTAGTTTTTTTTTGATATTCTGATAAGTGGCGGGGTTGAAAATCGATAATGCCTTTTAGCATTAGCATGCTCTACAGTAGCAAAAAAAACGAGCGGGCGAAATTGATGGACAATTTTGATACCGTAATTTGTGAACTGGCGCAAGTTGCAGCAGTGGCAGCAGCCGCAAACGCGTTGCAAGTGGCAACTTTTGTGATATGCCAAACGCATTAGTTAAATGCAAAATTAATTGCCTCAAAATAAAAAGCCAACAAAACAAATTGTTGTTTAAACAAAAGTTTACAAAGTTTTTTGTCCTAAAGCCAGCTGCGAAAATTAATTACAAATTATTAGAAGTAGCAACAATAAATAGAAGAAGCAGAGATGCCACAACATCAGCAGCAGCAGCAGCCGCTGTCGGCATAAATTAAGCAAATGTGACCAGAAACCGAAAGCTATGGAAGGGGGTGGTGGTGGGTCTGGTACTTTGCCTCATAAAATTATGAAATGAAACATTAAGGAAAATCATCAGAAATATTTAGCAGAAACAGCAGCAGCATTTGGGCAAGTAAAGGGGGGGGGCACAGTGGGTACATGTGGTCAATTACCATCGAGCTATGCACAGCACAGGTTGACGTGTTCGAGGGCGTATATACTGTGCATATACTGTTGATTATGCGCAACATTTAGACCACAATTTGTATGCAAATGAAGGGGATGATGAGAGTTGGCAATGGAGCGAAGTGGCAAAGGCCACAATTGAAGATTGAATTTCGCTAAACATGCTAAATTAAATGATTTAAAACTAGCTTAAAAAATATTGCATATTTGTTATTCAACCCAATGATTTTTCAATTTAACTTTCTCTCTCGTAAAACCCATTCACGCTGATGAATTGCACTTTTAACTAGTTATGCTGGCAAAATACTTGGATAAATTTAAAGTAACCGTGATATTAGACGTGATTTTATCTGCTGCACGGTCCGGTTGAAATCATCAATCACGTGCATTTGATTGAAGATAATCGGCGCCATATTGCGTGCGCACAGCTTTCCGCCCAGCCAAAAGTCACTTAAACAATATTTTTGGTTCAATAGTTTCATTCTTTCAACTTGCGAAGAGAGGACGAAGAAGCGCGTTTTATCCCATTAGCGCTCGTTAGTGCTAGGACAAAGATGGAGAGGTTGGATTGGCGCGGGTTAGTCGAAAAGTTGGTCAGACGATGACAGCGACATTCTTCTTGTTCGACACGCCATCTAGCGACAGGCGGCGGCGACAGCAGCAACATCATCAGTTGGATGCGTGCGCTGCTGTTGCTGCTGCGGCGGCTGCTGCTGCTTGTTGACAACACATTGATTGATCGCTTTTGATTGATTGATGTGAGACAGAAACAGAGAGAGAAGGAGAGTGAGGGGCCACAACTTTAAAACCATTACGCAACTTTTATTGTTCCTCAACATTTAATTACGGGCCTGTCCATTTGTATTACCACAACCCGGTCTGCCTCCGGATTTATTATTTGCCAGGGATATTTCTGGCACATTGAAATGACCGCAACATGACACAATTTGTCATTTTCAATTTTATTGAATTACCATAAAAATGCAAGCGACACAATTTATATTTATGCTTTGGGATGCCCCTCCCGTTCTATATGAATGCGGTTATCCGAATATTGTTGCTCTTGTTTCTGGTTGTGGTTGTTTTGCTGTTGTTTACGGTATTTCACAAAGAATTAATTTATTGTGAGAGCGTTTTTGTTGGATAGGCGCACATGATTTATGAGCGACAGGTTCCCCAAGCAAGGTTTTTTTGTTGATGTGGAAATTGTTCAAAATTAGGTATAAGAGTAAAGTTTAATTTAAGCTTCATAAAATGAGCAATTGCATTGCTAATATTTAGCGCCAATCCACTTTTAGCTAATTACACAAGATTGCCGAAAAGAAAAGACCACTTCAGCCCCAAAAAATTAATTCAATTAATTTCAGCTGCGCCTCTACGTAATAACTATTGCATTACGTAAGTAAATATAAACAGCGGAGGGGGCGAGAAAAAATATAATGAAAATATGTACAGGAGAAACCTACATTATTTGGAGAGCGAAAAAAGTGGACAGACGCTGCCAATCAGCAAAAGTAAGCCACAAAACAAACCAGAAGGCAAATAAAGGCAGATTGAGTGGCGAGTTAAACTGGGGAGGAGAAAGGGGAGAAGCGGTGCGGCGGGGCAGCAGAGAACTAACGTCGAGCAACGTCACACCTACAACGCATCTGAAATTAAGCAACCAAAGTTGGGCATAAAAAAACATGCTCATATGTGTGAACATATAGAGAAATATATATATTCATATATTTTTTTTATATATATGCCTTATGTATTTTTTTTTGTGCTGGGTCAACAGCTGCGCACAAGCGAGCGGGCAAGATAAACAAAAATATACAATTCAACTTTGCCTTTTTGGCTCTTTACCACTCTGATAAAGCCTGACAACCCTGGGCGAACAAAAATGCCGAAAAGCAAATAAAGTCGCGCATTTAATTTACATGCGTTTGGCAGCCATCGCGTTTGTTGGGGGTGGTCGCTTTTAATGAACACACGCATAAATCTTCGAGTGGTTTTGATGTTGATCCCCTTTTGGAAAAGCCATCAACATCTGACGAGAGAAATCTTCACACGGGGTTGCCATAGCCATAAATATGCCAAAATATTAACACAACTCGGGCGACCCTACCCAAACACCTCGCACATCACGCAAAGATATAGCCCATTGGTATTTTTATGTATTTTTAAGTGTTTCCTTCTTTTATATATCTAATTTTTTTCGTATTTTTTGCCATCTTGCCACCTGCGACACTTGCCTTCGGGGCAGATGTGGGCGTGGCCAATGCATCGTATTGGCTAGTCATAAGCGAAACAAAATTCTGTTCAAAAATAAATACAAGACGGACAAACGAAGGCGCGAGAAAGAGAAGGAGAGCGCGCATGAGTGCGAGAATTTAAGCTATTTATTTTTAGCGGCATTTTCTCAGTGTTGCAATTAAAATTAATTTATTTGGCAATTATTGAGCATTTGAAAACATTT
Organism: Drosophila paramelanica; assembly: GCA_035043915.1. Lineage (NCBI taxonomy): Eukaryota > Metazoa > Arthropoda > Insecta > Diptera > Drosophilidae > Drosophila > Drosophila paramelanica. The sequence continues at coordinate 9,186,366 of JAWNMO010000674.1, read as the reverse complement.
ATTTTAATTATGGTGCAAATATGTTCGTGCAAGAGAGTGCTGGTTGTGCGTGTGTATGTGTGTATATATAATTATTTAAATGGCCATTTCATATTTTTATGACATACTCTGATGAGTTGGGCGTAAAATTTTCGCTGCGGCCTATTAGGAAAATTACAGCAATTTGTTAGTTGAGCAAATTATGCGTGAGAGGAATTTTCCATTGGCGATTCAAGATTGAAAAATTCAACAAAGAATTTTTATTAGAATTCAATGGAGAATGTTTAAATTGCTACCTTTAAATTTTTGAAAATAAAACCCAAGCCAAAAGCATTTTGTAGTCATTTTCTTGCAATTCTTTTGAATTCTTTTCCAATGCATGCTATCAAAAGCACTAAAAAACAAAGCTAAAATTCTATTACCCAAACACGTGCGTTGTCTCTTTGCCCAACTAATCGATACTCTACTAAGCGTTCGAGAGACAATTGAATTTTTCCCTAAGAAAATTGCGTGCACATTCAATATTATGCAAATTGCAAAAGCAAAAACAAAATGGAATATTTTTAGAAAATAAAAACTGATGGCATCATGAACGGTGCTATATATATATTTATATAAATATACACACTCAAGAACTGCAAATGCAATTGAAAATTCAAGACAAGACAAAAGAAAAGAAAAAGGAAAAAATTATTTTAAATTGCATCGCAATGAAAATTGATAAATACCGAAAAGTTTTCCACAAAATGCGAAAATGCAATAATTCCCATGAATTGGCGCAGCTTTTTGATCTCTTTTTTTTGTTTTTTTGATTTGATTCTATTATTGAGCATTATACTAGATTTGCACTCGTAATAACATTGAACTTCATTTGACTCGCGCAACTTTTGGCCTTAAGACTAAATGAAACGAGTGTGTTCAGGTGTGACGAGTGTTTAGTGTGAGTATTATATGACAGATGTAAGTGCAATAAGTGTGTATATAATTGTGATTTAGTTTTGAAATGTACTTACGGCTCTCAAGCACAACAACATTTTCGGGTATAGAAAACAGCGACTTACCTGCAAAGAGAATGGAAAAGTGAAAGAAAGAAAATGTTTAGTCATATTGCTCAATTGTTCGTAATAAGAAAGAAAAAAATGTTGACATTTATATTTTTATGTATTATATAGAAAGACACCATTCAAACAGTGAGTGAGTAGTCAGTACAAGAATTCAATTCGGATTCAGCTATTCAATGTGTTTAACGACAAATGTTGTATATTGGGAGGGGGTACGAGAATCGGGTGCTCCAAAATAAAAAAAAATATACAATTGTTAAAGCGAGGAGTTTCAATGTATATCGAACGTTTTGCAACACTGTACGTTGACAAGACCGTATTGCCAGATATTGGCAGCCTTGGCCTGTCTGACATTTGTTAAAGAAAATTCCCTCATTCCCGTTATATTTGCTGCATCATTGTCAATCAATTTATGCAAATGCAAAATAACGCACGCAACGCGTAGCAACTGCTGCTTACCGTTATGCTGAAAGCCCCCCGGACTGTAGCCGGTGCCCATTGGCTGGCGCTTGCGATAGCCATTGGGATTGGGCGAGCCGAGCGCCATCAACTGGCCGCCTGAATTGCTGGCGCCCATCATTAGCCCAGCGGCCGCCTGCGCCTGACCTTGCATATAGTTGTAATTGTTCTTGTTGCTGGCAAATCGACGGATTGGCTGCGACAGGCCGCCGAGCAACGATGGCGGCGGTTGTTGCGGCGGCGGCGGCACCGACGATTGTTGCATTAATGGCGATTGCGGCTGCTGCGGCGGATGCCACAAATAGGCGCCCGCTGTATTTGACTTCAAGTTGTCCATGTGGCAATCACAGAAATAAATGCTTCAAAGTTTGGAAAACGACTGCGGAAATTTGGTTATACACGTTGGGTTTGTTGTGTTTCCGTTTAGATTTTTGGTTTGAGTATCGCCCAGCACACACACACCCACACACAATGCAGAAAATAATTATTCACAATTATCGAGACTAATGGAGAGCTTGAGCGAGAGCGAGAGCGCGAACACGTTGGAGGATTGGAGTTGAGAAAATATTTCTTGTTTTAGTTTCAATTTAATTATTCAGTTTTTTGTGTTTTTGCTGAGACGACTTGAAGTAACTCTATTCAGTAAGCCGACTTACTGACGAATGACTTTACACTGCCGGTGTTCTGTGGGTTCAAAAATTTACACAGCCTGCTCAGATTCGATTGAAGAATTTGTGATTAATTTGTCCCTACAATATGGCAAGGCCTGCTAATGCTATCGCATTACCGCACACTGAACAGCAATGATACATCGATAATGATTTATCGATAATGTAATATCATGTTGACTTAATTTAGTAGCTATAAAATACTGATAAGGTTACATTGTTTTAAAGTATTAAACAAAAAATGAAACAGTTTGTTGTGAATTTTCATCGATTTTAATACTAAATATTTCTTAAATAAACAAGGTTACCAAGGATATTTTAAAGTTCTTTTACAGAAGATATATATGTAATTCTGCAAAATTCAGTTCACACGTTCCACAAAAATATATTCAAACAAAAGATACTCTGAATGCTCAGCATATAACTTTACACATAGTTTTCCCAAGTTTTACTAAAACAGAATATATGCATTTCTGAGTATAATATTAAAAGTACTTTAAGTGCATTATGCCCATCAAAAAAAAAAAAATTAACTCCCTTTTCTTATTTGAGCAAACTTCTTTGGCGAACTAATTTTGAATGCTTTTTGCTTAAATGCTTTGCCCATTTTCAGAGTTTTCCTGGCTCACGTCGTGCAGTGAGTTCGGGATCGTGTTCTTAAACAAAAGACACTTTGCCAGAGCAGATGGCAAGCCAAAGAACGAGAAGAAATATTGCACATGACAAAGCAAAGTTGCAGGATGCTGTTGTTGCTGCTGCCAAAAAGCTTTAACCATGCCCACCAGATGCGTGTTGCCGCCCCTTTCAAAGGTCCATGGCATGGAACAGTGCACAGAGAGAATGACTCGACACACACATGTGTGCGTGTGTGTGTGTGTGAGTGCGGAACGTGGCCATTGTGGCAAGCGCCAAAAATGTCAGAGGGAGAGAGAGCAAAAGAGATGGGTAGCTTGGCAGCCAACGCATTTGTAAAATGTTGCAAGAGAATTTTCAATGGCTAAAATAATAAAAAAAAAACCGAACAACTCCAAAAACAGCAACAGAAACAGGCAACGCAGGAAACTTTAACCACAATTGCAAATGCAAAGTTCTTTTTTGTGATTCTGTTTTGCTGTTGAAAATCAACAGCAGGTGACGCAAAAACATCAAAATTGCATTAAGTGCCAGCACATTACAAGTTCTATAAACAAAATAGCAAAAAACCAGGGGAAAAATCTCTTTAATTGTATGCAAAATTAACACAGAAGAGGCGGCAGAAGCACAAACAAAAAGCATGGGCTGCGTGGTCCTCGGGTTCATTGAGGTCAAAAGGTGTGTGTAATGCTGTTAAAGAATACAAAAGAAAAGCACTTTAACAGCATGTTATTTTTTTATTATTGTGCAAGAAAATTGCTTTTACTTTGTGTTTCCATTGCGTTTCTTATGTTAAGTTCGCTGTCATTGTGTGTTGCGTGCTGGCAACAAACTCTGTTAAATGCAATCTAGGAATGATATCTAGATTTAAGAATTATAATATGTTAAATTATGTAAAAGTAACGAAAAGTTGACTTGTTGGAGTTGAAATACATCAATTGGCTTTCACATATTTTTAACTGCTGCAAACAAAAAAGTGTGCTATAAAAATTTAGCTGGAAGTTGAAGCTGTAATGTTAACATTTTTAAATATCGGAAATTGCAATGTTATATGCTTGAAATAAAATGTTCCAAGAGGCGTAGCCAAATTGATTGGTATTGATTCCTCTGGTATTAGCGTACTTCATGGCTATAAGTATTTTGGCAGTCAATGCCTCTAAATAAACGAGCTTTTAATGGCCCAGTCGGGCTTTTGCACTCCCCCCAAAACACGCACACACCCACACACACACACAATACACACACAAAGAGAAGTTGCCTTGTATTTTACCTTGCATGTTTAAATCACAAAATGGCCTGCCTAATGAGAACTGAAATGCATTTCATTAGACGACTACGAAGTGCCAGGCACTTGAAAAACTTCAGTTAACCCAGCAACGCCTGCCTGCCGCTCTTCACCATGCTGCGGCCACACACTTGACCCAGTTTGTGTAGCTCAAAGTGCGTTAATTGCTGCCACGAGCCAACTGGGGTAGGTGGCGGCGGCCTAGCACTAAATGAGCTGACAACTGGCGAACGGTGCAAGTATCACTTGTTTTTGGGAATTTGATGATGAATTATGTATTCCGTTTGGGTATAGATGGCATCGAGATTCTCGATACGCATAGATCACTTACAAGCCATTAAGCAGGCACTGAGCCTGACAGCGAGTGACATGCGTGTATCTTATAGATACGCAAATACGAGTAGTTTCTATCTCTCTCTGGCACATTTCTTGCATAACTATGTCACACATTTGCGCTGCTCAATAAACAAATTCCTCGAGATAGACAGAAATAAACAAAATCAAAAGAATTAGCAACAATAACAATGGTCAAAAGCAAACTATCGAAAACATTTTTAATGAAGTGTATCTAATATAGAAATTAATTAAACAGACAGAGGCAAAGTATCTCGCATTTCAAGATATGTATTTGCCACATGGCCTCATCTCCTGTTCGCCGTCTAGTAAAAATATGCAGGGGGCGCGGGTGGGGAGGATGTGGTGTTGTCATTGCCTTTACAGGTGACAGCACAAGTTCAACACGTTGAGCGAAAACATAAACTCAGCTGGTTGCTTTTCGGTTGCTTCATTCATTATGCTTATTAGATTTGCCTGTCAGCATAGTGCAGGGTGATGGTTGGCCAGAAAGTGGGGGAGGGCACCAGGAACAGACCATTGTTATTTTGGCATATTTATGATGCACACACCTCTAAAAGTGAGACGTTAGGCAGCTACACAACACATTCTAGACGCTGTGCTTAAATTTAATTAGTTTAAAATTATTTTCTGTTGTAACTTGCGCGTCTGGTATTTTTAAAATGCCTTTGTGTATTCTTATTATTTATTTCTCTGGGTCTTAATAATGGACAAGGTTAAATAATTAACAGATAGACTTTTCTCGTGTAAGCAAAAAATTACAAATTTTATTTATGGTAACAAAAGAAAGCCTTAATATATTAATTATTTAATATATAAAGCAACGTTTCTAACTAATTACATTCTTTTTATTTCATAGTTTTGTAACCTTTGCTATATTTTTCTTTCTATTTTTCTAGCCCTCTTTAATTTAAAGCGACAACAAGTTTCAATTTAGACAAAGTTTCATATAAAATGTTATTTACATCATTTTTGCTCAGCTTCAAAACTGCGGATTTTACCCAACACTGTCTGCAACATTCACTCAGTGTTGGCCGAAGCAACGTCCGATTGGCAATTGATACGCTTTTTATGGCAACCAAAGACATTTATGGCCAAGAGAGCTATCAGCATCACAGCGATAGTCACAACCACATATCCTATCTCTCTCTTCCTGTCTCTCTCTCTTGTTGTATGTGTGTGTGTGTGGGCAGGGCAACTTTCGCTGCAACAATGTTTTGATTTTGATATTTCTTTTCCGCTTTTGCGGCAACTCTTACGCATATTTCAATTTGAGCTGCTGCGAAAATAAACAAATAAAAGTCATGTAGCGCCCCTCGCTGGTTTGTTGCTTACATAACAAAAACTAGATTGTGTGCGTGCTGGTGCGGGTGTGTGTGTGTATGTGTGTGTGTGTTATGGACATTGGCTTTGATCAGCATGGTTCAATGGCTCTATGGTAGCGCACTAAAATTGATTTCGATTTCGTTCGCAGCAGCAACAACAAACAAGAAAAAACAACTGAAAACATGTTCAATTGGCGAAAACCACTTTTGGCTGGCTGATTGTTGCTTTTATTTTCAGCAGTAGCAGCAAGATTGGAAAACTTGATTTTCGAGTTGCGGAAAACGCATTTTGGTCAGCAGCAGCAACCGCCCGAACGACGCGAATTTCCCAGAGCTGTCGTCGTCGCTCGTCATCCACTTTTGGCCGCATGTTGCTCTAATTGCATGACAAACTCTTGGCAACTTTCACACACATTTTGGCATTATCTCTGCCGAGCCGAAGGCTAAAGCCTGCCTGAACTGGTGCCTGGTCAGTCAGCCGGCCTCATAACTGTCTCATAGCAACGGAGGCAAAAAAGTGAAAATCTCTGCTAGCCCAGGCAGGAAATTGTTGAGCTGCTCACCCCTTACTACATCACCGGCATGTGGGCAAAATCTTATGTAAGCCCAGCTTGAGGTACAGTTGGAAAGGCGCAAAAGGAAAAGGGAAAAACTGTCACGGTTCTGATTGAAAATGAAAACAATTAAAAAGTGAGTGTACCGACTGGAAAATGGAAAATACATTTCATTAAAAGCAAAGGTGTTGATATTCAATTTTTCTACGGATTTATACCGATAAAAAACCTGATATTTTTTTTAAATGTGTATTTTAAATTTAATCCATTCCTTATTTCGAAATAAATCCCAATTTTCAACAATTGTCTGGCGGGTTTGTTAATTTGGTATTATTTATTTAAAAATTCTGATAATAATTTATTATACTCGCACTTGGTCCACGCCGCCACCACCCACTGAAATCTGTAGAATCACATAAAATAGATTTGAATGGTTTACCGAATAAGTCGCGTACATAAATCTGTGCATAAATATTTTGCAATCATCTTGCTGTCAGTTTAAATGAATACATTAATTGCGCAAACAGCAAGGAAAATGCATAAATATTTTCGTGACATGTGAAAATGCAGGAAAATATTGCCAAGAGCTGCTTTTGAAACATGTCATCAATAAGTACAAATATCTAGCTAGAGATAAGGTAGATTTATTTATATTTATATATAAATATATATATAGAAGAACTTAGCATACATCATTGAGATTTAAGTGTCTGCATATTTGCCTTGCCAGCGGCCGCCGCAAGTAAACAAATGGACATATAAACAAATGGACGGACTTGCATAATTTGCAAATTTTATTTGTGTGAACACAATTTCATTGAAATGCCAAAAGGTGGAAGTAAATACGACTTGCAAAATTCCCTGTAAATGAATTTGAAAAGAAAAAAACAGGCAACAGATTTTACCCAAAAACTGTTAAAATATAGAAAATAGTTGATTCAACTTTTATCTGGTTGTTGCCCCAGTAAGCTTGTCATAAGTTCAGCCTGCATCGGTTTTATGATTACAGGGTATACAAAAAGCGCTCGCAAAAACTATCAACAGAATATCATATTGAATTTATAAACATGGGCTACAAAAGCGAACAATTCGAAATTGCTTTTGCTCTGCCAGCCGATATTATATTTATGATGTAGACCAGGCCAGAACCAATTTCAATACGATTCAATTCAATTCGACCTGAACAGCAGAGGCCAATACTGTTTTCATTAATTGCGATTTCATTAATTTTTTGTTAGCTTTTCACGCTGCCGACAGAGGGCGCCAGCAAAAGCAATTTGCTTACACATTGCTACACAGCAGTAAGGTCAATGTCAGTGACTTATTTTTGGTTCGTTCAGAAAATGTATTAAAAATAACACGTTTGTACTTTCGGTATTGGAAAATTAAAATATTTTTAATAACATTTACACAAAAATAAAATTGATTATAAATTACGCCAAACATTATGTAAATTATACTAGTTATAAATTATTTTAAGAACCTGATCTGGGTAAAACTTTATAGCTTGCGCTTACCGTATTTAGTTTCTTAAAAAGCATGGAAAATCAAATATCAGACGATACGAAAGGCCCGTTTTTAATGTCATTCTCCACTTTATTGATCATGGAATTGGATTTGATTTAAACGGTTGAATAGAACGTGGCATACTCGCATAGACCAAAGAGCGATATTACAAAGAAACAAAACCATTTAAAACATTAAATAAACAAGGCAATTGCGCTTTCGCAATGAAACCTTTTCCAAGCAGAATTTTCTTAATGGGTGCTTATGTGACAGCTCCGTACTAAATTTCAGGTTAATTGGCATAGAAAATTGAAAGGCACTATGAAAAGTTGTTACTAATTTCATTCTATACATTATCGCTGTCTGAGCAAGAAGACAAAAAGAGCCTACAAAAAAAATTTGAGGAGTTCAACAACAAAAGAATGGTAATTAATGAATGAATGGTATTATAAATGGGCTTTACGAGATACTGACTTCCCTATTTTTGCTTACGAAGCGACTGTTAATCTTCCTCGTTTTGTGGGGCGGAACAGTTGTTAATGTTGCCACGCGTTACAACGATGATGACGACTGCGTGGTAATGACCAATAAAGAAGACATTATGCAGTTATCCAGTCTTGCTGCCACAAAGGTGATTCTAATGCAAGTGGAAAAGTTTAACAATGGAATCCCCGTCACTACTCAAATGATATCCGATATCAGTGAACTTGTGATGAAAAAGTTTCTCGAGGGCGTTCCGATTAAGGAATTGATTTTGAGCCTAGAAATATGGTGTGATGCTAACACTCCAGAAGATCTCAATGCTAGCTCTTTTGGTAAGGGGGAAGCGAAAATGATGGTAAAGCAGGCCATGCATCTGGGGGTGGAGGAGGACAAGGATCTGGAGGTACAGGAGGAGGTGGAACTGGTGGCTCAGGAGGATATGGATCTGGCGGTACAGGAGGAAGTGGATCTCACGGTTCAGGGGGTGCATCTGGTGGTACAGGGGGACACGCAGCAGGCGGTACAGGTGGTCACGCAACGGGCGGTTCAGGGGGACAAGGATTTGGCGGTACAGGAGGCGGATCTAGTGGACAGGGAAATGGCGGAACAGGAGGAAATGCATTTGGCGGTACAGGAGGACAGGGTTCTGGGGGTACAGGAGGAGGTGGATTTGGCGGCTCAGGAGGTCACGGTTCTGGAAATGGTTTAGGTGGTAGCGGAGGACAAGGATCTGGCGGTTGGGGGGAGGTGGATCGGGGGGTTCAGGAGGAGGTGCATCTGGCGGTTCAGGAGGACACGGTTCTGGAAATGGTTCAGGTGGTAGCGGAGGACATGGATCTGGCGGTTGGGGGGAGGTGGATCGGGGGGTACAGGAGGAGGAGGATCTGGCGGTTCAGGAGGACACGGTTCTGGAAGTGGTTCAGGTGGTAGCGGAGGACAAGGATCTGGCGGTTGGGGGGGAGGTGGATCGGGGGGTACAGGAGGAGGTGGATCTGGCGGTTCAGGAGGACACGGATCTGGAAGTGGTTCAGGTGGTAGCGGAGGACATGGATCTGCCGGTGGGGGAGGAGGTGCATCAGGGGGTGCAGGAGGAGGTGCATCTGGCGGTTCAGGAGGATACGGATCTGGAAGTGGTTCAGCTGGTAGCGGAGGAGATGCATCTGGGGGTGCAGGAGGAGGTTCATCTGCCGGTTCAGGAGGAGGTGCATCTGGCGGTTCAGGAGGACAGGGATACGGAAATGGAAATGGAGGATATGGATCTGGGGGTGGGAATGGAGGACAGGGATCGGGGGGTGGCCCAAGTGAGAATGGAGGATATGGGGGTAGTCCAGGTGGAAATGGAGGATATGGATCTGGGGGCGGGAATGGAGGACAAGGATCTGGGGGTGGGAATGGTGGACAGGGATCTGGAGGTGGGAATGGAGGACACGGATCGGGGGGTGTTCCAAGTGGGAATGGAGGATATGGGGGTAGTCCAGGTGGAAATGGAGGATATGGATCTGGGGGCGGGAATGGAGGACAAGGATCTGGGGGTGGGAATGGCGGACAGGGATCTGGAGGTGGGAATGGAGGACACGGATCGGGGGGTGGCCCAAGTGGGAATGGAGGATATGGGGGTAGTCCAGATGGAAATGGAGGATATGGATCTGGGGGCGAGAATGGAGGACAGGGATCGGGGGGTGGCCCAAGTGGGAATGGGGGATATGGGGGTAGTCCAGGTGGAAATGAAGGATATGGATCTGGGGGCGGGAATGGAGGACAAGGATCTGGGGGTGGGAATGGCGGACAGGGATCTGGAGGTGGGAATGGAGGACACGGATCGGGGGGTGGCCCAAGTGGGAATGGAGGATATGGGGGTAGTCCAGATGGAAATGGAGAATATGGATCTGGGGGCGAGAATGAAGGACAGGGATCGGGGGGTGGCCCAAGTGGGAATGGGGGATATGGGGGTAGTCCAGGTGGAAATGAAGGATATGGGGTTAGTCCAGGTGATGACTTAGGTACCGACGATAATAAATATGATGGATATACCAGCTTTATTTGCTTGATAGAAAATAATGAACCCAAATGCTATAGCTATGTATTTAAACCAGATGAAGATATTTCCGTAATAGAGAATCGCAGACAAGGGAAATCAATGTTTCAGAAACCACAAACAATACTATCATTGGGGCGCTAAGAATTTTTTTATTGAGAGTACTTTTCCATTATTTAAAATAATATATTAACATCGAATATCAACGATTGTATGCATAACTTATATGGATTCAAGATTGGAGTTTAGCATTTACTGGAATTTGTTGTGTTCACAAATAAAACTTTTAAAAGTACAAAATATATATATATATTTATTGCCATATATATAAAACATATATTATTTCATATAATCTTGCCCTGCTTATAGTCTAATATCTCTGCTAAGGCTATTTGCAGCAATCCTTCGTCAAAATAGTGCAGTTAATGCTTTATTAAGTGTTCACTTTATCGCCGACTATTTTTCATTGCGGCCAAAAAAGCAGCTTTTGCCAAGACGTAAAAAGTAAAATTGGCAAAAAAAAAGTATGTATATATATATATATCTATATATAAAAGCTCGCCCTGAACACTTGCCACGTGGGCAAAAGCAACGTTTGTCATAATAAAAGTTACTTAAAAATTGCAACGCGAATATCTCAGCACACATAAATCAATGAATGTGGCGCGTATAACGCGGCGTATGCGTGATTTATTTCAGCCGAGTGTTGAAAAAGCATGCAGAATAAAAAAATATGTGTCCGTTTGTGTCTAAAGGAACAAACAAAAAAATCAAAGCTGACTAATTGCGAATACGCCGCGTGATCTTTTGGGCTTTAATTAGCTGGCATTTAGTGGAGAGAGGCAAAAAGTGACACATTTATTTGACTAAAGCGCCGAAAATGAACAAACCGAAGTCAAGAACTGCCGCTGCTTGATAAACATGAGCTTCAAGTTGAGTCTGCTGCAACTGCCAGTGTGTTTTGGGCCAAGTGCATACGGCACCCAGCTGTGTGGCCTACGTCTACGTCTAAGGCCCATTATTTTGTGGGTTCTTAGAAATTTATTGCTGCGCTGCGCCCGCGGGCTATCAAATGCGAAAGAAGATGGTGAAACTTGGCTTTGAACTTAACGAAGATTAAATACTCTTTCTTTTAATGAAAAGTATTTATGTTCGATAAATTTGTATTATTTAATTCGCAGTCAAATAATTTTTTATTTTTAAATACAAATTTATTTCTAAATAAAAGTAATAACGTCTGCAGTTGAGTAAGCAAAACTATATTAAGATGAGCGTACCTTGAGAAAGGTAGAGATTAGTTCACATAAAACTTTCGACTTTCTTTAGACTTAACTTATTTTTACTTATGGCGCACTTTTATAAATGTCAGCTACCCTCCGGCAAGGGTGTTTGAAAAGCATTCGTTGCGCTTTGATATTTAATTGTGTCGTCCTTGTCGTCGCAATGTTTATGAAATATTTTTGTGTCAGTTGCAGCAGCTACGCCTTGTGCGCCCCCTTCTTCCCATTCGGAGTCCCACTCGCTTTTCCTCCCATAAAGCATATGTGTCAGCGATTTTAATAAATGGCAGCGCTGCCAACTAAACTGAAATCTCTGGAGTATTCAGTGGCTGGCAGTGGGAACAAAAGTCGATAAGCCGCAGTTGCAAATTTACTATTTTTCATTTTATTGAAATGTTGCAATATTTTGCCTTCTTTTTTTTAATTTGTTGATTGCCTGCGACGTTGCAGCAGAAGTATGATGTGGGGGGTAGAAGGGGAGATCCGATAGAAATGAGCAAAAACGAATTGATTGCAATTTTCATGCTATTTTTGGGGCGTGTAATTGACTTTAGCAATGGCCATGTAAGTGGGCAAACCAAATGCGAGAAAATGGCAAAACAGGAAATCAGCAATCAATACTTAAATCAACCCCGAAGCAAATGGTTGTGGATTTCACAGTTTGGGAGGAAGATATCGTAACGAAAAGATAACCGAAAGAGGCGATCACAGAAATGTTAAGAGAAACCATTGGAGAGAATAATAATAGACAGAGTTAAGAAGAAAAGGTAAAAAAAGGTAATATATAAAAAAAATTACGAGAAGACTAGGAAAAGAAGCGAATAGAGAAGCTAGTAAATAAAATATTATAATATTAGCGTATATTATGAAAGAAGCAATCAACAAAGAAATAAAGAAGTAGCTTGCTCTGACTTATCATTTAGCTAGCAGGTAGGGTAGATATATTTAGAGGTGTTTTCTGCAATACGCTAAAATTAGGTATATGTATTGGTATTTACATGTATATATGTATATACTTGGTTCTATTGTGGTTTCTTTCCATCGCTTCTCGCTTCGCTTCTTTTAAGACAACTTTTGAGTGATCGCATACGAAAACACTTGCTATGGTTGCTGCTGTTTGCCTCTTTACGCTTCGTTTCTCGCTTTGTGGCTCGTTTCGCTTCTTGCTTTGCTTCTTGTTGCGCTTCTCGCATCATTACTTGCGCACACTCTGACAATTTTGCTTCTCAAAATTTAATTACTTTTATGCTGTCCCCAGTTCTTAAATGCAATTAAATGAAAAGCATTTTTATATAATTTGTTTTACCTAAAGTCTTTTTCAATTGGCATATTTAAGGATTGTATATGTTTAGTTCACAAATTCCGAGATATCCTGCACACATTCCTTCTGTGTCACTTCTTCGATTACCCAAAGGCACTTTTAAAAGTAAATTTGCCAGCATATGTGAATTTCTAAGCTGCTGGCGAATTTGTGGCCAACATTTCCATATAAAAAGCACAACCAAATAGCGCACACACAGGGAAAACCGTTATCCTACGCACTTGCTTAAAATCTCATTATGTAAAGTACAAAGCACAGGACACAAATACAGGAAGAGAGGCAAAAAAAAAGGGCAAAAACAAAGAACTGAGCAAAATGATTACCACTTTTACTTGGCATGCAGCAAATTGAATTGATTTTAATCTGCATGCACAGGGCATGAGGAAGCTCCTGCAGGAAACCTGCCTCAAGTCCCCAGGAGTCTGCCTATCGTCAGCCTCTCCTCTCTTTTCTCTTGTGCCAATAAAATTTGCATTTGAAATCGCTTTTCAAAAAAAGAAAAATAATAATAAAATAAAATAAAATAAACTTGCACAGGCGCAGCAGCTAAATTCAGCGTATTATCTATTTCATGTGTGCAACTGTGTGTCTTTCAGGGCGAATTAAATTCTGGCCAATAAAAAAGTTTAAAGAAACAGACAGCAACTTTTATGCGTGTGCGGAAAACGATAAGAGTTCCGGCAGCGATGCCTACGAACAGGCAGCTGACGGGGGTATTTTATTACTCAGCGTGGGGGGTGTGCTTGTGGGCATGTTACGCTTCAGCGCAAATAAACTTAAAAGACATATGAAAATCAGTTTTTGAATATTGGCACAAGCCAAACAAACTTTGCTGCCAGATTTTAGTCTGTGCGTATCCTGCAGCAGCAGGAGCAACGCTTCACTTAAGCGCTGGCATGTGGCCACAGAAGGGTGGGCTCGTGGGCAGATCATTACAGAGGCTAGGGTATGTGTGTTTATGTGGATGTGTGTGTGTGTGTGTTTAAGAGTGACTTGGGGTAGCGTTGATGTGTTTGTTTAACTGTGGCTCTAGCCAAGAAAATAGCAAATGTAATTTAGATTTCTGGTTCATTACTTTTTGTAGTTCAACTATTCCATGAGTAAATCGAAGTTTTGTGTAGTGTGTATACCCTGTAAAACAGCTGGTGCTAAATGAACTGCATTAAAATAGTAAAATTATACTTTGGGTGATTTTTATTAAATTTGTTTAACTTTGATACGAATTTATAGTACACACAATTTCTATGTATATTGGAACTCAACATTAAGAATTAGAGATGACAAATTGTGTGTTAAAAATTTACATAATCATTTAAAGCAAATTATCTTGTTTTTGAAATGAATATCATTTAAATTTAATATTTTTTTGATAACAATCGATTAGTCGCGCATACCTGCCACAGGCTTATTACACACACATAGCACTTGACCTAAAAGCTAGATGCCACTTTTAGCCTTTCACATCGCTCAACTTATTGTCGGCACACGGAAAATCAAATGAAAATCCCCACATAAGTAACTAATGGGGTGTGGGAATGAGTCTAAATGTAAATTCCGGCAGACTTTGGCGCATTATTCATTGTGCCAAATGCCACTTAAAGCGCAATTACCGCAACCGTACAGAGTTGAAATGTTATTGCGAACAGCCCACGCATCGTTGTTGAAAACATTTTAAAAATCATTTTGGGAACAAAAATGAGATATATTTATATTTATATGTTTATATATATATATACTGGCGGCCGCAACTGAAAATCATTTTCAGTGCAAATTGCTCGTGGCTAAATTCTAAAGTAAATTCAGCACAAATTCAAAACTAACTTAAAACTCACAAAACTGACACAAAAAGAAACGATAAATTAAAAGGCAAAAACATAACGAGGAAATTTAATAATTCATATATAGTTTAATTAAAGTTAAAAATTGAATATTTCTTTTCTTAATTATATTAATCAGTTTTCATTACTATTTAAAAAAATCTCAAAAGTTTTAAAACTGTGTTCACCGAAGAAAACGTTTAACCCATTAGCTAAATATTCACTTTCAGTTCGTGGAACTAGTTCACCGAGCGACGAGGGCACGTCATCAATTAAGAAAACCCTTTTGCCAAAATTAGCGCACTCAATTAATTTCCAAACAGTTTTCCCAACGAAGAGCAACGCCAACACTTTAGTTTACAGCAGCTACGCCCCTCGCACACACACAGCCCACTAAACACACACACACACACACACACACACACACACACACACACACAGACACACCTTGACAGTGAGTGAAATTTCAATTAATCAAGCTATGTGCGGATGAGTGGGAAACTGGGTAAAGCTGCACATTGGGCACAAGGTGAAAGGAAACGCGTTTTTTTTTTGGTGGAAGGGGGTGGCGGGCTGCTGGCAGCACTTCAGGGCGCTTGCGGGGGAGTGGACTAACCCATGTCGACATTTAAGGTATAGCCAAATTGATGGCAGGATATGAGGTTGGGCGAAAGCAACGAAACGCGTGTATTGTCAATTTCAAATATTGAGAAGCAAAGAAGAAGAGAAGTATATTACGAGCAGATACCCTGTAATGTTAGAAATGTTAAAGCAAATCGTTAAAACGTTAAATAAATAAATAATATTAAAACAAAATATATTTTAAAAAAAATTTTGCTATATAAGCTAAACATTTAAAATCTTCTCCCAACTTGCCTAACTTCTGTTTTAAGCCTTTACTCTAATTTACAGGGCATTTAAACCACATAGAATGCCTTTCAATAAGCTACATGACGTTCACACTATTTATATTGCTGCCAGCTTCTGTTTTGCAGGTGGTGATTAGTCATTATTTATTTTAAAATCAATTAGTTTGCCTTGACGCTGCCCCACCCCTTAAGGGAGGGGTGCCACGCAGACATAAAATTCACGTTTCATTTACAGGCAAAAAGCATTTTTGCACATTATTTTGTTGGCTTTCACTAAGGGGGCAAACATTTTGTGGGTCTTTGTGTGCTGAGTAATTTTTCGGTTCGAAATTATTTGAGGACTTTCCATAAGAATTTAGAGCTTCTTTAATGTATCAAATAACCAAAGTTTTAACTTTGCACTAATTGGCAATTAGAAACGTTGCGTTACAATTTTGATCAAATACAACGTATTGGATGAAGAAACTAATTAAATTCAAAATTCGAATTCAAAGAAAATGTTCTCTTAGTCAAATTGACAGCTGCCACAAGAAAAGAAATAAATAGTCAAATGCGGCAAATGTTGTGCAATTCCAACGAACGAGGAAATTAATGCTGCATACCAAATGAAGACATCATCATCATCATCATTCTTAAGACAGAGCTGTGCAAATGCAAATACGAATATCAAGAACTGAATGCTAATACTAAATAAAGCCCAAATAGACAGCCAATGAGATGCCAACAATTGGCGACAGACCAGGAGATAAATAGCTACTAAATAGAGTGAGATAGCAAGTGAGTATGGTCTCTCCCTCCCTCTCTATTTCATTCTCTTTTGTCAACGCCCAGCAGCTCACGTACTCAGGCAGCTAAGCAAAAATGCAAAACAGGAAATTAAATTTAACAGAAATTGAGTACAAATGCCAAAATCAGGGAGAAGCGAAACTGTTGCATATCAAATGTTAAGAAGAGGAATCAACTGAAAAGAGCGCGAGGTGGCCAAGAATCTCACTTAAAAGTGCTTACAAATTGCACAATATTATGGAGAAAATCGAGAGTACTTGTATTGGTTTGACATTTGGTTCCACAAGCGCAAATCAGTTGAAAGAAAATTGAAGTCGCAAACCAACTATCGGAAATGCAACTAAATCGAAATGTAAATTATATTGAACTTAAAATTTAACTTAGAAGTAGGTAAAACAAAACTAAATAAGGAATTAAACTTGGTTAAATTTACACAAAGCTACCAAAATATTGGGGTTAAAACTTGAACAAATATGCACTCAAAACTGAGAACGAAATTATTCAAATCTAAGTCATAAATATAAAGAAATTTCCTTTCAAAATCGTTTAAAATAGTGACGAATTTAATAAAAAAAATTTAACACTTTACACGCAACTTTACACTTGTAAAGAATAAAAATTTAAAAATTTGCAATAAAATTAGAAAACTCAGTTAAAGCAATTTAAGTCGATTATGCCAACATATTTTGGGCTCTTAAATCGAATTTTCATTTTACAATAGAAAAGCAGTTAGGGTTCTTAATCAGATTTTACAGACAAGGAACGCAATTGCAGATTGATAAAAACACAGCAGGAGCAGCTGGTTGATATCAAACACAATAGAGTTTTGACAAAAGCATCAACAATTTTACCAAAAATTCAGAATTTTCCGCCAGTTGCTGGCCTCAGAGGAAGAAGAGAAGTAGAGACAGGATTGCATTGTCTGTATACCTTTTATTAGCTTGTTAAAAGGGAAGAACTTTAGTTGTAGGCACATGGAAAATGTTGTCCAGCAAAATATTTGAAAAGCTGAGTGCTTATAGCTGTGAAAATGGATTTATGGGAATGTTGTTGAGGCAATTAAAAGGCAACTGCGACAGCAACATGTGGCAACTGCTTTTTGGCATTGTTGCCAACGTAAAGTTAATCAAATGAGGCAAAAGTCAACGCTGACGCGTGTGCCGCATAAATCAGTCTCGCCCGGAAATAGTTTTGTTTAAGCAATTGCCCCGTCAGTTCTCTCCCTAAACACACACACACACACACACACACACACACACACACACACACACACAGGGTCAAAAGTTAAGAGAGCAGCATTCATCAGAGTCTGGCACCCAGAGTTGGCAGCGCTGCCAGCGTTGCCAGATTGCTGTGCAGTATAATAACGCACTAATTTGCATGCAGCTCGGAGAGAAACGACAAAAGGACAACAGCAGTTAGAGATAGAGGGAGAGAGAAGGGACGTAGATGGGAGCTGCAGCAGTTAAAACCCATGTCACATATGGTGACAGTCTGTTGCACTAGTGCCACGCCCAGGCACAGCATGTGGGCGTTTGCAGCAAATGAAGCTGCGCGCAGCAAATATTATATTTTTTAATGAAATTCCATTTAAAACAAAATTTATGTTGCCACACACAGTTGGAAGTCCGTCCAAGGTTTGGTTGGTTGGCCGAGCCACCGGAGTGGAGGAGGCCAAGGACTAGGAGGCAAGGACTAGAAGTTTCGGACCGGAAACCAGCAGCAGACAAAATTAGAAGCATTTGCTATTAGGTCGCGCGCAAAAGTTTAATTGAATAAGTTTTTTGTTGTTAGCCAACAGGCTAAAACAAGAGGGGAAAGAGATAGAAGGAGAGTGTGTGTGAGAGAGAGACCAAAACAGAGAGTTGGAGTTCTCGCTTTTCATAAGTACTTTTGTCAGTACATGCAAATAATTGGAGTATTGCATAAATGTAAAAGTCAAATAATATATGTAAAAGAACGGAGTGCACGCTAGGCAATTACCATGCAACTGATATATTATATAAATAATAGTTAATATACCATAATAGTTTTTTGAGAAACTTTAATTTTTTACATACAATATACGATCGTTATGAAACATGGCATACAAATATAGCTATATAAAAAGTGGAAGTTTTTTTTTAATTAGACATCGAGCGTAAAACTAAAAAAAACTAAATAAATTTTACATAGATGACATAGAACAGTTAAGGTTATCGACTTATTGATTTTTGGTAATTTTTATTATTTTATACCAAGAACTTTGGTACTTTTTGTAGACGAGCTCAATAGTTCACATATTTAGACAACTTAGCAGCTGATTTGCGCTTGATGAAAACTTGCTGACCAGAAAATTCCCAATATGAACATTTGTGTGTTAAGACGAGTGTTTTAAAAAAGTCCTATAATATTTAGCAATCTGTAGCTAAAACCGATTTAATTTGCGTTGACTGGGGATCCACTTGGAGCCGCCGTTTTCGCGTTCGCAGTTCGCATATCGCAGTTTCCCAGCTAATTCAATTTCCTGGCCATTTGGCATTGTGTTCGGGACAAGACTTCTGTTGTCTTTTGTTACAGTTACAATTTTCCCAACGTCAACAGTTAAACAGTTTGCATATTGCGCAACGAAAACAATTACGAAAAGTAGCCGCTGCCGCTGTGGGGCTGGAGGGTATCTCTGCTCTGTTTTTTTGTCGGCCACTAAAATTGTCGTCGAAATTAAATGCTTAGCTGGGCTGACAAGCGCCGATGACAGTTGCACAATGTCCGCTACAGTAACAACTGCCAGCAGTGTATGTGTGTGTGTGTGTGTGTGAGTGTGTGAGTTTGTAAGCGATGTGGCAACGCCAATTTATGTCGCATGCATCTTTGAACGCTGACAAGTGGCATGAGAAAGGCATGCGAAAAGCTGCATGAGAAAAGTTTTGCAAGTGATTGCTTGGGGGCCTGCATTTTGGGATTTAATACGACCCCCAAGGCTGCTACAATATGTGGGGGCAAAATCGGAGAGGGTAAAGTCAATGTGGCATTTGGGGAATAGTATTGCATTGGGCAAAGTGACATATTCTTTAATATGAGTGGCTTTTTGAGGTCATTCGAGAATTGAGAGCATACTGTAAGCGATTGTAAAAAGTTTACGTAAGTAACACAAAACAATAGAACGCAAATAATTTTTATGGGCGTTCAATAGCACGTTTACATATTTACATAAATATATATATATAAGCTACAATCTTACTCAAGAAATTCATAATTAAGTTGTAAAAGCTCCGCACAACAAACTTATAGTTTTTTTCAGTTTTAGCTGCTTCCCAGAATAGCAAACATTAAAATTATAGAAAACTTTTCTCTTAAATACAAAAGATCAGCATAGTCAGGAGCTAAGCTAATCAACAATTCAAAGAAGAAAACTTTGCATACGAATTCATAATCATCCATGCAAATGGAAACTATTTGTCCGATAAGCAAATTCCGATTAAAACATTAATGGAAAACAAAGGATTACACACGAAACCAAAGCTGTGTGCTGTACATATGAGAAAATTTATCGAAGCCAAAACTACATGCAAACTGAACAATCATTTGCTCACTTTCACAGTAACAGTAGGAGGCAGCCATTGACATTTATGTATTTTGTTGTCAATCAGAGAATATTGTCGTCAGTGGCCAGTCGTCCATCTGTCAGTTGAACTGTGGGCACTCAATCAAGTTTTCAAGAGGCATCAATGCCACTGGAAGCCACACTCAATTACACGCACTTAACACAATGTCAGGACACACACGATATCGTTGATGATAAGGATAAAACTGCCGCACAATAAAAATGTACATAGTATATTTTTTGTGTATATTTCAACAGGGCTTGTCAGAGATGAAGATCCCAGCTTGTGATATAAAAAGACAAAAAACTGCAAGTGCCAAAATGCGCCAATTATCACAGATGCAATAACAAAGAGCCAAGCGAGAGAATAAAAACAAAATAATAAAGCAAAATTATTATCGGCTCTGAACAATAATGAATGATGAAGCACAGCTGAGCAGCACAATTGGCTCTGAGGCTGACAAAGAGGCTAACAACAATGTGTCAGCAACAGCAGCAGCAGCAACTGTTGCTAATATTTTGCAATAAAATGTCCCAAAAAAGATGATGTGCTGAAATCAGCAACACACGTACACACACAATAACAGCAACATGTCATCAGATAAGGCAGTTGGGAAACTTGACAGCAATTTGAGGTATGTTGGGCGCAATCAGCCACGCCCACTGTTTGCCTGCGGCATAGCAATTGGAAAACACTCAACCACTGAAATCGAGCTCAAGTAAGTAACTTTCAGCAACAAGGAAAAAAAATTTCAGGAAAAATAAAGCAAACAAGAATGCAAAAAATACCATGTTTACTTATACCCAGTTTTAGTTTATAACTTTAGTTTTTTTAAACACAATTTTTTTTTAAATTTGTAGATGATATGCTGAATAGAAATTATTATTTTTAATAAAATATATAGAAAAAATCGGAATAAAACATTGGTAGTTATTGAAAGATAAATGTATAAATAAAATCTAAATTTTATTCTCTGTTGTGCTTTTGTCTGCCGAAACGTAGCTAGTTCTACCCATTTTGATTGCGTACAGGGTATTCGAATTGTGTATTGCAACAGCTGCTACTGCCGTAACAAAAAATGAAACAATTTCTTTATCCATATTTCTAGTTCTTTACTAGTTTACTTTCTTTTCTGTTTTTTCAGCTGATAACTTTCAAATGCAATGCCGCAGGCTGTTATGGCATGGCAATAATGCAAAACACAGCAGCAGCAACAGCAGCAGTGGCAACTGCGAAGATGTAGAGCGGAGATGTAGATGCTCCAAGTGGAAATGAAAATGTAGAGGACAACACTACGACGATGACTTGACGTTCAATTTCTCATAAAAGTTTCTGTGGCAGCTGAAGCAACAGCAGCAGCAGCAACAAAATATATGACACACAATTCAAACTTGAGAATTGCATTTCTTGTTGCTGCATTTTTGATAAAGCGCTCAAATCGAAATGGCAAAATGGTAAAAAATTCGACATTTCAATATAATCAAGCGAAATGTGAAGCAATCAAAATGCATAAATTGTATAATATTTCATGTTTATACATTTGTTGCTTTTTATTATTATAAATTTAAAATATTATTTGAAACAAATGTTTCCGAAGATTCATTGGCATAAATTTCAATTTAACTATTGTCCTAATTTATTATTTATAATATTTTATTATATAATAATTGTTGCCATAATTTTGATGTATTATTATTTGTGAAGAAGTATCACAAAAGAAATTATCCAGAAATTTTTTATCGTATATTATTTATATTGTATTTATTGTGATTTTTATCCAACTAAACTAAGAATAATCCCAGATCGCCAAATAAAATTTGTATTTGGAAAAGGAAGCCCTGGTAATACATCAATGGATAAGCAATGCACAACATAGAAATATGCGCATAAGTAAATGCAATATAAACACATAAAAAAAACGCAGCACTTGCATTAAAATTAAAAACATTTCCGACTATGGCGGAAACAGCTGTAAAAAGTAGCACAATGCGACGTCGCCGTCGTCGTCGCACTCGCAGCGTCGTTGTCAACTTCCGGTGCGGAAAGGGGCTGATAAGGGGGTCGAGGGGGGAAAGCTGGGCTGCTGGCCATTTTGTTTTTACAGGCTGGGATTTGCGAGCCCATTCAGAAAACGAGACATTTTGTTGCGGCCCATTGAGTCAGTTGGGCTTTGCAGCCTTAACGCGTTGCCGTCCCGCCCCACAAGGGAGCCGCAGCACAAAGGCAGCTGGGGCAGCTGGGCGGTTGGTGAGCACGTTGACAGTTGCAGCTTAAAGGTGTGAATGATTGCTGGGCGAAAAAGAAGCAGCAATTGTTTGGCATTTTTGATTAGGCACGCAGCAAAGGGCGCCCAAGCGGCGCCGCAGGCCATAAATATGTTAATGATAATGAATTGCAATTGAAATTGCGTTGGGGCTAAGAAATTTGCCCAAAGCAGCAGAAGATAATTCACTTTTTGTAGCAAATAGAGGAGAGACACAGAGCGACAGAGTGGGTGGAAGAGAACGAATATATGTGTAACTGTTCTTTGCGCATTTTAATGCAGTCTAATTAACTTTTGGAGAACTTTTCGCATTTTAACTGCAAACAAATAAAAAACAAACAAACAAACAAAAAGTAAAAGAAAAACAACAATTTAAATTTAATTAACCTTTAGAGCGCGCATCTGCATAGTGAAACCGCGAAATGTAAAGTAAAGATTAAAAAGGAAACTTTTATTAATAAAACAAAATGTACACAAAAAAAAAAAACTTTTAATAAAAATCACTTTAGCATTTCATTTGCAAGTTACAAAAAATATAAATATATAACGAAAACTTTGCGGTTAAATTAAAAAATACTTGGCTTTTACAGCAAATAATGAGAACGGCTCTCATTGTGGTTAACAGTTTGTCTGAGAAAAGGCCAAAAGGCAACAAATGCAGCAGAGCTTCGTATAATAAGTGCTTTATTGAAATTTATTTGTATAATATAAACAAAAGAAAAACAAGCAAAAACACAACACTCGGGGATAACAAAAACAAAAAGCAGATTTGCATATTGAAGCTAAAGACCCAAAGAGTAAAATTGAAAGACGAAATGCAAGGGAAGCAGACAATAAAAAAGAAAAGAAAACATTTGCCGGCCTAAACAAAGAGCCAGCACAGACGAGCAACCGCAAAAGTAGCCAAAAAGAAAAACTTGTACACAAAAAATATAAAACTTGCAAGTTCAGAGATGCGGTTGGGGTTCGGAAATACACTAAAGCGAGTTCAGAAAGAAACGGATTCACTGGCAAATTAAACACGAAATTGAATTCTGCTCATCATAATTTCCCCAAGGATGCTTATTAGACAGGGCCAACAGGCAGTGCGCGGGGCCAAAGAAAACGCAGCACAAACAAAGCCCCCAAAGATTTCACTTGACGAGTACAATCCTCAAGCTGGCAGGCATCCACCACCCCTTCTCTCTCCACTCAAGCCTGCACAGCCTGCTTGCATTGCCATAAGTGCAACTGAGACCAAGGCTTGATATTATTTCCTTGATTAGGCGTGGGAGCGGCAGCAGTAATAACAACAGCAACAACAAACTGAGAAAAACATTCAACAATAAGCGAGAAAATTTTAAATATGCATAAAGTCATTTAGTGCGCAAGCCAGGCAAATAATACACAAGTAAACCAGAAAAGGGAAAATTCTTAATAAAGCATGAAAATTTAATAGACTTTCTCTATGTGGCAGAGCTAAGCTTTAGGAATTGGAAAAAGTTGCAAATGAATTTCTAGAAAGAACATGAATTCTTCAAAAATTAATTCTCTGTAATTTCTTTTTGAAAAATATACCAAAAGAGCTCTCTCCTTTTTTTGCAATAATTTTTAAAGCAAATTGAACTTGGAAGTAAATTAGTACGTTATCCAGCTTCCTCGCTTTCTATTTAACAAAAATTAAAAGTTTTCTATGAACTTTTGAACAACAAGCTTAATTAAAGTATTATGTTTGTCTGCAAGCAATTAAATTTTACACGTTTAACAATATGTTTTCCCCCAACCAGCTTTACCACAAGAGAAAAAACTACCCGAAAAACGGTGTAGACCACAATGCATTTAACCTCAGGCATGTAAGACAGACACACAGACAGGCAGGAAAACAGACGGTAAAGCCCCGAATCCAAATACAAACCCATCGAATTGAAGCAAAAGTGAACAGAACAGAATAAGAGGGATGAAATACCGCAGTATTCAATGGAATTTTCAAAAACTTCTAAAAACGAATACCACAAGAAATACAAATAAAATAAAAGCTGAAATCAATTGAATTTGACTTGTTGGGTTGCGATACAGAAACTCTGACCTGGACATCAAATACAATGGCAAAAGGCGTGGTCATTGCCAATTATCAGCATTGAAAAAAATTTGCTTGCAAAACTTTGCGCTTGGCTACTATCGAAAATCAAGGAAAATAACTCGAAAGTAAGAAGAAGATGTAGGAGTGTAAGAAGAAATAACAACAAGAACAATAACAAGGCAAAAGTTTTGCTTAATTCCCCGCAGAGCAAAGCAGAGAAAAACACACACACACACACAAAACAACAAATACTTAACATAGGGGAGCTATGTGAGATACAAACTATAGCCATAGTTAAGATACAGATACTTACGCATAGATATGGCCAGAATTGAATGCCCAACCCCAACATTTTCAACTTCCTTAGCCCGGTTCTAATTGAAACCAACGGCAACGGCAGAACTAAGTTCAACTTTTACGTCGAATGCAATTAAAAGCAGCAGCCGAGCGGCAGTCAGAGACGGATTTTTGCTTAATCTTTTTATATCAAGAGTTTTCTGTCCCCAAAGCATAACAACAACAGCAACAACAACAAAGTCATGGCAAAAACTTTCCACTTGGCTAATGCAAAAGCAAAGCAATGCTTAAAATTTTATTTACGCACAAATTAAAATATCAAGGCTAAGGAAATGCTTTACGCAAAATTATGAACGAGCGCACGTCGCGCCTAGAGGCAGCTTACATAAGTTTTTGAAGGGGGCGGCGGTAGATGAAGGGGAGGGCGATGTGCGGTGTAAGTTGGTTTGGGGTATTGCGGTTGCCTAGTTTATAGTTTTGCGATTTTTAGATAATGCAAAAGTTGTAACTAGGTGCGGCCTCGAGGCGTTGCCTGTTTTTTTATTCTTAATTTTTTTTTTTTTTTGTATCCGATGGCCTTGCAAAATGAACCTCAACAAAGCAGCGGCTTGAGCTTTGGCTAGGTTGGCAAAAGTTTTTGTTGGGATCAATAATTTATATGGCCAAATTAGTAAGCTGATAAATGGACGTGGGAATATGAAAACTTCGGGCTGAGTTTTAACGGTTTTCAGTAATTTCGTTAACACTTGGTTGGAGTTGCGTGAAAATCCCAAGCGATTCTTTGAGTAAGCTCTTTAGCAAGATTTCCCAACAAATCTTAAGTTGGTAAGCTAGAGAAGTTTTATATTAACCGAAGAGAACATCACATAGAAAAGCTTAAGCTGTTTAACAATATTGCGCACAGTTTTCCATGAACTCGTATCGAAAAGCTTAAGAGCCAGTGTGACCACATTATTATAGCTTAACGGCAAAGTAGAAGCATAGTTGCCACAACAAAATGAAAGCCACAAAATTTCACAATCAACTTGAATGCAATTGAATTCGAAGTGCTTGGGCCATAAAAAATCAATTAATTTTGTACTTCACACGTAGACACACACACACACACACACAGTTGCACACATGTGCAAATCGATTACCACATTGGACGTAAAATTAGTGGGCGTGTGAAGGGCGCCTTTGGGCGGCCACAAAGTCAACGAGAAAATTAATACACATATTCCCTGCAATAATATGCGCTATCTTTTTCTATAGTCTCTCTTTCTCTCCCTCACACACACACACACTCTCTTAAGTGAAATATATTTTCTTGCTTGAGGGCATTGCCATTTCCTTTCGTCAGTTATTTGCGTTTGACACAATTTTCGCAAGCCAATCGGCAAATACCAGAATCTTTGAGCATTGTAAATGAAACTGGGTTCTGCCGATTTGCAGACGCCCCGCCCACTTACACTGCTTCCCAGCCAAATACTTTTCCTTCCGTTTAATCAAGCAAATTGTCACGTTTTAGGACCTCTATATAAAACGTGTGTGTCCCGATTATTTGTGAACTGTGAGATTATTTTGCAACTGATTTTGAAGCCCCTGGCCTTAAATTGGGTCGAGTGCTGTACGAATGTTGATTTGTAATTCCAGTTTAACTTTTGGCCAAGTTAATTAGTATTATATTTTGTTAGCTCTTAATTTCTTTTAATTGCGCACATGTCACACAAACACACAAACACACACACACAAGAAAATTGCTAAAGGAAAAGTAAAGTGGAAAAGCACACACAAATTGTAATGATTGCAACTTTATGAGGGCTCCTTACGAAGACACGCTCAAGTGCCAACAATTAGAAAAGTTCACGAGGTAAAAGAAGAGAAAAGAAAAAACCCGTCGAAAGGTAGAATTTTTCTTTACTTTGAGTGGAAGAGTTTGGTATTTGACATACTAATGAATTTATGTCGACAATTTGGTAAATGGTATGTGAACTGCTTTAAGAAATATGTGGGCAGGAAATAAAGTGCGCAGGTCCGCCGTAAATGTAACCGTAAGCGAAGAAAACGCTAACAGACTCAACCAATAGACGCGTAGCTACTTGGAAAATTATTTAATTAATGAAATAATTTCTTTTAGCAGACACAATTACATGTGTGATTGTCAGTTTATTATGTGTGATTGTAACGTAAAATAATCCGGATTTGGTAATTGAATTTTTGTTGTAGATAAAGTAATTACTCAAGTAACTTTAAAGCACCAATGTACCAAAGATTTTATGGTAATTGGCTTTGTTAAACACAAACATTAAAACAAAATTTTATAAAAACCATTCTAAATAATTACCTTAGATTTAAAATTTAATTACTGAAGTAACTTTAAGAGAACCACAGAGTGTTAGTTCAGATTAAATTACAAGAGTAATAAATGAAATGAAGCATTATTATTCATGTAATTAAATCAGTAAATACAATTGTAGTTCCTAATAACGACAAGGTCAGTCAACAAAACTATTGTCCAATTCATCAACAATTAGAAAGTCACTTCACCTACCTCAATGAACGATCCTAAGCACACAAGAGTAGCACTAAATAACCAATCAAATTTTAAATACGAAAGAGTTAAAACATATATAAAATATATCATAACGTTAAATAATTTGACACAACCTCAAACGCACACGCACACACCACACACCGTATTAGGGGTTATAATGGGAGAAGGCGTTGGGGTTTTTGTTTTTGTGGAAAATATGAATAAAAGAAAGAGAGAAAAAAAACGTAGGGTACAACATTTGTCAGCTAAACAGAAACTACAAATGAATAGGCGCCTTCTACTCACTGTAGGGCTGAGGTCGTGTACCGTAAAGAGGCTCCTGCAGTAATGGTGAGCGACCATTTCCAATCTCCTTAACTGAAATGAGATAAGAGCAAACGGCAAACAATTTGCGCGTGATAAATGTTTCCACAAATTTGTTGAATTTGTTGTTGGGTTGTTGGAGTTGCTTTTGTTGTTGCATTGATTTGGATTTGAGTTGATTTGTTGTTGTGGTGTATCTGTGTCTGAGAATCGTTTTTTCTTGGTGGTGTCTGTTGCTGTTGTTGATCATTTAAATCTAACTAAGATGTTTGAGAGTGTTGTCTTTGTTGTTCTGTTAGAGAAGTTGGTTAACAAACAAACGAAACGAGGGGGAACAAAATTATAAACATATATATGTTAGCTGTGTTCCTAAGTTCTCGAAACCGGGACCAAAAAATACACCAACAAAATGTTTCGCACATATTCATATCATATTCCAGATTTCCAAATGCGACTCAAAAGAAGAAATACAACAAATCAGGCAAAGAGAGTGAGAGTAGGAGAGAGAGAGAGATTCAGAATGCCCGATTCTGATCATGACAGAGAAAGAGAGGAGGAGAGAGAGAGAGAAATAGCAAGGAATTAAGAACTGATGCATGAATATACATAATATATTTCGGGTCATTCGCCCAGTTCAGCTGCTGCCGCGTTATTCACCTTTTTTTTGCATGCCAATGAATCCGATTTTTGTTTCAGTGTGCATATGCCATATAATAAAGACTAAAAAACAAAAAGATACACAAAATAAGAAAAAATATATACGCTAAAAACCTGACGCAACGTGTAGGCAACTAATTTCATTTGAGCTTTGAGGCAGGTCAGTACACAAAACAACAACAACAACCATAACCACAACAACAACAACAAATTGTGCGCAACGCGTCGTGTTGAATTTGAAATGCGGCAAAAATTCTTATATAACAACATTCTGAAGTGGATTAATTTATGACAGCCAAAACATTGTTAGCAAAAAAACAAAATAAATGTATCGCTGACAATTTATTGCGGCTTTTATTTTATATGATTAGGGGGTTTAAAAGATAAATCTGCAGATTTTCTGTCGATGGATTTCGTATTGATTTGAAGTAGAAAGAGAATGGGGCTTTTCGAAAATAGATTAATTGAATAAAAGTAAAAATTCGAAACTTTTTTAAAATTATTATGAGAAAGCAAACGCTGTAACAGTTCAGGGGCACTTAATCGACACCTAGCAAATGCTAACACAGTCACAACAACATTAATAAATATATATATATATACATATATACCAGCTTCGCTTCAACACAAGTTTTCAGGGCCAGTCGTACGAACTGACCAACAAAATCTAACGCGACCCCAATTATTGCAGTTTTCAATAGCTTGTTTTGGTTCGATTCAGCGAGTTGTGTTTAGAACCTGTTCTACAAATGCTTCATTAAAATGCGCTATGTTTGCACACACAGAAAAAATAATTCATTTTTATGTGCTTATTTTATTTGCTGCTGTTTTTTAATAGACTTTTATGGTTAAGTGGGCTAATGTCTTCCATTGGATTCAAATAAGGCAAAACATTTAAAGATAATCGACTGACAACTGCGTTGACAGCAGATAAACATAGTTAAGATTTAATGTGTTCTTATAAAAAGAGAATAACAAGCTATACGTTAACCATGAACCACAAAAAGCATGGTCATTGAGAAATCTTTATTTTATGAGCCATCAAATTATATAGAGCTTGCGAAATTAGCTCTTCATGTACCACCAAATTATATAGTAAAAGATGAAAACTGTTACTGTTCAATAATTTATAATCTAATTGTGGATCATCAATGACCCAATATGCTCTTATTCAAATATAAGATGTCAAAGAACTAGTTCATAAAACTTTCAAGAATCCTTTTTCCAGTATCAAACTTTAAAAACCGTTAAAGAAGAAATCATTTTCTAATCGTTATATTAGAATTAAGGAAATGGGTACTAAAAACTTAAGATTGATATTCTTGCGTCGTTTTCAAGCTACAGTTGACTCTAGCTATTGCTTAACTTATGTCCTTTGGGTTGGAATTCTTACGTCGATTTTTTTGCACTTACAAACTATGATATTGTATTTGGTAGGTAGTTATATTTAGTATAGAGTGCTTCAACTGACTCACCTCCGTCACAGTAGCTGTGTGTGTGTGTGATAATACGCGATATTGGTCGACGTCGTTGTATCTCATGACGCGATCTCTCTCCGTAGAACGGTGCACATTATTATTATTATTATCATTATTTTTTTTTTTTTTGTGAACCGTCAGAAACTACATACACAAATGGACCGACTAATGCCAAAGGGCCGTACATACAACTGCTCTACATGCCCCAAAAATCGATAATATAGAGCTATATAGTCACATAACTTTGAACAGATCCCAATGGTAAATGTTTTTTATAAACTTTTTTTTTGTAAATAAATAAAATTGAAGCTTGATTTTAAAATTGTGGTTCATGGTATGATATACAGAACAAAAGTTGTATACATATATATATATTTATATATATATATAGGTTAAATGTATTTGTGGGTAAAATAGTTCCAAAAATAATACATTTTTCATTGATTATTTCATAATTTTTGTGATGGATTTTTCGTTTACTCTCAGTTTTTCTCTTTGGCAGCTGGTTCGGAGCTTCAACTCGTCGCATTGTCAACATCAGGCACAGCAACAACCACAATTGGCAACATTTGTTTCCGATAACGATTAGCGATAACGATAAGTCGCCGTTTTCTGGTTTAATGTGTTTTTTTTTTTATTTTAGGTTCAGTTTTATGCAAAAAATTCAAAAACTTTTCAGCGTACGCCGCTCAAACATTTCAAGGATCTGTTCAAATTGTACGTTCTATAGCGACTACTTATTGGGGCTGTAGTAGCTGTCGTAGTACTAGCAGTTCTGATAGTAGTAGCAGTCGCAGTTGTCGTTGTTGTAGTCGTGGCATTTATTATGATATCCATTGGGGTTCCCCATTTCCAATCCGTTTTCGTAATGGTTCCCACGCTGGTAACATCATCATTTACATCATCAGTATTATCATAATGCTGATCATCATCATCATGATCGTCAAGTCCAACAACAACAATTCTTGTGAGTGCGTCTGCGTCGCTGCCCGTGCCATGCATCCCTGCACACAGACAAACACAAGCGAGATAGAGATAGATAGTAGAATAGTGTTGGGTTTTTTTTGTTTTTTGTTTTTTTTTTGTGATTTTGAGATTGTGATTAGAAAGAGATAGAAAGATATACTATATAGAGAGACAGTGAGAAGACATATATTGAATTCTTGCAACATTATTTAATTTATTTTTATTTATTTTTTTTTGTAGTATTATATATATCTTGTCTGCGAGTTTTGCGTTTTTTTGTTGTGATGCTTAGTCCTGCCCAGATATAGAGTCTATATATATATATATAGATATATATATAATTATATATAAATATTTATATATATACATATACTATGCTTGCATTTTCGTGGTTGGTTTTTGAATTTTTTGTATAGATTGCATAAAATTGAATATATATTTTAATGTATTTTTTGATTTTTGCTTAAATTTGGTGCATTCTTTTTTTTTTAGTTGCATAACTGTTGTTGTTGTAGCTGTTGTTGTAGTTGTAGTAGTAATAGTAGTTGTAGTTGTTGTTTTTTTTTACTGAGGGAATATATAAGATATTTTTTTCTTTTGGTTTTCTTTCTGTTCTGGAACTTACACACGCACAACAAAAATGGTATTATTTTTGAGTTACTTCATGGGTTAGGCAATAGAATTAGAAAGTATGTTAGTTGGGTAGTCAGGCGAGCGGGCAGGCAGGCGAGCGGGCGTGGGGCAATTGTTTGTTTTGTTATAAATATATATATAAAAATATATTTTTAATGGGGAGCGGGAGAGCTATGGCAACGCTGTGGTATTAGCATTTTTATTGTTAGTGGGCGCTTATATATAATATATATATATATATATATCGAGGTTTGGGATTGGTTCCGTGTGTTGTTGCTGTTGTTGTAGTAGTAGCAGTGGTTGTTGTTGTTGTTATTGTTACTACCTTTAAACACTGTTATAAAAAAGAAAAAAAAAACATAAAAAACATAAAATCGAAATAGGAAATAAACATATTCAAATTAAAAATTAGGGACAAAGTTTGTTAGTGATTTGTTGCTGTTTTTTGGCGCGTTTTTTTTTTAAATTTTTTTCTTGTACTGTGCGAGCAAAAGCTGTTTACATCGTGGTTTTCATGTTGTTGTTGTTATTGCTGTACTTGTTCTTGTTGTTTAATTGGACTGAAATAACTTGTTGTTGTTGTTGTTGTTGTTGTTGTTGCTGCTGCACTCAATTGCTGCTGCGTTTTGTTATAAATTTGCTTAAAAATTCTTTTGCAAGCTTTTTTGAGCTCTGTTGATTGTTGTTGCTGTTGTTGCTGGCTTGATGTTGTTGTTTTGTTGTGGTACTTTGTCATATAATACACAATGTTTCTTTGTATTTGTTGTTGTTGTTGTTGTTGTTGTAATATAATACAGTGTATTCGATTTAGTAGTAGCGGTGAAAGGATTTTCAATTGATTCAGATAAATATATATTTTTTTGGATAGAGTTTTGTTTTTGTATTTTTGAGGTTAATTGTTTTGTTGTTTTTGTAGTTGTTTTAGTAGGCGCTGTGTTGTTTTTGTTGTTGTTGTGGTGAATGTTGTTGTGGTTGTTGCTGACTTGCTGCGGTGGTTGTTCTTGTTGTTGTTAAATGAGAGAATTTTGTGTTGACAGGATAAAAATTTGTACGTTGAAGTTGTAGCTGCATTTTTTAGAAATTTCTTTTTGGGTTTTCACTGAGAGTTTTTTTTTTGTTTTTTATTGATTTAATAGAAAATGTTAAAATATTTACCGTGTTTATCAAGTGATCAACATCTTGAATTGTTTTTCACAAATAAATGAAAAAATTTGAGAATTTATGCATTTATTTTTTAACAATTTTGTTGTGGGCTTCCAAAGATAGGTTTGTCAAAGTTTTAAAAGCTGAGAGTTTAGAGTATTGCTTATAAAGCTAAACTAAGCTTACATATATAGATTAAATGACTAGGTTTATTTTTGGGTATAGCTGCGTGTGTGGGCGAATGATGCTGAGTGTTGTGTGTGCGTCAAAACAAAAGTAGAAGTTAGTAAAGCCGGTAGGAACATTGAAAAAAAAAGATCAAGTCCATTATTTGGGTATTTATATGAGCATTTGTAACGCTAATTGATTTTATTATGTGTGTGTGGTTTTTTCTATGTGTTAACTAAAATTTTTGTTTTATTTTCTAGTTTATCAATCAATCAATCAAAAGCCAAACATCTGCTTCATTCACTGTTTACTAAAAAGTTACAGTCATTAAATATTCTACTTATTAGCACATCAATCAATCATTCAATCACTCCGTTCTGTTATATATTGTGCTGTAACAATTCAATTTTAATATTTTTTTTTTTTTTCTGACAAATATATTAATAAATATATT
This sequence comes from Drosophila paramelanica, assembly GCA_035043915.1. Taxonomy (NCBI): domain Eukaryota; kingdom Metazoa; phylum Arthropoda; class Insecta; order Diptera; family Drosophilidae; genus Drosophila; species Drosophila paramelanica. The sequence continues at coordinate 9,153,410 of JAWNMO010000674.1, read as the reverse complement.
AAGTGAATTGCTATTGCAATAGTTCTGTTTGGTTTGGAATAGTTTATTTTAGAAACTTTTGCAATCAATTAACAAAAGCTTGCTAAACATTTTAATGATTGCATGGCTGATTTTAAATCCAGCCATCTGCTGAATTTAATCTAATGATGGGTGACAACCTCAAGAGTTGACAGCACACTTTTGATGCGCCACATTAGGTTTGGGTAAAACAAAAATCATGTAACCAGATTAGATGATGACCAAAATGTATTCACTGGGCACTAAAGTGTCACTCACAGTGCTAAAAACTTGCTCCAATGTGTGTGTAAGGGAGGCACACACACACACAGAGAGAGAGATGGAGAGTCTCTGGAGGGGTAGGGAGTGTAATAAAAACCAATTTAATTGGATCTAAATGCTAAAGTTGACGCCTATCCTGGGTCCATATGAAAGGCAGTCACAACAATTATAGCAGACAAAATATCATGGGCCAAAATAATTGTGGATGGCAGCGGGGATTTTTGGGTGCGAAGGGTTGCCCCATTTGGCTGGCCATTATGGGAAAAGCAAATAAAATGCCCATATCTGTGAGGGTATAAAAGAAAATTATTCACACTGATTACATGAAGTTTGCCGCTTGACATAAAGCAAGCCACGCTGAAAAATAAACCGTTATAATTACGTTGCATTATATAAGGGCGGAGGTTGGGCGGCAGGGGAAGCAGAGCCTAGCGCAGCATATGGCTGAGCAGTCTGAGCAAATGTGCCACTAAAAACAAATTGAGGATCCAAAATAGCGCAAGGCTCTAGATAAAACGAAAATAATCAGCAGGCAGTCAGGCCGAAGGACTGCGTCCCCCCAACTCTACACACAAGCACACATACACACACACACACCCCCCAGAAATTGTCGTGTCATAAAAATAAAGTGCCTAAGAAACAGCGAAGAGCCTTGGGAGTGCCTTGGGCGGGATGGAGAGGATGGGATGTGTCCTGCCTGCAGCACTCTGCAGGACTTAGCCATGGCTGTGCCAACAGAGCGGGCAAACAAATGTTGATTTAGGATAAGCAGACAGTCGTGGCAGTTGAAAGACCGAACATGTCTCTTATTCCTTTTACATCCTTCGATTGTAATTTAAATAAATAACAAGTGGAAGTGCTCAAAGCAAGCAGCGCTCGACTGGCAGATACTTCGTACATACAATTTATTGGAAAATTGATATCCAATCAATCCTTAAGTATTGTGTAATGTGGATTAGATTTTTTTTTTGTATTTTATATTTTATTTATTTTATTCACATTAAGGTTTTCAGAATCCACATTTTGAATTCAGAGCAGATTGTTTGATCAATCATATTTGTCATAAGACAACAACATTTTTCAACATTTTTATACAACCCAGTTGCACTTTAGTTTCTGCATACAGGGTATAACGCCCACACCAGCGGGCCCTTCAGCTGAATCTCGCTCGCATAATTGAAATCACAGGCGCACACACGCATACACAGAGTTGCCAACGCAACGCATTAGGGTTGCCATTGTCATTTGCATATATGGTAGTTTGCATGTGCCAGTACGTGTGTGCCTGTGTGTGTGAGTGTGAGTATTTGTCCCATATGAATTATTTATGCTCATTTAATTCGATAGTTGTGTGCCATCGCCTGCTGGTCACATCATAAAACTGGGTACACCTTATACATCCCCCCCAATCCCTGCTATCCCCTTCAGATATGATTTAATCATAAACGTAAAATAGTTTTGTCATGTTTTATGTTACCTCCCCGCTCGTCTCCTGTGCACCTTACTATTCAAATTGTTCTATTATGCGGCTTTTTAATGTGTTTCGTGTTTTATGTTTTAGTTTTATTTTTTTTACGTTTTACTTTGCTGCTTTTGGTATTTTGGTTGTTTTATTTATTTGTTGGTTTTTTCTTTTCTATTTCTGTAACTATATCTCGTCCTTGCGGTTAATGATAATACCCTGTAATTGGAGGCTATTAATGTTTAAAAAAAATTTTTTTTGATTAAATTTGAATTAAATTTCATATAAATAATTTGCTTGAACTTTGAAACTCATTTACTTTTAATGGGTATCCCATAGTCAAGACCAGTCTGCTTGCTTTACTGCGCTGCTTTGTTATTGTTATAGTTATTGTTATTGTTATTGTCATGCATTCATAAATAAATAATGACATCCATTACAATGCAGGTTTTTTGTGTGCTGCGGTTTTGTACACCGAGGCAAAGGGCGCTGAGGTCGCTGCTGCCAGTTTTGTGGTTAATTATAGCATAGTTTTGGGGGCTGACACGATAATGGCACAAAATGGCGCATGTGTCAGTTGTTATGAGTTTTTCCGGTTTGAATGCCTACTTTGGACAGCTTTGGATAATACTGATTGATCGGCTGACTGAATGGAGAGGGACAGCAGGCTGCCTTGGATAAAGATTGAAATCGTAATATTTACATGTTAATAAAATGAGTTATTTAATTTTAATTATGGAAAAAAGTATACATTTTTTTTACAAATTATTGCAGGTCATAAATTCTTTTCTGATTTTTTATAGAAATGTTTCTATAGCAGGGTATAATACAAATCATAAAATTCCCGAAAGGGTTTATAAATATATAATAAAGATTTACAGTATTTAAACTTTAACTAGATAAGACTAACGCTCACAAAGACATTATATACAGAAAAGTCAAGCAAAAATAGATTCCAGTTGACAACTTTATAAACCCTTCTTTCAATTACTTTAATGGGACAGCAATCAAGTTTGCACATCCTTTACGTGGCTAAAAACCGAACCTAATTAGCTGACAGGGGCCAAGAGGCCGGCAAAACGAAAACTGTCACTTTGCAGGACTCGGAGCGAAAGAGCAAAGTGCAAAAAAATCGCATTACGTATACGTATTTGTAGCATTGTCAAGTAAAACTAAAAATCGAACGTCCTTGGGTCAGAAAAATAAATGTAAAGAGAAAAAAACTGCACAAGAATAAAAAAAACAATTTGCAGTCAAATAAGGAGAGAATAACGGCGAACGAGTTTAGCCCACAAAGAAGCGAAACGGGGCAACACACATCGCGTGACAGCACGAACGAAACAAGCCAAATGCGATGAGCATAAGAATCCATCTGAATAACCCCAGAACCCAGACAGGATAACGGAAACGGAAGCAGCAAGAAGCACGGGTGCTGGGGGTGTGGTTGAACAAACCGCAAGTGGGATGCCATGGAAAATGAGTGGAAAATTAACAAAACGCCAACCGCGCATAGATAAAATTGCACGTGAAGTGACTCGAGGCTGCACACAAGCCACTCGTAAATATGCAGGCCCTTGCTTCCCCCTTCCCCCCTTCACATAAGCTAGACACCCTTAAAGTAAATACACAGCTGTCTGTCAGGTTGGTTAGCCAACGGCGACCCTGACGCTTGGCAAATGCAAATGCTACACACATTTTCTTCTGTTTTCGTTTGAGGTCTTCTTTTTTTTGTTTTTTCCCCCTTTTTTTTGGTATAATACTTGATAAAGTTAGTTTTTCGCTAAAAATGAGGTTAGTTCTGGGACTGTTTGTTTTTCAGGTTAGTTTCTTGGTGCTCTGCTGCCGGCAGTTAACTTGTTTGAAAAACTGCTTTTGCTTGGCTGCCGCTTGGTGGCTTTTGCCTCACAGTTTGCCTACGGCGCAGTGCAGGACAATTTTTTTTTTGTTTCTTTTTGCCTTTAAATCGATTGTCTTCTTCTCCACCACATTTCTATCTAGAAGCCTTATGCAAATAATTTGTTTGCATTTTTTACTTGATGTTTAACTTGTTATCGCTTCTGTTTTCTGTTTTCCCTTTTATTATTGCTATTGTTATTATTGTTGTTAGTCATGCAAGATTTATGGCTGTGCGTCAGTTGTGGGCGTGGCCTGTCACCAGCAGCAGCGTTTTTAATGAATTCTATTGATTGGCCAGACCCACAGCAGACCAGTTTATAATGGGCTGTCATATAAGGTTGAAGGTCAGTGCAGCTGACTTGTCGTGGGGGTGGCTAAAATTGAAAACTTGAGTCGTTAGCAAACGGTAAAAACTCTTTCAAGTCAGTTATGGACAAAATTACAATGTACTCAGTTCTTGGTAGCTTATTGATTTGCATTCGATTAGCTGCCAGAAAAAAGCAGAAAGAGCAAACCAATTGTTATAAATATTCTATGGAACGGTTGGAAAAATTCCAAGAAACTTGTTAAAAACATTGATAGCAAAACATGTAGTCGAGATGTTTCCAGGAACTTTGCAATATTGAAATTAGAATTCTTAGTGTGAAAATTTCTTATAAAGCTAAAAGCTTTCTGAATGAATGTAAACGCAATTAAGTGCAATCATAATTAAAGTTGTTATAGAATTAAATAATTTGAGCTGAAAATGCTATTGGAATATTTTAAGAAACTCTGCCCAGAAATTGAAATTATCTGAGATTATAGTAATAATATTAGATTTGATTAATTATACTCCGAAATTGCAATTACTTGTAATTGTAAATATAATAGTAAGTTGTAAAACATTTTAATGCTCATTAAGACATTTATGCGTGTTTAAAGAATAATAAAGAAACGCACAAAAAATTCACATTTGTATTCAACAGCTTTAAATCGTGACAGCTTGTCTAAACATGTATAAAAGTCACAACACTCCACGGAAAATGCAATTGCAACTAACCAAGCCGAAAAACACATCAAACAACCAATGGCCACAGCCACAGAGGCACAAACACAAACACGAGCGCCACCATCAGCTGCAACACAGACAAAAGGCAAAAAAAAGGGGCGGGATATGTGGCGCCGCCTATGGTCACAATTCAATGTGGCATGTTCATTATACGGCAGCCAAAGAAATGGCCTCTGTGTCCGGGCCTAATTTACACGCCCACATAATGTGCCAAACAGCATCAGCATCAGCAGCAGAAGCAGCAGCAGATGCTGCAACTACTGGCTGTCTGCCCGTTTGCCGCCAAGTTCATTCATTTTGGCATTCATTGATGGCAACTTCTGCCGGGGCAACTCGACGCCAACTGGACTCGCTGCAGGTTCATATGTTTGTGGCAAAAACAAACAAAAACGAGAAATAGTGAGGGGAGAAAAATAGCTGAGTGCAGGCTGCGGCGCCAACGCAGTGCAACAGACACCAAACAAAACAAAACCAAACCAAACCGGACGCCCACAAGCTCCACCCACCTGCCGTCTCGGCATGCAAATGCAGTGCACACAGCAACAAGAGCAGCAACAACGACAACGACAAGCTGATAAATGCAGCGAACATGCCGCAGCCAAAAGTTTGTCCGGCACCAGCAGCAGCAGCAGCAACAACAAGAACAACCAAATATGACAGTGGGCAATTTGGCTGCTGTCTGAGTTATTGTGGCTTTGGCCACTCCAGCAATTTGTTGTTGCTGCTGTTGTGGCGTTGACACTTGCATCGCTGCTGTCACAGCAATAGGGGTAGCGGAAGGGGGCGGGCCAGCGTCGGAGCAGCTGGCAGATTTTCTGCAGTTTGTCGGCCTTTTGAAGTTGCTGCGTCCGTTGTCTGACGACCCAACTATAGGCTGGGGCAAATTGCATGACAACGTTGCCGCCTCGCTGTCTGCGACAACGCAGCAAAAGCAACACCGACAAACTGACAACAACCGGTGCCAGCAGCAGCAGCAACAGCAACAACAACAACAACAAGAAGAACAACAACGAACCGGCGCGCACAACATTTAATTTCATTTTTATTCAAAGTGAAATATAAAAATTAAAAATGGCATTTAACGCGCAACTTTGTCGACTGTCATAAAACGAGACATGTGCCATGGCGCAGCGCATGTTCGCAGAGAGGGTGAAGGGGGGCGGGCCGTGCTATACTAAGGGGTGCCAGGTGCTGCAGCTTTCATTTGATGTGGCCAATGTGGGTTGTGCGGGGGGTGTTGGCTTCGCCTTTGCCGACTTTGACGACGCGCGCTCGAGTATCATTAATGTTTGATGTTGTTGTTGATGTTGCTGTTGTTTGTTTTTGTTATTGCTGCTGGTTGTTGTTGTCTGCGTCAGTTATGAGCTTGGCAGCTTTGGCTGTGGCAATTAGAGCTGCCACACAACGCTGACTTAGGCAAATGGCATAAGCGACCAGACAAGGCATTAAGCATACGACCCGTGTGACAGGCTTTAGCTCACCCAAAGAGGAGCTTGGGGCAAACACCACCTATGAAAATAGCTTATAAGAACTATATGGTACTTATTAATAGCCTAATAAATAAAGTAAAAGATGTTAAATATTGCGTATACAACATGTAGGTAAATCTTAAGGATTTTCATTTTATACAAGCTCCCTTAAAAATTTCAAATGCGCAGCAAAATAACAAAGCAGGCGGCCTTAACTCTGAGTATGTTTAAAAGTAATAAATATATGGATACATATATAAATATTTGAATACATAACTAAATATGCAAACTTTCTTGCATATAACGTATACGTCAAGTCAGCTTTGATAAGGGTCAATCTTACTTTTTTTTGCGAATGTTTGAAAGGTTGGCTTGAAATATAAAGCATACATGGACAGATGAACCGATAGCACAACTTAATATTCAGTATACGCCCTGTACAATTTCAAAATATACAATAACAGCAAATTCAAAAGTAAATTACAAATAAATATTACGCAACCCCTAAGGCGTGCCTTTTCTCTAGCTTCCTGGAATTGGCAGATTATTGTATCCGTATTCTCATATGAAAAATATTAAGCATACGCCAGGTGACACAACATTAGCTCGAGAAAATATGTGCATGCAGCTTTGGCTGCGCGCATATGTGAAGAGAAATATATTAAAACAATTATTGATTTAAAGTTTTATTGCATAAATCCTAAAAGTTTATAATAATTTAAAAAAAAAACTAAATCAAATCGGTAAATTATATAAATTCAAACGCAACAAATTATAATATAAAATTAATAATATAAAAAAATTCCAAAATAGTTAATTATATTAAATATTAAGTAATCAAAATAAATATAAAAAAAAAATTTAATTAAAGGCTTGAACTTATCAATGAAGACCTAACTTTGTTTTTAATTATTTTACGTACATCGTGATAAAGTTGCGCATACGCTCTGTCGTACATGACATTTATATATGCTAAAATGATGACACCTGCAACACACACGCACGCACACACCTAAAACTGAGTGTCAAAGTTTAAGCGCTAAATAAATTAAAAATCTAAACAAAATTTTTTGTGTGTATGGCAATTGAAAAAGTTGAAAAAAGTTTTATGTTTTACATACAAGTTGAAACGAAACTAAAAAAAAATTATAAAAATTAACAAACAACATTTTCTAGAGAGCTTACTAATTGGCCAAAACAGAGTTATATATAATTGTTATATATGTATATTTATATAAACCTATAAATATATATATATATATATATATATATATATATATGTTCGCAACTCTCCCCACATGTGGGCAATAAAAAGCAAGTGTGTGTGTGTGTGTTTGAGAGTGTGTGTAAAAAGTGTGTTTTATGGGAAATGCAAATGTTTTAGTGTACTCATGATAGAGAGATATAGTATAGTATACTATGTAGGGTGCATAGGTACACTTAAAGACTAATAAGAAATAGTAGTAAAAAATGTGAACGCACTTGGTTGAATCTCACCTGTGCTCAGGGTATAATCCCAGCTGGTGTCTGTCTCATTCTTATAAACATTCAATTTCTCCGGCTAAAAATTGTTGGATATATAGTTTAAAATCTAGATAGGGGTTGTGATTATATAAACTTACCTTGGCAAAATCAATTTTAAGGGTGCAGCATCCGGCATAGATGTCAGCGCCGTTGAGATTCTCGCGTGCACGTGTTGCCGCATCGAGACTATCAAATTCGACCATGGCCTGTACGCCATTCTTTTTGAAGATGACAATGCGCAGCACTTGGCCATGTGGATTGCAAATTTTATGCAAGACATCCTGCAAAAAGCAAAAGCAGAGAATAACCAAGATGAGAGATTGAAGCACGAATTAAAATCAAACTGGAGAGCCTCCGTTTGGTCTGGTAAATTAAGAGCTATGCGGTTGGCTGGCACCCCAGCGCTGTCATTTGCAGGCCATCATACAACTCGACCACAAAAACCCGACAAAAACAAGCCCAAAAGCTGACAACGAATTTTGCTGCCCCACTCCCGCATTGTCCTGACTAATTAATAAACGAGCAGTGCACACACAAGCACCACACACAATAACAGAAACGAAAAAAAAATAGAGGGAATGGCAATGAATGCAGTCACAAACATACACACACACACACACACACACACACACACACACACACATACAGCTACACATACAACACACATCAACACACGCACACACACACAATAAAGAAACTGACATTTCGGTCTGACCAATTTTCAGTGAGCTTTTTATACCCTAACGCTGGATCATTTTATTTCGTTACCAAGCGTGTAGTGTTGAATAACGATATTATACTGCCTAAAAATACACATCTCTCCCGATCAGGATGATGAGAAGAGTTTTTGAAACAAAAACAAAGATATGTTTGCTTTTTCATTCACAAATGTTTAGCAAGAGCAAAATCCGTCAGACTGGGAACTATTATGAACAATGCAAGAAATTTGATTAATATATAAATATAAAATTGTTTAAATATAATTCATAATATTTGTTTACATCAAAGTTCCGTAAGTTTATTTTATAAATTTTTTGCAAAAACTAATTATAAAGAAAGAAAAAACCAGATTACAATATCAGATAGGTGCAAACAAAAACCGATTGAATTTTGATATTCAACATTTTGAAATTTGATAGTTGTTTACTGCAATTAATAAAAGTCTCTTCAATAAACCAAAAATAAACTAAAGATCAGATTACTATAGAAATGTTATCTATAACAGTAGCAATTGCCAGTGTATTGAAACTTCGACAGGTTGAAGTAAACTGTTTTTAACTGCGTTTACTTATGCTGTAGCTACTACTGCTTGATAATTGGAATTTTTCGTTTGGTTGGTTTACAGTTTTCCTACCCCGCGTACCGGAAAATTCGTCGGCATTTCACTGACAGTTGGCGCAGCAAAACTCATTAGCATAATTTAATAAGCAGTTATTGTCTAGGGCCAAGTGCGAGTATTTCAGACAAGAGCCGAAAGTACATTTTCCAATTAACATTTATAAATTTTCGAAAATTACGTTAATGAGTTTTCCAGAAGCCGCCAGCAGCAAACGTGTCTTAAGTCTTCACAACAACAATGAGAGTCCAACAAAATACATAATTCTATATATTTAAAATATACGTATACATAGTAAATATGTACATATATATATAGGTATGTGTGGGAAGTTCTGTAAATTTATGACAAATTATAATGAGTCGCTTTTGGCATGAAAATTTATGGTAAATTTAAACTGCGAAATTTCCGTCTTCGTCTCATTTCGCTGCGTTTCTATTTATTCATTTAAGACGCTAAAATATTCAGGGGACCGGGATGTTGGGATTTGGCCTGTAATGGGTTAAATGTTCAATTTGTAGAAGTTTTTGGCGCAGGAAGTGGAGCCTGATTGTCTTTGGCCCAAGTCCTGGCGCATAAATCTTGTGGAGAGCTAAGGCTAAATATATTTTGTTATTCATGAAATTCATCGATAAGTCGGCGCAACAAATTTTGAGGCTCTTGTTGAAAATGTTTGCACAGATTTTCCAATACTCAACAGCATGGGGCGTGGCAGAGTGTGAGGGAAGCAAAGGCGGTAATTGACAGCAGCCAAAGAATGGTTGGGCGTTGAAAATGGAAGCTTGATTAAGTGGCTTATAAAGGCCTACAGAAATTGTTGTGAATTTTGTATTTTGTTGTTTTTTTGTTATGTGGGATTAGCACCAAGTGAAGATTAAAATCAGCCTTGAGGCTGGGTGTTAGGGTGCGTGGGTGTTGATTTTCTAATCAGGGTATGTTTTCAATTTGTTGCTGAAACAAACAAATGTGTTGGAATTTATTTAAATTTTAATAGGGCTGTCTACAACAGAAACAAAACAGATTAACTAGCGAAAAATGGCTGCAAATAATGTTTTTCTGTTCATGCTAAATTTTTCCAAAAATATATATTATTTTGACGTTTTTCTTATACACAAAGTTAACAAAACATTTTTCGGTGCTATTAAAGACAGAGATTTAAAGCTTTGTTTACCTCTTTAGAAAAATTTTAAGATTTAAGATCGGAAACGCCTATATTTAATTCATTGTTAAATCTCTGCAACTATTTTATATGTATAAATATATATACACATGAATTCACTTTGCATAAGCTTGGCTATAAAATCTTCTGACCACTTTAGCAGCTAGTTGCTCTGACAACCAATGGCTCTAAATTGTTTGCTATGCCAACGGAATTTGCTTATGCGTTAATTAGCGTTGCCAAGCAAGCACACATATACAAATACACAGACACACACACACACACACACTCCTACGTAATTGTAGCAGCACTTGAGTCATGCTTAATCCTCTCCAATTACCAACAAAGTCAGAACGGTAAATGCTCTCAAATTACAGAGCTGAAGCAAGTCACTTCAATGATATGAAAAATCACGCATTATTTTTCCCAGCAGGGTAATCCATTCTCATTCTCAGCTGCAAAAGGTCAGATAGATGCACACGAAGGCGACACATTGCCTTTCATTGGACACCGGCACGTGTCAGCGTTCATTTATTCATTCATTCAATAAGCTGCACTCATTAAGCGTACTCATTTATTTTTATTCTCTGCTAGCCCATTTTCCCTTTGCACTTTTCCCAGTTGCTTGCTCAATGATGGCGACGCTTACAATAATTGCGAACATTTCGAGCGGTATTCAGTGGCCACCCACATGTCCAGACTTGGCGACTTGGCGACTTGGCGTCTACTTCACGCAAATTGTTATAAATGCAGGAAAAATGGTGAAAATTTGCCGCTAGCCCAGCTACGTGCAAGAACTACTTGCAACTTGCCATTGGCAAGAAATAAAATGCATAACTATAAAGCGCAGTGTGCGCAAAAACTAATTAGAAAAGTTCTGTGGCAAAAGGGCGAGCAAAGGATGGGGAATAAAAGGGGAAAACTTGTGTTTCTTGGAATGAAACAAGCTGTGGACACCACCAGCTGGCAACTGTTAGAGTGTGTGTGTGTTTGTGAAGCGATGAGCAGGCATTATTAATAATTAAGTAATAGAACACACACTTTAATATGCTTGCTGTGTGTGTGTGAGTGTGTGTGGACAAGTAAATGAGAATCGGCCTCATAACACAGCGACAAGCTGACAAGCTTGGGGCCATAATGTTAAAGTATGACTTTCATCTTACTGAACAGCTGAGATAAGCAAATGTCTCTAGTATAAATTTCAATAATTTAAAAAAGATATCCATTACATTTTAATTGTTAATATTAAGATAAATTGTAAGGCCAATTGTTAATATTTGTAGTAAAAATATCAATGATATAAAATAATTCAAAGTAACAAATTGTAAACGGAAATTGTGAAAGCCAAAACAGAGAGAAGTTATTGAAAATGCATTTCAATAAAGCAATTTAACTCTTAAATCATTTTTACATATCTCACTTTTTTCCTGTTATTATTTATTTCAGAATCTCGCCAATAGCTGGCCATAAATTAAACGCAATATCAAAACAAAAATTCATGAAAAACACAAGCAAATGGAAAACATTTTCAATTTACCATAAAACAGAGGGTGAGCAAAACGAAACATAAGCACACTCAATTTCAGATATATTGCAAGTGATTATATGAGTTGGGGGGCCGAAAACTTTACTGACCCACTGTCAAGTTGCAGGCGAATAAAAAATGAAATAAAATAATAAGCACGAACCACGCGCTGAAATTAATAAACAGAACATAAGTAATGCAAAAGGCGTTAAAATAAAAGATGTTAAAAAAAACACAAAATATAAGCGAAAGCGCAAATAAAACGCGTCAAAATGAAAATATTAATAACACACAGTAGAACGATGCTGATGGGGTGGGGTGACGCTCAGGGTGGCAAACACGAAACAGTTATTTAAAAATAAGTGCTCTCTGGCGCGTACAATTTTATGAGGCACTATAAATGCGATGCAATAGCCGCAAGGATACGGCGTAACCAAAACAACGCAGCTAGAGGGATTTTTGGTTGAATGAAGAGGAAAACAAGGCAACATCACAAAAAAAAAATATATATATATATATATATATATATATATAGAAATAAATTAATATTTTATCTAGGGCAGAGATTCCACATGCAATGCCAAGACCACGCCCCCATTCCCTTTCTTTCCCACGTCCGGCCCGGTGCCGCCCACATGCACTTTGTTTGGCCATTTTATGGCCATCATCAAAAGCGCATTAAAATTTTACTAAGGCACAAACCTCCCTCCCTTCCCCTCCAACAGCACCCTGTTCGGCTTTAGGCGCTCTTTCCCTGAGGTCTGTGTCCAGGCGTGCTAAATATTAAATCAACCACAACAACAACAACGTGGACAGAAAGGCGCACAGGTGCGGGGGGACCGTAGTGCAAGCAGCTCGTGCATCCAAAACGACAGGCAAACAATTTAAGCCGCTTTACCAGGTTCGTCAGCGTCCAATGCCGCCAGTTCCCCCCGCTTTCCCACCATTTTTTTTCGGCTCTGATAAAAATGCCGCATCATAAAATGTGCAGGCTCTTCTTCGTCGTGATTTCATTATATTTGGACAACTGCATTAAATATTAATAATATTGTGTGCGTAGTTCTAATATCAACATTTTAGTAGTCCAGCCTGGCCTCTTTATTTGATTATCACTTAAGAGAGAGCAAATGTCATAAAGAATTGCGATTTATGTCATGTTACGAGCCAAAGTGAAAGTCTGCACGGAATACACAACAATGGAGCAATGTTAGGATAGTAATAATAACACATTTACGATTGAAAGAGCGAGCATAAAGACAAGTTTAGTTGACCTTTGAGCTTCAAGTGCGCATTGGTCAATGAGATCGCGAAAGAAAAGTGGAGCCTGTTGGAAATTTCAAGTCAAAAGTCTATGCTAAACGCTTCTAATACATTACTAAGATTATTTGTCTCCATTATGTTTTAGTTAAAAAGCAATTTTACAGCTTATAGATTATTAGATTAATAATAGATTAAAACTATTCAATCCGATGATGAAAAAAATTGGCCTTAAATTGGTTTAAGAAAATGCGTTTATTTCTAGCTTGAAATCAAAATATTTTATTAAAAAATTACAAATATATGTAAAAATTCAGTTGAAAATACGACCACGTTTAGAGTGGGTTGGTTGACAACTTAAAAAAAAAGGATAATAAACGTAAAGTGAAAGTGTTGTTTGGCTTTTACCGATTGAAGCTATTCAATTTTTCTGTTAAATGTTCAATGTGTCGTAATGATTTCCAAGACTTACGTGAATGCAACACGAACTTTGCCTTCAAAAAAGTTGCCACACCAGTTAGCCAGGCTGTCAAGTGGTTGGCTAACGACTAACGGCACTTGGCAGCAGGCATAAAAACAAAAAACAAAAAAATCAGCCAAAAGCAGAAGAAAAAGGCAATGGCCCAAACGTAGACGCAGTTAGTCACTGAGCCATGGCCGAGGCTGCGAAGACTGAGGAGCGACCTTTCTGCTGCTGCTGATGATGTTGTTGTTTTTGTTGCTTCTGCTGCATTTAGCCAAAAGTGTTGCAAATTACTCGTAACCGGTTTTTAAAGGGCTTTGAACGAACGAGTCTGCGGTTACCCTGCGAAAATGGGTCAATAAGAAATTCAAATGCAGAAAAAACAGAACCCGAAAAAATAAGAAAACTGAAATAAAGTGCGCGCTGCCTGTTCAATTTGGTGGCTGTGCCTGTGGGCAACGCGAATTTCAACAGTTCATTGACTTCAAGAACTGAAACATGCTCAACACTTAAGCGAAATTAGTGCACGAAAAAGTGAAGAAAGAGAGATGGTGAGAGAGAAGAGCACGCAATTCAAACGTGTTTCTCACAATGCAGCTGGCCCAAGACAAATGGCATAAAATATCAAACCGTTTGCACCGTTGACAGTACCAAGAAGCTGGCCATGTCCGCAGCAAATGCACAATTTATATAGCCAAGATTTTGTGATTTCGTGTCTGCATAAAAGTAGAGATCAAATGCAGCTTTGCCTGGGTAAGCAACGCACAAGGAGAAAAGAAAAGCGCAGCAAACTGTTTTCAGTGGTTGATGTTTTATAAATATAGAGTGATTGAATTTTAGCCCTTCAAGCTTTCAAATCCTAATAACATTGTATAATTATACTCGTTCACGAAGTGAAACTAGTATATTGGGTTTGTGCAGTGTCCGTCATGCTGTCCGTCCGGATGAGCGCAACTTTTTTCGGCGCTATCGAAGATTCACAGAAAAATATTTGCGGTCAGTACCCCCACTCCCCCACGCGCCACACAAATATTTTTTTTCCAAAATTCACAAGGGGGAACCCTTGCTTTTTTGACCAAAAAATTCAAAAAAATTTTCTTTTCAAAAATGAATATATTTTGAATGTAGAGTCAATATATAGGACAAATCATGATCAAAATGCCACCAAACGTGAAAATCGGTTCACTTTTGACAAAGTTATGGGGGTTTGATATATGGGAGCTATGGAATCTGACAACCTTACATGTCAAAATTTTTGTCGATTTTGGGATGATTTTTGACCAAAAATTTGACCCCCTCAGAATCACCTCAAATGTTGTTTTTTATGCTAATTATGACAAATAAAATCGATTAAAACTATATAGTCGCAATTCTAAATTTTGAAAAAAAAATTTTTTCCAAAATTCACAAGGGGGGACCCTTGCTTTTTTGACCAAAAAATTCAAAAAAATTATATCTTCGAAAATGAATATATTTTGAATGTAGAATTAATATATAGGACAAATCATGATCAAAATGGCATCAAACGTGAAAATCGGTTCACTTTTGACAAAGTTATGGCGGTTTGATATATGGGAGCTATGGAGCTTACATGTCAAAATTTTTGTCGATTTTGGGATGATTTTTGACCAAAAATTTGACCCCCTCAGAATCACCTCAAATGTTGTTTTTTATGCTAATTATGACAAATAAAATCGATTAAAACTATATATTCGCAATTCTAAATTTTGAAAAAAAAATTTTTTCCAAAATTCACAAGGGGGGACCCTTGCTTTTTTGACCAAAAAATTCAAAAAAATTATATTTTCGAAAATGAATATATTTTGAATGTAGAATTAATATATAGGACAAATCATGATCAAAATGGCATCAAACGTGAAAATCGGTTCACTTTTGACAAAGTTATGGCGGTTTGATATATGGGAGCTATGGAATCTGACAACCTTACATGTCAAAATTTTTGTCGATTTTGGGATGATTTTTGACCAAAAATTTGACCCCCTCAGAATCACCTCAAATGTTGTTTTTTATGCTAATTGTGACAAATAAATTCGATTAAAACTATAAATTCGCAATTCTAAATTTTGAAAAAATTTTTTTTCCAAAATTTACAAGGGGGGACCCTTGCTTTTTTGACCAAAAAACTCAAAAAAATTTTATTTTTGAAAATGAATATATTTTGAATGTAGAATCAATATATAGGACAAATCATGAGAAATATGACATAAAACGTGAAAATCGGTTCACTTTTGACAAAGTTATGGGGGTTCGATATATGGGAGCTATGGAATCTTTTATTTAAGAACGTGAACGAGTATAACGCAGTCGGTATCGCCCGACTGCAATGTTCTTGTTTTTTAAATGTTCCTGAGTAATAAATTGATATTAAATAATAAATTAAGTTTCAAGCTATGATAAATTCTTAAGTACACGATATTAAAAGGAAGAGTTAAAAGGGACAGCTCTAAAAATTCATAAATTAAGTGCAGCAAATTAATCTTCCTTAAAATGTAAATCTTTGCTAATTGTATTCTTATTTACAAATTAACTACTGCATATTTTAGATTTTATTTAAAGCTCGCTTGACTCATTTAATATTTATAGCTTAATATTATCACAATTTAGATACAGAAATGCATTGTTAAGTACACAATAAAAGCTAATTTATTGTCAATTGAAGATTTGTAAGTGGCTTTCACTGTAATTTCTCAAATAAGCCACAACAAAGCGGGCAGTCGCTTCAATTACAGTCAAATATTTTGCGCAATTTGTAAGCCGATACGTAAGGAATCCCTGCGGGCCATTCGGCCAGACACGACAATACATCAGTTCTAACAAAGTGTCAGTTTCTATTTGAGTATCTATTAGCATTTCATTGAGCTCTCTATGACAGCAGCAACCTGGCCCACAAGCAACTTCACAGAACGCTGTCTCAATTAGGTGTTAATGGTCATATTTTATTGCTGTGTTTTGCAACTGAAACTCATTTTCCTTTTTCTCAGCGCATTTCTCTGTATAATAGCGCCGGAAACGTTGCAGAGTTTTCCCTACGCCATCATTTGCTTCCGCTCCTTCTGTTTTGATCGCCTTACAAGTCCATTTTCTATATTTTTTCGTGACGCTTTTCTTTAGACTTTTCCAACGCTGACACGTGTTTCCAACATTGTTGCAAGAGGTCACTTTCTCAGGCTGACATTTTTTTTTTTCAATTATGTTTTTCCTTATTTTTTGCTCAACTCTATTTATGCACATTTTGTGTTTGGCCTCGATTTTCATTTTTGGCCGTTTTCATAATTTGCATTATGCTAATTTATAGTTAGCCGAAGTTGAACACACAGGGCGTGTCCGCGCAAATGAAATGATAGCAAAATACAAATATTTGCTGGCATTATGATTTGTTTGCCATCGTGACTGGGGTATTGAAAATGTTCATTTCATTTTATGTAAATTTGTCAATTTATCGAAAACGCGAGAGGAAATGAAGAGAAATGCCATCAATGTCGTTGAACACTTTAATGGAGCGGTTTAGTGTTGGGGATTTACATATTTTATAAAGTTATTCGATTTTCTAGTATGCATATAATTTTTTATTATGTTATAACGTTCTTGTGATTTCTTTATGCTGCTGTAAGTCATCATTAATTGGATTTGTTATTTGATATTTAATGCATAATTCTTAAATGTTTCACTAAATTTAAATTTTCTGAAGAAGAGTATAACATTTTATGCAATGTCCGCCAGGCTGTCCGTCCGTGCAAAGGTCTTACTGGATTTTAACTCGTTCACGAAGTGAAACTAGTTTACTGGTTTTGTGCAATGTCCGTCCGAATGTACGAAACTTTATATAACCAGATTCAGAGGGGGTCAAACTTTTTCATATTTTTGGAAAAAATCATACTTGAAACACCCATAAATTCGTCAAAACTGAAACAATTTTCAAGCTTGATGGCATTCTGTTAATGATTTTTCATTTAGATTAATTCTACATTTAAATTTGATGTATTTTTGAAAAAAAAAATTTTCGATATTTTTCAAAAAAAAATCAGGTACTCTCCCTAATTCATTTTCGAAAAAGATATACTTTATTTCTTTCGCCATCCTCTGTTTCTTGATTTGTTCCTTACGGCGTCACAATAAATGATCTTTTAGTTATCGTTATGAACAGTTCTGTTATGTTATGTTCCGTACACAATTTTAACCTTATTAAGCAACCACAAGTTTTTCGCTTGTTTTTTACATATTTCTTTTGTGTTGTATTCTTGAGTAATTTAATGAGACACTTTATTGTATGCTTATTATATTTTATAGGTTTCCGTCTCCGTTTTCTATATCTGCCTTTTATTTTCATCTCTCTCTTATCTTTGTCAAATGACTTCCCGCATTTACAGCTTCCCATTGAATTGTGTTTGGTTTTTTTCTCCTTGATTTTATTTTTTATGTACAAATATATATATATTTTTTTTCAATTTGTATTTTAATTAAATTTGAAATGTAAATGACGTTCCCGAAAATCTGTGTGTGTGTGCACATAAATATGTAGAATATAAAGCCCAATGACCCGGTGCACATAAAAAATCAGGAGGAAGAAAAAAAGCAACTCGTTTAATTTGCCAAATACTTTGGTATCCTTATCGCACCTTAACGCAGCTCTTAAGTAGCCAGGCAAACAGACTGCTAATTTTTTTTGTTGTACTGCGCAGCCCCCTTTCCCTTCCGGGAATCCGTCTTGGGACCCAGCTTCCTCCGCGCTGCCAAAGTGGGTTTTACAACCAATAAAAAGAATTTTATGACCACAACATTAAAATGTTCAAATTGAAAATGAGCACAAAACAAAGCAGAAGCAACATGAAAAGAAAGAACTACAGGACAAGTCAGGACTAGGACAGGAACAGCACAGTGCCGGGGACGAGAGGCTGGGGAAATGTTAGCCTCAGGCGCAGCAGTGCTGAGAGTTCGAGAGCACAAGATACATTTTAAACCAAATTTATGTGGCACAAAGAGGCGGGCCAAGCAGAACAGAGCGTTGAAAGCAGAGGAAACGGAAGTGGGGCCAAGGAAAGGCGCACAGCAGTTGTAGTTAAGAAGAGAATGGGCTTGGGGGGGAGAGACAGGAGGTGGGCCGGATCAGGTGAGCTACGTCCAAAGTCGGCAGAGCGCCCGCTTATTGTGTGTGTTTGAAGTTGGCTTGAAACTGCTTGAAAATTGCAGCACAAGAGGCGAATTCGAGCGTGAAAATGTAAACAAAGCTGAAGGCACAAAAAAAAAGAAGCAAGAATAAATAAAAGAACCTGAAAATGTGTGTCGCGAAAGGGATCGACAGAGCAAGAAGACAGCGAGAAAGAGAGGGGAGAGAGCCAAGGTAAGACAGCAAAATCAACAGTTAGCCAATGAGCCTGAAAGTGGACAAGATGTGAGAATGGGGCTGTAGGAACGCGAACACAATCCGCTAACAGGTAAGCAGAAGGTGAATAAGAATACGAAAAAGAAAAAGAGAGAGCAATGCAAAGAGAGCATAGGAATACATAAGGAGCAACAGCTCAAGAAGAATAAGAGAGAAAGAGATAGAGAAGGGGAAAGAGAGAGAGCGAACACATACGCCTGTAACGACCGCTCGGGGCATTTTTAGCCCAGGGTGGTTGGGTGGTTCTTGCCACATGACACAGGTGGTGCCACCACAGAGCTGTGAATAACAGCAGTACGTTGGCGTTGTCAGAAGTTGCACAAGACAATTATAAACGTAATGGCAAGTAGAAGTAAAAGTAGAAAAAGAATAAAAATAAGGCAAAGTAAAAGAAAAAGATGCAAAAGCAGCAGTAGACTCAGACGAAGAAGAATAAGAAGAAGAAAAGTATCGTTAGTCCGCTGTGAACGCAGCTGCTGAGCGCATAAATTCTGTTTAACAATGCGAATGCGATGGACACGAGCTCCAACTGAAGGACGCGAAGGGGGACCTGCCAGCGCTGGGATTACAGCTAAAGGTGTTGCGTCGGTCGTTAGGCTAAAAAGCTAACGCAGATAAAGTTAAAACGAGGGTGGAGAATGTGTGTGTGTGTGCACAACAAAATCTACTACTGGGCATTAGAGCAAGCTAAATGTAAATGTTGGCAGCTGGAGTAGGGTTAGTTTGAGTTTAGACTAGGCGTGCTGGAATGTGTTGAGGGAAAAAGAGAATGAAAGATTGGTTAAAGGGACTGTATGGGAAATGGGAACTAGATGAAATAGTCATTCGAAGATCTTTACATAAAGTAAAGTATTATTATACAATAATTTATTGTTCGACAGATTCAATTCATTTGTAAAACTAAATTTTTTAATGATCATTTCTGTCTATATGCTATAGTGGTCTGATATTAATAGGTTGTAAGGATTGTTTAAAGACAACAGTTTTTTCTTTATATAAAAATTAATTTTTCAACCAAAATGAAAAATATTTAGAACAACTCTTAGATAAAAGTAAGCATGTCTGAAACTTAACATTCCTGTGACAACTCATTCTAGAAACTGCTGAAGCGTGTGTGTACACATTATGCAATTGAGTTTGTGTGTGTGTGTGTGTTATTTTAGTTACTTCCAGCTTTTGGCTGGTAACCCCGTTGATTCGTCGTGCGTGCGAATGCTGGGGAGGCAGCTGGAAGAAATTAGCAGGCAAACACGAGCTAAAGAAATAAATAAAACCCCAACCGACAACAGGCAGAAGCAGTAGAAAAATAAAAAGGATAAACAGCAAGAGGTAGGAGTTGTATCCTGGCATTCTAGCATCCAGGCATGCTGGCATCCTGGCAACAACTGGTTGGCGACGTGCGCCCAACACTTCTTCTTGAGTTATCCAAAGAGAAGGTCGTAAAAGTCGAGTCAAAGTAATTATGCGAGAGGCAACAGCAAAAGTGAAGAAAAAAAAATAGCAGCTACAACAGCACAAACATCAACGGGGTAATAACAAGAAGCAGAAGACGAGTACATGCCAACGAGGCGGAGTTCCGGCTGCCAGATTCAGGCCCAGGCAGACCCATTTAGAGTGTAGAGTTGTAACACAATCGCACAGCCCCAACCCTCCCCCTTTTGACTACGCCTCTGATGAGTTGCGTTAATTGAGTGGGTCATACACACACATGTGGGTGTGCGCCCTCAACTAGGGGCGTGACTGCTGCCTGGCAGCTGCTTTCAGCTTCGACATCAAGAGGCAAACGACGCCTTGGAATATGCAACAATTTGGTGCAGGTTGAGCTGGTGGATTGCCAGGCGTGCTGAGTATTTATATTCACTTTAAATTCTTTGAATTATGGCACCCCTCGCAATCAGTAATCGATTGTCAAAGGTGTGCCGCAAAAATTGTTTATAGGTTAAGAATGCATCCAACCCAATGCACATCGTTATGAAAATACAATTAAAAAGTTTCTGTATTCATAGAAACTGAAAACCGACTTGAGTTTCTGGCAAAGACCCAAGGATAATCCTTTAAGTCAATTAAAAAAGGTAATGGCAAAACGGAAATTGCAATTCCGATAAATTTGTACACACATATTTTTTACTAGCCTTCAGATTCAAACCATAATTTTTTGTTGACTCTTTCATATATTTATATGCTATAATAAGTTAGTTATTAAAATCAGATATAAAACATGCAATAAATATGTCATACATAAGAATTTTCTGTAAATCTTAAGAGTTCATTTTCCAACTCAACTCATAAATCTCAAATGAATACATTTGATTAGATTGCCAAAATATTTCATTTCCAATAGCAATTCATACTTGAACATTAATTATCTCAATTCATTAAGAAGACTGCTTGCCAATATTTATTAGTCGTAAATTCGTAGAAACCGAAAGCCGAGTTGATTTTCTGGCAAAGACCCAAGGATAATCCTTTAACTCAATTAAATAAGGTAATGGCAAAACCGAAATTGCACTTCCGATAAATTTGCGGAAATGAAATTGCAATGCGGCGCATTTAGGCATTGAGAATATTTGTTGTACTTGATGCAATTATTGCAACAAAGGGACATGCCAACTGATGCAAGGATATATGCATATACACATATATATCTTCATGTAGACAAGTAAATGTTATATGCCAATATCGACGCATATTGACATTAATTGAATGAATCAATATGGACAGTTAGTTATTAAATCCAGGGCGGGCGGTGGGGCTTCAAAAAGGAGGTCAGATACCCGTCAGTGGAATGTCAGAACGGTGCTGCCAACTTGTGTGAACGCGCATTGATTTGCTCTGACACTTGACATTTGAGTGCGGACAGGAGAGAGAACAAAATAAAATAAGGAAAATCACAAAGTGTGCTTCAAATTTGACATATTGAATGGCTGATGACACAAACCTCCTGCACCGACCACCAACTCTTGCGGCTTGTGTGCTTATGCTAATGCGCGTAAAAAGCATGCAAATTTCTTTACAATCGACAAAAAAAACAAAATGTGAAGAATTTCTTGAAAAAAAATTAAAGCATAGCCATTAAATGTCCTCAGTTTTTTTATATATATATTTTTGCGTTGCGTTTGGGAATTCTGTTCTCAGTTTTTCGTTTGGTTAACGTCCTGCGGTGCGTTGGCCACATCCTGACTACGATTCATTTCCACGCTGCATATATGAATATAAATGTTACAGCAGGGCGGCGGATTGTCCTTGTTGCGGTGAATCGAAAAAGCCTCACGCAGCTATTGAGTCATAATATGAACTGGGCAGGTTGGATTCCTTTTTCCATCTACATACGTACATAAAACATTTTCAGGGGGCGTTCGCCAATTTGGAACGTTGTTTGCCACGTGGGCGGGCAAATGGACAGTGAGCACTACAACTACAACAACAATAACGATAGAAACAACAAAACCAGTGGCGCTAAACAAACTATGCCAGAAATCTATGCAAATTTTATGCAATGTTGAAGCATTTAAAAATGAGTACCCAGCTCTTGTTGTGCATGGGGCGTGGCGGCTACAAGCGCAGTCACCGGGAGTGTTTTAATAGTTAGGGCAGAAGCTTAGATAGCTCAGATATGCGTGCGCCAGCAATAAATGACGCCGAAAGGGGTACAAAATAACAGGCAAGGGAAAGAGTTATGCAGACTCGTAAAAATGGCAAGAGTCTTAAAGAGCTGCAATAAAGCAATGTGATAGAAAATAAGGCAAAAATTACAGAAAAGGATCTTTAAAAATAACAAAATAAAGAAAACAAATTTTATATGCATTGGAACAAATATTTTCTAATATATTTATATATTTAAATGTTGTTTATTGTTTGTCGATCTCTTCTCTACAGTTTTTGTTTAAATATTTCCATATTCAGATATAAAATAAATGTGAAAGAGGCAAAACAATCGATTTTAATAAATATGTAAAAAAAAATTTTAAGTTTGAAAGTATTGAAGGTTTACTACTAAAAAGTATCTAAAGCAACATTCTTGGCATTCATTCTTTGTCAAATTAAGTACACCCACAACATTTATGTCATTCACAGACACTCTTTCTTTCGCTCTCTTCCCTCTGTTATCCCTTTTCATTGTCGATTACATAACACGTTGCATAATCAACAAAAAGGCAAATGCAGCAACCACAAGCACAGCACCCTCCCTTCTCCGCCTTCTCTTTTTGCAACCACAGCCAAACGCCAATTATGTTGACCATAACAAATGACACAAAGGGTCACACTTTAACCCTAAAAGCATCTTTTTTGCATCTGACTTGCCCTCAAGTCATTTTTTTTTTCTTTCTGTATTTCTTTTTTCTCTTTGTGCAGCGATTTTAAAGCTGACCAAGTCAAAATATTGCACTGGTCAACTATTCCGAACTGCGGTCGGAGCAGAAGCCCCACCAGTCGGGATCTGTATTTAGTGGAGGTTGGGTGGCTAAAACCGCGCTTGCTGCTGCGGTTGCACTGCAATTTGTGTTGCATTGTTGAACATTTTTGGGTAACAAAGACACCAATCTTTTGAGTGTGTTTTAATACCCTGTAAATTAAAAAATAGGCGATATTTTTCTACATTTTTGATTTCTTACAAGGAGCAAACAAATTGAGCAAAGTTTTATTATCCATACTTGCCTCGACTATAGCAATTCAGAATGTTTAAGAGCTAAAGTAAGAAAGTATCTGAAACTGATATAAATATTTTATCCCCCGTAAAACATATTTTTTTAATAAAATAAATAAAATATTTCTTTTTGTTTTACGAAAAATTGATTGTTGTTTACTTGCTAGTCGAGCATACTCAACATGTTTTAAATGTTTTCTTTGGAGATGCGGGTTTTTCTAAAACAAATGTTGCCTTAATGCTGCGGTCAGCTGACATAGCCAGAAGTTGTCCAAGAGAGAGGAAGAATGCAATAAGAGAAAGAGGGAGGGAGAGAGAGGCAAGATTGGACTGCTGCTCCTACACTTAGACACTATGGCTTTCATTTCCGGCTGCCAGCAACAACAAGTACCGTCATGCAACTTCCTGCTCTGGCGTTCGCTTTGGCTAATGTGATTGCAAAATGGCGTGCATCCGGTTGCTGCTGCCGCCGCTGCTGTTAAAGCTGCTTCATTCGGCTGCAGTTGACTCTTTTCAAGTTTTAGCCCGAGCCACTTACCAATTGATTCTCTTGTACGACAGCACGTAGAAAAGACAAAGAACCAATTTGTAGCCTGGTGCTGCGTAAATTACCTAAAACACACTCATCGCTATGCCCAAGGGAGTGCTAACTAATGTTCGTGTCTTGGCTTTGGCTCTGGTATACTAAACATTTCAGAGATTAATTGTTTGAATAATAAGTCGTTGGGGTGTTGGTTCGCCACACAGCCCCCCCTAAAGGCTACTGATTTACGTGTCGTATGCGCAATATTTATGGCACATTCCATTTAATTGTGCGTTAGAATATTTACGCACACTTCTGGCCACAAAAGCCTCGACACTTGAATTATTAGCCGACATTAATTTATTTTATTTTTTTCTTTCTGTGCACCCCCTCGGAAAGGCTTAGCCGGTATTAGGCGTTAGTTGTTGCATTGGGACTATCTTAACCGCCGCTCTTCCCTCTCCATGTTATTTCTGTCACTTTCGAGCTTTGTCGTTGATTGACCGTAGAATTTCAGTTAGGTAAAGTTTTTGGTTAAAGGGGGACAGCTTTGCGGCTTACGTATTTATGTTGTGGCAAAAACGTAGTAGGTGAGAAATGTTAGTTTTGCTGTCAGGGCGCCTGTCATGGGCCTAGATAAGCGCCGACTACCTTTGGGGCATAGTTTTGGAAATGGCCAAAGATAATGACATAAGGGTCAAGGGTTAGGGATGTACCGGCTTATAAATAAACAAAATTTATCTTGGGTTAACTTATTTCTTCTGACGCAATGCTTGTATTTAATTAAAATATATATTATAAATGTTAAAGGTCGCTGTAGATAATTTGTTGGGTTTTTATTTGACACATTCTCATATTAATGTGGGCTAAGTTAAACTAGGGAATTTGATTTTAAGGTGAAGAAATAAAATTCGTATCGTATTTTTTGATTCTACATACTTTTTTCGTATATATTTTTGACGCTAGTTGGGAAAACCATTAAATTACATTTTCAATATTTTTTGACCTTTTGCACCATATTTAAAACATGCTTTGGCAACACTGTATTCTAAATTCCGTGATTTGACCATGAATTAAATAAATGCTAGAATTTAATACATTTAATATGCCGCGACCGCAAAGCCTCTTACCAAATTGACCAACCAGATGGCCAGCTGGCCATCCTGACACTCTGTCCCTCTGTCGGTTTGCCAAATTAACCAAATCAGCTGAAAGGCACACAATAAATGAGCTTAAAATTGCAACTTAATCAATGGGGCGCCAAACAATTGGCATGCGACAAACTTTAATTTGGCTAATTAAAAGCGCGAGAAATCAGCGGGGGCCGCGTGGAGCGGATTGGAGTGCGGCGAAGGGCGAAATGAAAATCAAATGAAATAAATGAGCAGCACTAATAAATGGTTTAACGCGGCGTATACGCAATGTGGTTGATTCACAGCATTGGCGCTGTTTTAGACATTCGCGCATTTACATTTCGGACCGGGTAATTAACCGGCTGGGCGCATAATTAAAATTCGAACATTTTACAGCCGGTTGGAATTGGCCAACAAGGTGTATTGTTTGAGCCCGCAGAGACTGACTGACCGAACCGGCTCACATGTCAGCTAACAATGAATAAACTCTACCCGCCCCTCATCCCGTCGCCCAACAACACATACATTCATATTGGTAGCCACAGCTAAGCTCAACTCATTTGCTGACTGACTTTAGCGCTTGTTATTAGTTGGCCATGGTGACCATTAGAGTCGTGTGAGTGATGTATATCACATATCATATGTGTGTGGGTGCGCATGTGTGTGTGTGCTTGCACTATTTGCGGTTTTAATTATGCGCCCAGAATGGACACAATGGCACAATGAGTCGCATGCGAGCTGCAGCTGCAACTGCAAAATGATTAAAACAAATGTTGCAGGCCAGCCAATAAATACAGCTGAATACCCTGTAGTGTAAGAAGTGAAAGGGGTATAAATATATAATACTTAATATTAATAATGGAAACATTTTAAATATTTCATATTTTCTTTTTCAGAAAATTGTTTTTAAATTATTTATTAAAATTAATTTCCTAACCTTCACTATGAATTCTAATCAAAATAAATATTTAAATTGTAAGCTACCTGTATTTCATAAAAATATTTACAGGGTATCATCTTCTGAACAGACCAACAACATTTGTATTATTTTTGAAAATTCAGACCGCCTGATTAATGGCAGCAGAGAGAAGGTGGGAGAAGGGTCTGCCGATGAGCTATATTGAAAGTGGGCGCTGACTGATAACCGAAATGTTTAGCAGAGCGCATAATTTTTCATTATGATTTCGCATTTCGTACAGGAAAACACAATGGCAGTCGGTGCAATTGCAATTTCATATCCGGAAAACAGTTTTGTATAGAAAATGTACCACGCACTAATGGGCAATTTTAGACTATTTATGTGTCTGTGAACAAAAACATGCTGAAAACCGAAATGCGTTATTGAAAGAATTTAAAGTTTAGCTGGTAAATTTTGAATAAGTCACAAAAATTATTTTGTTTGCAGTTTTCACAAATAGTTTTCAATGCAAATCTTTTAAATATTATTATTAATGCTTAATGCTACTCAATCAGAAATTTGTGCTAATTTTGACTATTCAATTGTGAGAGCTCTCTCATATACATATGTTATATATATTTAGATCCAACAATGGATGCTTTTGCACAAATCTAATTTTATAAGGTTTTTCAATTTCTTTTCTTTGGGTATTTTCAATAAATTTTCATGCGCCAATGCCGTCAAATAGCTCTCAGCGCCTCTCTTTCAGTCATGTCTTTCGCAGTGGAAATGTCATGTCTGTCAAAAAAATGAGAAATATGTTTTGTGTTGACTTGCATTTGACAACTTAATGAATTTTCCACCCATTTTCATGGGTGGCACTCCGCGCACAACATTGGAAAACGCCTGGTGCCGCAATGTAATGACATTTTCGAGTAATTCATCAGCATAAATCATTTCTTTTTTTTTTGGTTAGTGGCGCCCTCTATTGTTGGCCATAACAAACTCATAGTTTAACCCTAAAACGTGCTATATTTGTGCGCGGTTTATGAGAAAAGTTTAGGCAGAAAAATAAGATATAGAGAAAGAGTAAACACAAAAAAAAACAAGCAAAAAATGTCCGCTACGTGCGCCAGTCGAGAGAAAAAAAACGAAGGAAACACACGTCATAAATGTCTGGCAACACTGGCCAGGCTGCAACATATTTTCGACAATGTACAAGTTTCTTTTCCTCGGCGGAAAAACTTTTATTTTTATGTGGGGGCAAACAGCAACATCAACTCGAACAATCTGGCATCGCATCAAGTGTGCCAGAGTTGCCCCCTTTAAGGAAGTATGTGTAGATTTTAGTTGTAATTTGCTTTTATGCTTTATCGCTCGCTTGATTTTTATTATGATTATTATCGTGGGAATTACGCAGCAAGTTTTGGGTCCTTATTTTAGCTTTTCCTCTTCTGTTTTTGTTGTTGTTTCCCCTTAGGGGGAGCGTCAGTGTGTTGTTTGTGTGAAATTTTCTAGTGATTTATCAAAGTTGGATTTGTTGGCTTTTTTATTTTGTTGTTGTTGCTGCTGTTGTTATAGTTGATGTGCCTTTGATGGCTTAAGCCTGGCAGCTTGTGTAGATAAAGAGCAAAAGGCAATTGATTGGCTGCCTCCTTGGGAGTCTCCGAGTTTTTGGAGTGGAGATTAACTAGGCAAAGCTAATCAGAAGTGTCAAAAGGTTGGGACACACTAAATAATTCTCTTATATCTAAAACTCACGCACAAATTAATATTCTTTAGATGAAAGTCAAAAGATGATGAACCATGGCAAAACTTACCTAAAACGAGAGAAAAGAAGGAAAATAATTTTAGTAAATAGCTAAAAGTAAGTTAAGAATAACTTAAAATATAACTTAGTAAGTTCGAAAGACAAATATTTGTACTTAAGAACTTAAATGTATTAATTACGAGTGCTATAGATGAGATTAATATAGTTAAGCATGAAACTATTGTTTCTTTGCCCAGCTGTGAGGTAACATAATTTCTGAGATCAACAAACAAGATTCAACAAATTTAGCATAAAATATATAGAAAGAAGGAAAAAATATTGTATATATTTTATTAACGTGTTGTACACATGTGATTTTATTATGTTGAAAATCGCTGAAAATCAGTGATTGGCCGCTTAATTTCAAACGGATAAAAAATCAGGTGTTGTCGGTGTAGTTGCTGCAGGTGTTCTTGCTGGCGGCAGTTCGGATGTTGTTGTTGCTGCTGCTGCTGCTGTTGTTGCCGTGATTGCTGCGGGCATTGTTGCTGTCGTCGCCTTAGATGTTGTTCCTGGCCTTGCTTTGGGTGCTGTTGCTGTCGTTCCTTTGACTGTCGTTCATTTTTTGTAGGTGCGGGTATTGTTACTGTCATCGCATCAGCAGCTCGCGATAACGCTTGAAGCTAATATGGCTTGAAGCACACTCTGCATGAGAAACACCGTCATGCCCAGTTCACTGAAGAGATATTTTCCGTTGGTCACGCCAGAAACCAAACTGACAATGGAGGCATAAATGTACAGTCTCCCGTCGATTGCGTGCTTTGCGCACTTTGTTTTAGAGCTATTTGTTAAGCTTTAGAATTATATCCTTTATTGCACTATATATATCTAATCGATTTCTCAGTTTCCAACAACTCAATTTCCCATTTTCATCTGCTGCACACAGAGCCTTAAAAACGTTTTCTTTTCTTTGGCTATTTTGTTATTCCAATTGCCATGTGAGAAACGTAGGCGAAAGCCACAAAACCATAAAAGCCTTAAAATCGTAAGTAAAACAAAAACAAAAACGAAAAACAAAAACAAAACTTTTACGGGAACGCCATCTAGCGGACGTTGTTTAGCACTGGCAAAAGTTGTTCCAGTTCCACGGAAGCAGTATGTGTGTGTGTGTGTGTGTGTGTGTGTGTGTGTGTGTGAAAGGCAAATGTGTGTATGATTGTGTCTGTGTTTTTAGCATGCAAAAAGCACAGTCAACCAAGTGAGGAAGCAGCAAACCCGCCGCTGCACGTGGAAGCTGCCACACAAAAGGGGCCACTAAAGAGCTCTACACACACACATATGTGTGTGTTTGCATGTGTGCGCAGGTGTATCTCTGTGTGTGTGTGGGTGTGTATTTAACAGCAAAGTCAAGCACTTGTGATATGCACAGCACAAAATCCAAATTTAATGACCAAGTAAAATAGACACCAAAGTCGAAGCGAAGTGGCAGCTGCAGCAGCAAAAGCCGCATGTATGTGTGTGTGTCCTGTTGTGTGTGTGTGTGTGAGTGTGTGTATGTGTTTGAGGCGTGGCACTAATGTTAGTTGACTGTTTGCATTTGCCTCGGCATACGCTTTGTTATCGACATGCGTCCTCTTGCCGTGCTTTCTTTTTTCATTTTTAGTTTTTTTTTTTTTTTGCAATTGGATATGCCTTTTTGTGCCTCACGGGTCTGTTAATGTTGACAATGCACAGCCAAGGACATGACACGAGGCAGCTAAGGGGTGCAGAGAGATGGAAGCTGGGAGGAGTTAGAGAGCAGTGGCATCCAGGAACTGGCTTGGCAGCTCTGCCTAACTGGGCTGCTGTCCATGTTGATGGAGTGTTGTCACGGCGCATCGTTAACTTTGCAACTAAGTTGAATACACACACACACGCACACACACACAAAGAGAGGCACACACACAACGGCCCGTGTGGCTTTTAGTCCTTTTGGCCGCCAGGCAAAAGCCAAATGACATTGACATCGACATCTCGACATCACCATCGACATGGACATGCAACATCATCAGCATCCCACATTGACAGTGGAAGCAACTTCTTAGCGCGTTGCTTCCCCTTCCTTTTACAAACAGCTCATGTTGCCACTCACACATTATGGCAAATTATGACATTGACAATGCCCTGGCAATTGTACCTGGCCATAACGTATCCTGCTAGTTTTTCATCTCCAACATATTCCCTACTCTGCATAAAGGTGTCACATTTCTTAACATGACCCCGTTGCCTGCCATCATTTTGCATGCAATTTGTTGCGGCATGCCACATACATTTCCGTCACATCTAGATAAATATTTCATGAATACACTCTAAACGAGCTAGCACAGCGCAAAGAATAAAAAATTAGGCTACAACAGAAACTTAAAGCTAAACTGAAGTATATTATAAAAAAAAAATGTTTTCAAAATAATATTTATCTCTAGTGGAGTACATAAAAGAATATAAGGATATTACAACTTCTAAGCTCAAAAATTCTGATCCGAT
Source organism: Drosophila paramelanica (assembly GCA_035043915.1). NCBI lineage: Eukaryota > Metazoa > Arthropoda > Insecta > Diptera > Drosophilidae > Drosophila > Drosophila paramelanica. Next base: position 9,123,119 of record JAWNMO010000674.1, on the reverse strand, counting down.
TGAGAAAAGCACACAAAAAATGTTTCTGCTGTCAAATCTTGAGTAAAGCATGCATATTATATATAAAGGAGAGATGCACATCGCTTACACTCTTTATCATTCTGTAAGAAAATGTGTGTACGAAAAAGGCAAAGTGCAAAAAGTGCTGCATACTTAGCAGGGCGCCTGCCACTTGTCCTTGCTGTCGTTTTCACTGCTGTTGCATGCCTCTTGCTGCTCAGTTGCTGGGGCAGTTGTTAAATTTTATTTTCATTACAAATGCTTTGCTTGTTTATGCGCTGCACACAACTAAAATAAATACCGTAGAATATAAAAAGAACACACAAAAAACAAAAAACAACAACAAAACTCAAGTAAAAATTGTGTAGAAAAAAAAAATAAGAAGGAAAAGATTTTCCATTTTAGAACTGAGCTTTTGTTTTGCTGGCCACGTTTTTAGTTTTGTTGCTATTTCAGTTGCTGTTTCGCTTTGTTTTGTTTTGTTTTGCATTACAAATGACCTATTGTTGCTGTTGTTTTTGTTGTTGTTGTTGTTTTTCTGTGTATTACGTGCGAGCATTTTAACATTTCAACATTTTCATTGCGCCTGAGCGCTGATGAAATTTATGTGCATATATTTTTATTCCTGGGGCGTTCATTCATGCGTTTCGGGTCGAGATTCAGATTTCGTACCGCCCACACATGGCACGCCCCAACCCAGGCGGACTCGTTGCAGCAGTAGTTGATTTCGTGATTCATGCATAATTACAAGCATAGTGAGTGTATCTATATGTATTCATGGAACGTATATTTGTATGCCTGGCATATAAATCAACTGCGAGTTTGCCAGAACCCAAACACACACACACAAAACATTCAACGGAAATGCACACAAACAACAAATGTCAAAATAGTAAAAAAAAAATGACAAGATTGTCAGGTTAAATCCCTGAATCTCGATATTCCTGAAGGATTTGATTAGATATAAATATTTTTTATTTAATTTTAAATTTCAATGTTTAAAATTTCTCTAATATTAATAATATTCATATACATAACACGCATAACTTTTTGTTTTATATTAATTAATTTTATTACTGCACAATTTGTTTTTTTGAAGTCTTGAACTGCATGTTGGCTTAAATTAGATTGGATATGTTCGAGCCTCGAAGCCAAGTGTGGAATGTATAACAAGATTTTTATAAATATATATGAAGCAAACTTTCCTATTCTTCTTTGATCTACACAAAAGAACGTAATCTATAGGAGCTTTGGTATTGTGAATATGTATCAGAGACTTCTTTATTCTCTTTGATATACACAATAGAGCGTATTTTATATGGTTGCATTTGTATAGCCAAGAGTCAACTCCTTTTTAACTTTCTCTTTAATCTGCAGCACGGCCATTTAAGTATTTTAGTAGCTATTCATTCATCTAGACAACAGTTTAGTGCAGTTTTCAGTATGTTCTTTAATTCCATTAACAAAGTTTCTGCCCACTTCACTGGAGGATTTTTTTTTTTTTTTTGGTTGGAACAACGCACAAAAACTTTTGGCATTAAAAGCGCTGCTACCTACTCCACCCACCCCCCACTGACAAAACGTTAATGCTTTAAGTGTAAAGCGGTCAAAATTCAATTAAAATCAAATGTGTGTCTCAGCTATTGTTGCGTTAACTTTATGTCTAAAGTTTAGCCGGGTGGGTCAATTGAAAGCAATTAAAATCTGGGTAAATTATTTTGTGAATGTGCGAATAAGCCGAGAATTGTGACAAAATTCGCAGATTAAAATGTTACAGCGTTTTCAAGTGGTAGCTGTGCCAAGGTTTAGGGTAACTTATTTAGTAGGGGGTCGGTCTGGCGCTAAGCAGCCTAACTGCTTAGTGCAAGTTTTTGAGTTTTGCTTTTGGCTTTGGCTTTAGTTCTAACTGAGCACAAAATTCTTAGTTGTTATTGTTATTACAGCTGTTGTCTTGTTGCTCTTCTTCTTCTATTTGTTAGTATTATTATTTGCCTAGATTTTAGAAGTTGTTTTGGTTTTGTGCAACTTTTCGTTGCATACTTATTTGAGGCCAGGCGCCTGTTGAACCAGCTGCCACACACACAAAATGGCCGCAATTGCACAAACAGCACACAAAATGGCCGCCGGTAGCCAACTAACAAAAAGCAATTGCAGCCAATGTGGGCGTGGCCACGGGGCGTAACAGCAATCATTGCGTGTGGGTGTGCATTGCACAAAGATAGATGTGGTATATATGGATATATACATATATATCGTTGGGAAGTACGCGTAATTAATAGCTGCAGCGCACAAAAGCGCCCAAGCACACACACAAAGCACACACACACACACTCACACAGTGCATACACATTGTTGTTTAAGTTATTGCTATTGTAGCCGGGCCCAGTAATTAAAAGATTAATTCTTAATGCGCGCTTAGTGCGAAGCGGCGCTAGAGATTTTTAGAGGTTGCCGCAAGCACATGAAATGAGAACGGATTTTAGCAACTGCTATTGCGACTTCTACACACACACACACAAACAGTTTGTAGTTCATGCTTTATTCTATATATATAGTTTTTCTCATCAGTTGCCCAAACTGCAACTTTTTGAACCAACACATTTTTTGTGGTCATTTTAGCTTTCTGTTGGCAGCTCTTTCACACTGATCTATCTATCTGTATTATGCACTGTTTCCCTCTCTCAATCTCTTTCATTCTCTTTGCATATTCATTCCGCCGCCCCCAGTATTTTGTTTAATTTTTTATTATTGCGCGCTCGAGTTTTCCACTTTTACATTTTGCCTTTTACCTTAAATTTTTTTTTGTGATTTATTTTGCTTCTGCTTCCAACTGCAAATTAAATGTGCACACCTTTAAATTTTTAATACAGTTTGGCGTAAGCTTATTTCATTTTTTTTTTTTATTATTAAAAAATCAGCGACCGTGCAGCACAAGGTAGTCAATTTAATATTTAACAACAATAAAGTATATATACTGAAAACAATAAAATATATGAAATTTGTTTGTTCAAGGAGCGCGTTGAAGCGCAATTCGATCAGAAAATTATTATTGTAAATAATTGGTAGGATTTTTAATTGATTTGTGATTATCGTTTGAGCCAATTAGTTAAAAGTAAAAAACTGAAACATGAAATATTAAATAAACAGCAAATGGAAGAGCCTTTGATGCGGTCAATATGATATTAAAATATATATTAAGAGTAGCTGTATGTTATATAATAAATATATTTTTCCAATAAGGTCATTAAAAATATATATATATAGAATATATAGCATATTTCTTTAATTAATTCATTAAAGAATTTAAATATTAATTGAATATATAACGAGATTACACAAAGTTTGAGTTTTTACCACAGTTATTTTATATAAATTTCCTGAATATACTTTTTCATATTTTACTGTAGAAAATAATTTCACTTTCCAGAATTTGATAGGGGCATCATTTATGAGCACCGCAACTTTTTCAATCTAAGTGCACAACTAACCCACTAAGCCCACGCACCACACGTCGCACCACTGCCAGTTGCAGCTTTTGTTTGAGAAACATTAATCGTCATTTAATGGTCGTTTCTTTGGCGCTTATCTGTCTGTTGCCATGGCCAGGATGCCCGACAGCATCCTTATCCTTATCCGTGTCAACGGAGGCAGCTGCAGCGGCAGTTTTCTCTGTGCGTGCACTATCATTAATATTTCAAAATGCTAAAAGTAGCCAACACTTTTGTTCTCCTTGTTATCTTTTCTTGTTTTTGTTTACCCAAAAAAAAAGTGAAAAATATAAAATGCCAAAACAAAGCTCGCATAATTACCAACAATACAAAAACACACAACAAAAACAACAACTAGCTGGACAGCCAATTAGTGAACTAAACAGAGGAGAGGGTGTATAAAAAAAATAGAACGTCGCTCAACCAAATAAACTTGACAAATTACACGCTCCGTTTGCGCCAGCCCCACCAAAAAAAAAAAAGCCCACCTTTGGCAAAGTGAGGCACACATACTGAACATATTTGTAATTTGATACAACAATAAACAATGACAAAAGCGAGCTCAAAGGCAATTGCAATATGCAACCACTGCCTAGGTAATGTGTCCGTGCAAGGGAATTGTCACGGGTTAAGCTGGGCGACAATCACGCGGCTCAAAAGTGTCGACCCAAATGAAGGGCTTGCATGTTATTGTTGCTGTTATTGTCATTAAGTTAACCAACCGTATGACAACAACAACAACAACAACAAAAATTTAGTTGTCATGCATATGGCTTATGATTTGTGTCTTATTTCTTCGACATGAAGTAAAAAATAAAAATAAAAAAACTGCCTGAACTAATAACCGCATATGCCAAAAACTTGATTAAACTGCGGTTAATGAGGCACTCAGTAGACATGCCCGGGATAAGCTACAATGCGGCCATTAACTGACGACAGCTCATGGGGCATATCAGCTGTCGCAGAGAAGGTGTTGCACAAGTCGATTTTGTGGCTGGAAACGCGCCTTGACTTTGATAGTTGGCGAAACGCGACAAGTTGAACCGCAGCCGCGCGATTTGATATCAACCGACAAGGCAATTATTGAGTTGGGGCACAAGTTCAGCGAGCTACCGATAAAGTTAATAATGACAATGAAATGCGGTTGAAATTCAGTTAAAGTTTCAGCGGTGAGCTGGCACTGAGCCGCCGACTGATGCCTGACGTCAGAATTACCCGGCAGTTGGCATATCAAATTTATTCAAACCGAAAACTTGTAATTAAGAAAGAAAAAAAAATATTAAATAAATATTTGAATAACCAACAAACGATAAATGGAAATTATGATTGTATAATATAGAAACAAGAAAGTTAATTGTTTATTTTTATTACTTTTAAATTATTAATTTTATTTAAAAATATTTTTGAATGTTTAATAGCAAGATAATTATAAGTAGAATTTAATATAATAATAAAAAAATTAAAATAATTATTAACAAGTATTTTTGCTGCTTCTTCTACTTGAAAACACATTTAAATTAACTTTTCTTGGGTTTAAGTAACTGCGATTTCTACAGAAATTATAACTGATCAGAAAGAAGTAACATTTTTGGGGAAAAAGAGAGTACCTCATATCATTTGCATTGTTTGTCATGCATATAGCTGTCAAAATTTTAGGTACTCGCAACCTTTTTGTTTTTATATAATTTCCCAGGAAAAGGTAATATACAAGATGCTGACAATGGCATACTACAAACACATCCAAATGTTGAAACCCTTTCACTTAATTGAGAAAACACACGCTTTAGATGACAACCATCAAAAATTACAAGTCAAAGAGGGTCTCCAATCAATATACACGGTTTTTTAATGTTAAGCATTTTTCACTGAACGCCAAGAAGAGTTACAAACCGTCCGAATTTACCAGAGAAACCAAACCAAATCCGAAGAAATTGCCGACTGCTAAGGTTCAGAACATCCGGACATCGGCTTTCCATATGAGACCAGAGATTCAATGGCAGGCCGTAGCCAACGAATTTATAAACGATGGAAAAGGTAGTCCATATATGCTGGTCTCCGACGATGATGCGCTGGCAAATGCAGCCGGCAAAATTAAGCGCCCCGCTAAAACCACGTGCTACAATGTGTTGCATGAGCCGCAACTGCAACTAGATCCAACGGATGTTGAGCCATTGATCCGTGGCATACGCATCAGTATTTGTGTGGAGCACACACGCTTTCCCCTCGTCGCCAGGGTGTCCAAGGGTATGGGTCTGACCCATGTACCCGAACATCGTCTCTGGAATGTTCAGTGGTGCGACAATACGCCCCACTTAGATCTTTTGAAGAGCATGAAACGCTTTCAGCAAATCAATCATTTTCCCGGCATGAGCGAGATCTGCCGCAAGGATTTGCTGTCGCGCAATCTGAATCGAATGCTCAAATTGTATCCAGGCGACTATCGCATCTTTCCCAAAACGTGGCTACTGCCCACTGAGTGAGTACAATTTATAGATGGGTGTACGAATACTAAATGGGTGTTTCCTCTCTAGCACGTACGATGTGGCCATATATTCAAACAAGCACAGGCGCACTTTTATACTCAAACCCTACTCATCGGGTCAGGGGCGTGGCATTTGGCTAACCAACAATCTGCGCACTGTGGGCAGACAGGAGAAGCTCATATGTCAAACATACGTTGAAAGGGTGAGTGTGTTTCTGTGTATAAAAACAATGATTCATAAATGTGATTTGATTGATTTTGTTTCTCAATTATTCATTAAATTTTCCTAATTCACTATTTAAATAAATTTCTCTCCCTCTCTCTTTTATGCAGCCCTTGCTAATTGATGGCTTCAAATTTGATCTACGGGTTTATACGCTGGTTACTTCGGTGGATCCTTTGCGCATCTTTGTCTACAATGAAGGATTGGCTCGCTTTGCGACACAAAAGTATAAAGCGCCGGCGCTGGGCAACAGCACGAATATGTTTATGCACTTGACCAACTACTGTGTGAACCGGCGGAACTCGAACTATGATGCGGGCAGCGGGAACGATGGCGGCTCCAAGCGCAAACTGAGCGCGTTCAACAAATGGCTGGTGGCGCACAGCTACAGCGTTGAAGAGTTTTGGGCGTCAGTGGATGATGCGATTATTAAGACGGTGATCAGTGCGTGGCCGGTGCTAAAGCATAATTATTATTTGTGCTTCCCAAAGCACGACAAGATCCAGGCATGCTTTCAGCTGCTCGGCTTTGATATCCTTGTCGACTGGAAGCTCAAGCCGTACATCTTGGAGGTGAATCATACGCCAAGTTTGTCCGGCGGCGAGCGCGTGGATAATGAGGTGAAGCGACCGTTGATACGGGACACCTTGAATTTGATAAGCACGCCCCTAGTGGACAAGGAAGAGATTATACGCGAGGATCGTGCTCTGCTCCGCGAACGCCTGATGAAACAGACGCATCGTCGTCGCTTGGTGACATCCAACAAAGAACAGACGCCCCTACAGAGAGCCGCTGGCGGCGCTGAACTTAATCAGGCGTGCTCTTTGGGCGCCCTGGCGCAACAGATTGCCTGGGAGGAGAGTCATCTGGGCAACTATAGACGGGTTATGCCGCCCACAGACACGAATCGAGTCAACTACTATTTCAAGTTCTACAATCAATACAAGGAGGTGTCCATGTTCAAGGAGAACAATACGAGCAAGAGTCGCACTCGAGTCAATCGCGAGAACATTCGGCAACAGCAGATCCAGGGGCAGCTGGAAAAGGAACGGAATCAGATGCAAAATTTGGGAAAGCGCAAGGAGAAGCTGCAGCAGATGTTTTTGCAGCGAAGCAAGCAGAATTTCACTGCGTTGCTTAAACTGAAACGGGAAGAGGCGTTGGACAGGGTCAGGAATATGCATCTGCAAAAGGTCAAGATATTGGAACAGATGGCGGTCACCAACGACAGGGCAGACATTGTGGAGATGGCCAGCACCCTGCGCATAGAAAACATGCAGCAGCAAGAAAAATCCGCCATAGAGCATAGGAATCGAAGAAAAGAATGGCAGAGACGGATATCCTTTCAGCCCGAAGAGCCATCACCTGTGCTGTCATTTGGTCGTGCAAAGCGCAGCCTGATCCCTGCCAAGGCACGCCGGCGAATCCAACTCCGCCAAATGCAGATTCGCGCGAGACGCGCTCGCCGCCTGGAGAGGGAAGCGCGAATGGATGCCGAATTCCTGATCAAGCATGGTATCAGGGCCGGGTCACGATTAATGGCGGGCACATCTAACCACATAGACTTCAGTTCGAAAACGGAGAGCCAAAGCCAAAGTCAAAGCCAAAGCCAAAGCCAAAGCGAACGACAACGGTTTAATCCGAAGCTCAACAAGGTCAATGCCAACTCGCAAGCGAAGGCCAAGCTGAGGCCAGTGAAAAAGATCAAATCGAATCAGCTCACTCAACAGCACCCAGCAACAAAAGCAAGCTGTCAGCAGCAGGAGCAGCAGTTCAAGAATTGGCTGCCCGAACCCATCTTCGATGGGGATAAAGAGCAACAGGTCGAATGGCGCAAACGAAGGACAGCGGCTATCAATGGCGGGCAGTTAAAGGAGATGGTAAGTAAACCAGAGAGAGAACAAAAAGTTAGACTCAGGGCTGATCGAGATTTAATACCCTTGTAGACAATTATCAAACAAACAGACTAATCGTATGACAGCTATATAAGTGATAAACTTTAATTTACCTGCCTCGAGTACTTTGCTAACACCATTAAAATATTTGAATAAAATGTTATGTTTTACGATTTTATATACAATATTTATTTATTTTACACGAACATAATTATAAAGTCGGGGACGCTTTCATCTGAACAATTTTTGATCATATTAGATATTCATGTATATATATTAAAACCTATCACTAATTTTAACTTTCTAGCTTTTTCATGAAATGTACGAACGTGGGGATCTAACTAAAAATGATATCAGACTATTTCCAAACATTCTCTATCGCATATTGCGCAACGAATTCGCGACGAATAAGCAAGCAGAAGGCAATTCGGCAGACGCGTGGAGCAATGAATAGAAGATTATTCAATGGAAACCACTTGGCTCCTTTATGTAACACAAAAAAAAAACAGTAATAATTATAATATTATTATTAAAATTATTATTATTTTATTTCAGATTCCAAGATTTTTCAATATTAACACACATCATGCTACTTGAGCCTTGACTAAAGTGGTTTAATTCAAATTAATGGGTAATGCGTCATCGAATCAATTGGAGGATCGGGAAAATAAATTGCAAATAAACAATAAATGTTGAAAATAGTTACTCGACGGAAAAAAAATAATAAAAAATATATATAAGGGATATAAGAGTGATGAAAAAAAAAAAAACAAAATAATTATAATAATAGAATCATTTACAGAAAGGTAATGTAAATTGATAATAATAATAAAATAATGAAACTAAAAAAAATGTTTTATATCTAAACATATCTCAAAGTTTAGTTACGGCCTCTAAAATTGTTTACTGTAAGAACTTCTTGCATATTTTCAATAACACACATGCCTAGCTACCAGCTAAGGTATTTTGTGCAATCGCAATCTTCAATCCGTTTACATATCATTTTTCTTTTTTAGCTATGCAACAACAATTTTTATGCAGCAAAAGAGTCCCATCGATTTGTCAAAGTGCTTGGCAATGGGCAAACTGCGACATAGCCTCAAACTTCAATCCGAGCCCCCAACAAAACTCGCACTGCCCCACACTCCCACTCCTGAAGGAACCACCTCTAAGATCTTGCGCTTTGATGCTGTCGCATGCATAAACAACAAATGCAACACAATACGCGACTGGCAGCTAAGCAGGCTGGGCTTAAGGATGTGCTTAGCGGGGTGGTGGGAGGGGGAGGGGTCGGTGTGGTTGGCAGGGCTGGTTATAGTCTTCAAACTTGCATTATTGAAAACTGTAGTACGGTTCGCTTTTAGCCGCCGGCATATGCAAAGCAGCTGCCACCCACATTATACTCTCTTTTCAACTCTGCGCGCGCCCGCCCGCCCAGCACGCAAATCACGGCTCGCCGCCAAAGGACCTGCTCTACGGTCTGTGGTCTCTGTGGTCTATGTCTATGTCTGGGGCTTTGGCGTTGGCTTCAGCCGTCAACACATGTCCTGCATCCCTTTCTTTTAATATCCTGCACGCATGAAAATTGCGTAGGAAAAACCGGGTGTAATGATTATAAGTAAAACAAAAAAAATAAATACATACCGATTATTAAGCAGCATTATTTAGAGCTTAGTCTGTCTGTCAATAAAGAAGTCTAAGTTTAATGTGAAATAAAAAAAACATTAAAATAACAATTAAACTCATATAGCACACGCACTTCAAGCTTATTTCAAATTATCGATCTCTTCTCGTTTTCTCGAAATCGATATTTATCGAAAAATTCAAAATATTTTAAGAAACATAGAAAATATATACTCAACTCAAAGCTGACTACAGGATAACACCAAGTCGGGCACCTGTAACTCAAGCGCTTTAACTGGCTTTTTTTTGCGTGCTGCCGGGGCTGCCGCTGCCTCTGCTGCTGTTGCAGCTGCCTCTCCATGTGTCACATATTGAAAATTGTGCAGCAGCCGTCGCTACATTCTGGTTCTTTTAGCTTATGGCTGGTTGCCTTTTGGCCAACAAAGTCGAACCGAGCGCTGTGATAAGCCATTTCAAAGAGGGTTTTACATATGCCAAGCCCAACAACACCCAATCCCTACACTTTTTGTATGTATTCTTCGCGATGCATTGTGGCAGTTGCAGCTTCTGTTGTGGCACATGGGGCACGCTTAATATTTGATTGAACATTGTTGCGCCTGCTGCTAATACTTTTATTGCATTCTATGCTCTTCTTCTTCATCTTCAGCTGCATCTTCTACACTTTTGTTGCTATTGTTGTGATCAGCTTAAAGTTCAAGTTGTGCGCTTACCAGCCAAAAGTTTTCCCAGCACTTTTCCACATATGCAGCAAAAATTTTCCTTTTGATGCTTTTAGTGTCTTCTTATTAAAAACTTTTTAATCTTATCTTCGCTGCCGCTGCCGCTGCAGTTTCTTTCTATGACCCACAGTGCTGCTTTTTGTTCCCTTGATAAGCTCTCAAAATTCCTACCATCTATTCTTCATCCGCCCCCTCCTACTTTCTCTCATTTCTCTTTCGCTCTCCTCCACATCTCTAACAAAGCTGCGGAAATGAGTGAAGCATTGCAATGGCAAAAGTTTAGCTCGTAGTACACTTAGCTTTTTTGGCATATTTGTTGTCGGAGCGAGTTTGTGTGTGTGAGTGTGTGTGGCGTCTACATTGTTGACAAAAGTTCAGGCTGCTATTAGAGGTCGTTTAGCTTGCGATTAGTTCAGCTAAGTCAGTCTACGATGCTCAAACTTGCCGCCTACTTTTCAAGTTTTCAAAGCTATTCTGAATTCGGAAATGTCTCAATTTGAAAATTTACAATAAAAAAAAAGAAAGACTGGAATCATATTAAGGACTTTTAAATTTGAAGTATTTTAGCACACCATTTGCGGCAGTTAAAGTTCACAGCACTTATTTTGTTTAATACTCAACATCAATAATTCAATATAAGGAAAACTAGCGATCATAATTAACTAACCTATCGAAATTTTATATTTTTCTGGTTAGAATAAATACTTTTAATATAACTAACTAACACTTTTTGCTTCCATCAATGCATATATTGATATATATCTGCATGATATGTACATGCTAAATAACACATTTTCTTATACTTTCCAGCGTATCTGCCATAAAGCATAATGTGCACTTAATCTTCATTTGCACTGGGACAACATTACGATACAGCGCTGCGAAATGCATACAGAGAGACAGTACAGAAAGGAAGTGGGAGAAAATGGAGGGACATAAAAAATTTGGTTGAGGGCGGGCTAAAGTGGGGGGGTTAACTGTAGCTGCAGAAGCCTTTTAATTTGTGTCATAAAGGCAAAAAGGAATTGCTTAATTCCATGACAAACACTCGCAGCGTGAGTGCATTGAAAGGATATGCGAGGAGACGTGGAAAACGCAGCTCTTCCAGCAGGAAGAATCCCACGGCGATGACTTAAATCAACAAAAGATTTATGCCAGACGGAGCAAAGGACAGACAGAGGGAGGTTGGAGGTGGGAATGCAAGTGGAAATATCTACAAACAGGCCAGAGCCAGGCCTGGCGCATATAAATTCAGCAAGTCGGACTTAACGCCACACTGAATACGACAACAACAACAGCAATTGGTAAAGACAAAAATAACGCCCAGCAAAAAGTCAGTCAGTCAGTCAAAGAGTGAGTGCTCGGCGGAGGGGGCTACAGCATTAAAGGGGAGGGGGGTTTTGCTGCACAGTAGCTGCGACAGCTTTTGCTTTTGCCATTTTCTTTTTGTGTGTGTTTTTTTTTGTATGCGAATTAACATGTCTGGTCTTTCTGAAGCCTGTGCTCTATATATCCCAAGCTATATGTAAACCTTTTACACATCTATATCTCTGTATATAGATACACATATATATATATATATACATATATACATGCATATAAGTGCAAGCTCCACACACAAGCTGACGACTGGCACAAATAATTTGCAGTTCTACAGTTTTTCACCGCTTTTATGCTACATGTTTTCCACTTCACAGGATTTTATGTGCCACTACGCTCGGCTCAAGTGTTGGAAAATACAATTGCCAGCACACACATGCTGCACACAAACACAAACACACGCACATACACTGAGCAGCAAAAAAAAAAACATTTCCGCATTTTTGTTGTTATAGTTTTTTAGTCCCTTTTTTTTGCTGTTGTTTGTGTTGTGCCGCCAAATGTTTTGCCTTTGCTAAAAAAGACAATAAACTGTGTCAGTGCGGGCCAACAAAAGTGTGAATGTGCGTATGATGTATACCCTGTACAGAGAAAGTGAAAGGGATATTAGTTTTGAGGATTAGCAGCTCAAGTTTAAGGGACAAAAAACACATATAATTTCCATATTAATTTCAGCATTCCACCATTGAGTCATCTTTGATATACTACAAGCATTACTGAATTATTATTGAATTTTCGGAAATTTTATATATTATATATTTTATTTTCCAAACAAATCTGTCTAAACTCATCCTTACAGAATCACAGAATTCGTCATCTAAAATCCTTTTCTTGGCAGGGCATTAAAAAGTCACTTTAAAAATGATTTTACATAATATTCTTAAAAATATCTGAAACTGTATTTGTTTTTCTTGCATCTGTATCTGTTTTGTGCCTCACATTTTTGCAGCATGCCAAACACTTGAGTACTTTATGCATTTCTTATGCTTTTATTGCTTTTCATTGTTTTTTGTAATTGTTGTTGATTTAGTTGTTGTTGGTGCTGCTGCAGGTTGTTGCACGTCTAACAATGCTCTCTGGCTAAACACTCAGATACACAAATGCTTAAACACACACATACACACACACACACACTCAGAAACTGTTCGTCTGTGTTTGGGCTATTGCATATTTGTTGCAGCTTTAATGTGTCACACATTTTCTAGCCAGTTTGTAGCTAAAAAGTAACACAGATATAGCCAGAAAGCCACTGAGTGAGCCCCAAGTGTCCACAAAAGACACACAAACATGCACACACGTGCCGCAAAGCGAATGAAAACCCTCCTTGAAAAAAAAAATAATAACAACAACAACTCGAAGCGCCCTCCAGCCGCCACTTTCAAGCAAACAACAACAGCACGCAGAAAGAGGCAACAGTGTGGCAAATAACTGTTGTCACACCATGGGCAACATACATACATATACACACAGCCATACACAAAATATATCTATGTATATGTATATATATGTATATATATACTTACTAAATATATCCTTCTTGTTGAGCTCTGCTCAAGTGTGTGACAAGTTTTTGCAGCCACTCACAACAAATTGCCATGGATTTCTGTTTTTCATCGCCTAGCCAAAAACTTTGCTACAAAGTGAAGCTTAAAAACTGTTAACAAAACTATCAGTGACTTGCAGTTACCCTGTAATTTACTTAATGTTGTTTTAAAACATATACACTCAAACTCTTGGTAATTGGAAAAAAAAAATATTTTATGTTACGCTATTCTCTTCTGCTTTCTTTATTTTGATTGAATTATTGTTTTTTATGTATGATTATTATATATTTTGATTATTTTATTAATTCTTTTCTTTTTGTTTAAGAATTATGCAACAAATCTTGATAAATGTTTAAGTTGTATAAGAACCAAAAGCAACTTTATACCCTTGATCCATAACACTATGATTACAGGGTATATAAAATATCTTGTGCGATTTATGATTCAGACCAAGTATAAGCCATAACGACAATAAGAAGTATTAAAGTACAGTAGATGAAAGTAAAATATATGTCTATATACTAGATATATATATATAAATATATATGTATAATAATTTTTGCGTGTACTTACAACTGTGATGGGATAGAAGGGATTTATGATAGTGAAGAGTAGAATGTGATTTGGCCGTGTAGTCTCGGGACGCTTTCTCCTTAGGTCGTCGTTTGACTTGTTCAGTAGTGCTTGCTGCTGACTCTGATTTTGTGTGGACTGTAAATAATAATATATTCAAAGATATATATAGATATCAGTATTTCATGGTGTATGCGATTCTATAAGGTTTAATTGTATAAATTATAGTAAATAAAAGACGACACAAGTGCTTAAAATAAGTTAACGGTTTAATGACTGCAGATTTTCAATACACACAATTTTTACATTTTTACATTACTGAATTTAACGCATGTTTTTCAAATTCCTTTGTCATATACGTGCCCAACAGAAAGATAATGGATGTTTTAAAAAGCATGCGATAAAAATGGTTCTGATTATGATTTGTAATCTTATAGAAAAAGTTGCCAATCGATTTACATTCCATTATGTAATTGAGAAAGCTGAAATAATTTGAGGCTTGCTTACATAGTCAATAGTTGTAAAAATAATATTATTTACCATGTTACAAAAGACATTCTTATTTTTTTTATTATTTTCACAATTTTTAAATTTAGCAGATACAACGTATTCCTTTTTTGGCTTTAGTGAAACTGAGAATATTTTGTTGTGGGGTATTTTTAAATGCATTTGAAAATGATTTGAAAATCGTAGCACTAGGGATTAGAATTTATCTTAATTTTGAACATAATAAATTCTTTTAAGCATCATACGCATTCCTTTTTTTTCTCTATTTAAAAAACTAGAAATCAGTGCATTAAAATTCTTTGGCCATTAGTTGCCAGACCACATGTCAAATCAACTGTCTGTCAAATGCTGCTGTTGTGCACAACATTTTTCAATGGGCCAAAATGCAAACGAATTGATTTTTCAGGTTTTACACATTTTCTGGGTTTAATGACGTTATTTAGTTGAGCGAAAATTTCAAGTCAAAATAAACCAAAGTTTTTGCATAAGACTTTCACGTTAATTGACGCTGTCAGCAAAATGTTTAACAAATAATAATAACAATAATAATAATAATAAAACAACAGCAAGAAGTAGAGTACAAATTTTCTTTTTATTTGTGGACTAACATAATTTGTGTCATAAGGGGGCCTCTATAAATAATTGCGGAATTTAGGTAAAACATGTTCATGTCACGTTCAAATGTCAATCAACGCTTGTGAGAAGCCAAGCGGGATGGCGGAGAGGGGCGCGTTCATATTCAATTTTGGCGCTTTAGCAGGTGAGAAAAATAATTGTGTGCTGCACATGCACGAGAGAAAGAAAGAGTGAAAGTGTGAGAGAGAGTACAAGAAAGAGACACAGAGGTAGAAAGGGGAGTTAAGCACATTTTGACAGGTGGCGATGTTTTGGCCTCGTAGACTTGACACCAAAATACCAGAAATGCGGTGATTTTTGCGCTAATTAACTAGGGAATAGGAATATGTACATTTAATCTGTTAAATACAAAGTTATTTATGAAAACTAAAAAAGTATTCAGAACCACATTTTGAGTAGTTTTTGCAAACATTACTGTTAAATTTCAGGATATCTTTTAAGACTATTTTTGCATCCTCTTTAATTTTCTTCATTTCCAGTTACTTGCAGCATTTCATTAACTAATTAGCGTTCATCATGCCATTTTTCATCTCCCGCTTGCAGATACATTTGCTGCTGCTGCGACATTTGATGCCACTTTCACGTGTAAATTTTGGTTTTGTGTTTTTTTTTAATTAAATGCATTTTTCATTTCATTCATTAAATTTTACATTTCCACCAGAGCTTGAGTCGTGAGCTCACTTAACCTTTTTTGTATTTTATTTTATTTTATTTTTATTTGCTTCTCTTAAATAGCTTCTCATGAAGCTTTGTTTTCTTTACCTGAGTTTGTAATTAGGTTAATGGATCGCTGGCTGCTGTGATGCACTTTTAACACCCAAAGCTGTTGCTTTAATGGGCCAAAGATAAGGTAGGGGAGCGCTAGCTTAAGGTCACGAGCGTGCCATAAATTCTAGAAGCTATTGACGTTATCCCAACATCTGCAGCTGATATGAGATTGACTAGCGTAGTTAGTATTATGTCATTTAAGCTTAATTTTCTTAATTAATTTTAATTTTTTAATTTCTAAATAAATAATAATTTTAATGTTTTTAGAAAGAACTTTTACTTTAATCTGTTAACAGTTCTTGCAATTTTCTACGAAAATTTCATGAGAAAAATGGTTTTACAGACAAAAACAATTCTTTTCATAGTAAAATTTGTCTTCAAAGATTATATTTTTGAATTTCCAATAACTACTGTATTTTTCCAATAATCACTTACAAATCCGTAATAGAAGATTCTTAGAAGAAAATTTTCTTATGCTTCGATAAGTCCAATCCAAGTAACTAATCCTAAATATCTGCTATATGATATTTTAGAAGAAAACCCGGAATGGCAACGAGTTTATCATAACGATGGGTTTAAACTATTATTAGTCATTTTTAATAATTCCACACAACATTTGGTTGCTCCCGATGACCCCGACACAGAGGCATACAAGTGCCGACAAAAATGTCTGTTTACCTTGTAACTTAATCTAGCAAGCAACATCGGAGGCAGTTCGTGAGGGATTTCCATAAAAAAAAAGAAATGTGTATACGAACAAATCTCAACAGCTTTGACGCACAATTTGTAGGAAGAACAAACCCCAAGGCAAAGCTAGAAAACATTTGTTTTCTGTCAAATTTGCCTTTAATAATAATAAAGATCATATATTTTCCTGTACGCCCACCCGCAAGGAAAAGCCGGCGACACTGGAAACTGTTGATTAAATTACAAAAAAAAAAGTAAATGATGAAAAAAAATTATAACAAAGTGGAGGCTGTAAGAGAAATGATTGATGGATGTGTGCTTGGCCGGGTTGGGTCTTAAGTGCATGGCAACAAAAAAAAAAGATTTCAAATTTTATTTTGTTATATTTTTTTTCTCAGTTTTTTCTGCTTTTATTTTTTGCTAGGCATACAAATAGTTCTATTCGTATTTTGGTTATTTTTTTTGTATTTTCGAAAAGCATTTGAAACATTTCTGGCACAACGGCGCGAACGATTTGAAAATAGCCGCGCGGACGGTCGCTGCGGCGGTGTCGCGACTGCATACCACGGCGCATTTCAACTCGAACCGCAACGAAATGAAGATGAATTACCCACGAACTATTCGGTAGGGATACGCGATGAGAGGACAGAGGGATGTACAGTCGGATGGGCGAGACAGACAGACGGACGCGTCAGCGCCCATCGTTCGTTGCAAGGCAAATCACAAAATAAGTTTTGCTTCGAGATACAAAAATTTGCACTAAGTTGATCATCAAATGGTCAAAAAACACACTATAAAGTGCGGCGACATATCCAACGGATATGCAGCTAAAGATACAGATACATGCGACAGCTAAAGATACAGATACATTTACAATATGCTTAATGCGTCTTTGCCAAGAAATTTACGAAGTCAAACAGAAAGAAAAAAAGGAAAAGCAAGTTGCAAGCTGAACTGCAATTTGCTAAATCTCAGATAAAGAATTAAGGTAATATAAATAGCCAAAGATATATGGCCAGAGAGTCAGTCTATCATGCTGTCAGTGCGCTTGATGTATTGACATTCATCAAACTGACTTGAGCATATGCAGATCTCTAGCCCCGAATTGTAGTCAGAGTGAT
This sequence comes from Drosophila paramelanica, assembly GCA_035043915.1. Taxonomy (NCBI): domain Eukaryota; kingdom Metazoa; phylum Arthropoda; class Insecta; order Diptera; family Drosophilidae; genus Drosophila; species Drosophila paramelanica. Next base: position 9,105,452 of record JAWNMO010000674.1, on the reverse strand, counting down.
AATTGCTTGTGTCAGAAAAATGTTTTCTTTTTGTTTTTGCGATTAGTGCGATGAAAACAATTGGTGAAAGAAAATAGGAAATTTCAATGAATTAATGAAGAGATTGAAAATTCGATTACTAAAAGCTTGATTATGGAATCATTTAAAAAAATATATACGTGCAAGCAATCTATGTATATTTATATAAGTATTAATAGAGATTTTTGTTTGAGATTTAATTTTAAAAAATAAATAATAAAGCAATTAATTGCAACAATCATAACTTGATCTTAATTTACAAAAGATTTTAATGTTAAACAAAAACTTTTATAGTCAAAGAGAAAAAACTATTTTAACAAGTCAAGTGAACATTGCAGTCGGGCGGTACCGACTTCGTTATACTCGTTCACGTTTTTAAATAAAAGATTCCATAGCTCCCATATATCGAACCCCCATAACTTTGTCAAAAGTGAACCGATTTTCACGTTTGATGTCATATTTATCATGATTTGTCCTATATATTGATTCTACATTCAAAATATATTCATTTTCGAAAATACAATTTTTTTGAGTTTTTGGTCAAAAAAGCAAGGGTCCCCCCTTGTGAATTTTGGAAAAAAATTTTTTCCAAAATTTAGAATTGCGAATATATAGTTTTAATCGATTTTATTTGTCATAATTAGCATAAAAAACAACATTTGAGGTGATTCTGAGGGGATCAAATTTTTGGTCAAAAATCATCCCAAAATCGACAAAAATTTTGACATGTAAGGTTGTCAGATTCCATAGGGGAATATATCAAACCCCCATAAAATGGTCAAAAGTAAACCGATTTTCACGTTTGATGGCATTTTGATCATGATTTGTCCTATATATTGACTCCACATTCAAAATTTATTAATTTTCGATAATACAATTTTTTTGAAATTTCTGGTCAAAAAGCATGTACTCCCTTGTGAATTTTGGAAAAAAATATTTTTTCAAAATTTAGAATTGCGAATTTATAGTTTTAATCGATTTTATTTGTCACAATTAGCATAAAAAACAACATTTAAAGTGATTTTGGGGGGGTCAAATTTTTGGTCAAAAATCATCCCAAAATCGACAAAAATTTTGACATGTAAAGTTGTCAGATTCCATAGCTCCCATATATCAAACCCCCATAAAATGGTCAAAAGTGAACCGATTTTCACGCTTGATGGCATTTTGATCATGATTTGTCCTATATATTAATTCTACATTCAAAATTTATTCATTTTCGATAATACAATTTTTTTGAATTTTTGGTCAAAAAAGCATGTACTCCCCCCTTGTGAATTTTGGAAAAAAAATTTTTTTCAAAATTTAGAATTGCGAATTTATAGTTTTAATCGATTTTATTTGTCACAATTAGCATAAAAAACAACATTTGAGGTGATTTTGAGGGCGTCAAATTTTTGGTCAAAAATCAACCCAAAATCGACAAAAATTTTGACATGTAAAGTTGTCAGATTCCATAGCTCCCATATATCAAACCCCCATAAAATGGTCAAAAGTGAACCGATTTTCACGCTTGATGGCATTTTGATCATGATTTGTCCTATATATTAATTCTACATTCAAAATTTATTCATTTTCGATAATACAATTTTTTTGATTTTCACGCTTGATGGCATTTTGATCATGATTTGTCCTATATATTAATTCTACATTCAAATATATTCATTTTCGATAATACAATTTTTTTGAGTTTTTTGGTCCCTGTGAATTTTGGAAAAAAAATATTTGTGTGGCGCGTGGGGGAGTGGGGGTACTGACCGCAAATATTTTTCTGTGAATCTTCGATAGCGCCGAAAAAAGTTGCGTTCATCCGGACGGGCAGACAGACAGCATGACGGACATTGCACAAACCCAATATACTAGTTTCACATCGTGAACGAGTATGAAAATTAGAATGTGTTATGTGGTTTTTGATTAATTATGAAATAAAAAATTATTTTTCTAAAATTTATGTTATTGAGACATCTAAAATATATGGTACGAACAGATATTTAGATCTCAAGCTGTTTTATATGAATTAAATTAAGTTTTTTAGCTTTTTTGAATTTGATCATTTTCCAAATAAAAATAAAGAATTACTTATATTGAAAGAAAACTCCATATTGATTATTTTTGCAATTACTAATCGTATTATAATGTCTTCTACTTTTAGCAACAAAAAACATATTATGCATTTAAAGTCGCAGCTCATTAGACTTGCCACAGCAACAGCTCGCCCGATGTCGCACATCTGCCGTCGACTGTCTCAATAACTGACTGAGTGACAGACTGACTGACTGAATGACTGACTGACGCGGCGTTGATGTCGCTGTTGGTCCCTAGCCGCAGGCCAGGCACATGCTGCTGCCCTTCATTTTGATAGGCAACGCGCAGCCCAAAATTGTTCAAATGCAAATATTATTTTATTTATTTTGGGTGTTTTTCTTCCTATTTTTTTGGGCTAAAACTGCATCGGGCGACAGCAACACGAGGCGGCATTTGTTACTCGCAATTAGTTGCACTGTATTTTGTCAGCAGACGCACAGCCCCCCTCTCTCTCTCTCTCCGCCATCCCTTGCCGGCATATGTGTGTTGTGCGCGAGGCCGGCAAATGTCGAACGAGAATTGCACATGAAATGCAATTTACAAAATGTTTTCTTCAACGTTTGCATTGCGAAATTTAATTAAAACACAGCAGCCGTAGCAACAACAAATATCAGCAGCAGCAGCAGCAGCAGCAGCAACAACAACAACAATGAAATAAATGCTGCAGTTGAGTGAGCGACAAGAGCGCCTGTTTGGGGCAACTGTATTTGGCCAAGTCTTTGCTTTTGGGCCAAGTAAAAACATCAAAAAGTCCAAGTCAAGTGGCAGCAGGCCAGCAGACAGACTAGCCCCAACCCCAAAAAATTCAAAAAAAAAAAAAAAAAACAAACACATTTTTGAAAATAATGAAGCAATATGTAAGTTGTATAAGCGTAGCCGTATTCGTATCTGTAAGATACAGCATTTGTAGCTTAGCTACTTGCGGCAACAATCAATCGCGGTGGCAGCTGGGGCGTTTTTAAACAAACCTTTTATACAATATCATCTAGAGTTCGAGACCATTTCCATTGGCATTTTATTGGCATTGCTCATCGTGGCCCATTCACTTGTGCAAACTGTCGAAATTTTTTTAAATAGTTTCTTTTTTTTTGCCAACAACAGCAGCAAAAACACGTCAGAGCGAATTGGCCCACAGTCTCATCAATGACATAAGTACAATACACTCAAATATTTATATATATATATATATCAATCCATCTATCTATACACTATATATATTCACTGCCTAAATGTATCTGTAGTGTTTTTGTATTTGTATCTTTTAGTTGTTTTTTTTTTGTTTGCCCGCCATTTGGCACAAATCTTTTTGGTGCTACTTGGTAACAAATGCCTTCCCCAGCGCTCTTCTGTTCCGGCCAGTTCTTTTCTTATCTAAGTCGGCAATGCTCATTAGTCACAGCATGGGGGCGGGCGGCACATTGGGGGCGTGGAAACGTTACCCCGCAACGCGTGAAGCATTGAAAATTGTCATTAGTTCAACGTTTGATTTTTTTTTTGCGCTGTGTTTTTGTTTTTATAGATTGTAGTTGCTTTGCCACTCCTCTTGCCCTCCTCTCGTCAATTGTCTTGCCTCGGGAAAGAGATCTGTGCGAGGGTGTCTATTCGTCGGACATGTGACAATTGTTGTTTGTGTGTTTCGTTTTCTTTTGCACTTTCCAATGATTTTCAATTAGAGTTCACAGATTGGCGACAGTTTTTCTTGCACGCAAGAGGCGTGCAGAGCTTTAGATTGTCTCTGATTCAGCCGCAATTGGGATTTATGTGACAGCTTAAGCTGCCCCATTTTGATGGACAATTACGAATTGCGGTAAATAAAGAACAGCTTAAAGTTCAAGCAACAAATAGACTTTAAATTAGGGATGTGACTGATTCACGGATATAAAACTGAATAAGACGTCATTTTGTTGAATACATTTTAGAAATTACCTAAGAAATTTTTTTAATAAAAAATAACAATAGATAAATTTAAATAAATGCTGTTTTAATTTTTGTTTTTATTTAATTCCTCCTTCCTATATTCTGCCATAAAACGTTTAAGTTTAAGTACCTTTTTCATTCATTTTCACACTCAACCAAAATTTAAAAAAATCAAAATTAAATGTAAACAAAACAAAAATCTAAGAAAACCCTCAAAAACAAAAGCTAAACACGCACATAAAAGAGTGGAAATACCAAAACCACAGGATATTTCTAATCAACGATAGGATAAATTGATAATGCAAGCAACACTGAGCGTCACGTAACACTGTATTTCCCCCTCCCCCTTCCCCTTCCTCATACGAGCTCATTAATATAAACAAAGGCTGAAGGCGGCAACCCTTTTACCCAAAAAGGTCACTCAATTACAGCATGGCATAACTTAACCCCTTGACCGCAGGGGGCAACCACAAAAGAGTGCCCCAAAAAAGAAAATTTCGTGTGCATAGAAGAAAAAAATAGTATCTAGCGATGTCTCGCCATGCCGCAGACGAGCCCAACCACCCACCCAGCAACCAACCCATGGCCCAGCCATAAATCCATCCATCTTTTCAACAAACTGAACATTTTTCACTGTTTTTTTTCTTCTTAGTTTGGTTTTTTTCTATTTGTTGTTTGCTGTTTGCTGTTGATTTGCGTTTTCGTCATTTTGATGTCAGTTCACTTGACGTGCCCAGAAGCAGAACAAGAAGCACAAAAAAGGAGAAGAAGAGCAAGGAGCAGGCGTCCAGCATGTGAGACGCGGTATAGACAGGCCTGAGGCAAGCGTTGATCACTTATGACAACAGTTTCTATCCCTTTCGTTATATCTATTTCCCTCTCTCTCTCCTTACGTCCGTCTCTTTCTCTTTCACCCTACGCCTCCGCGGCGTTGTCTCTTCATGTAATTTATGTGGAAAATTCTGTCGGGGCGCACGGCGCAACATAAAGCAATTTTCATTTCGTACACAAATCTGTCTCTGCTGCCTCTTCTTGGTTTTCTCTGCGCGTAATTTACGCGCCGCTTTTCATCTGAAAATCTTTAGTAATTCGTCTGTTGGCTTTTTTCGTTTTTCATAATTTTTATTTATGGAAAATGCTTTTAAATGCGTATAAAAATGCCAAGTGTGTCTGTGTGTGTGTGTGTGTGTACAAATTGATTTGCTGTGCCATAAAACAAACAAACACAAAAAAAAAGTATCTGCAAGATACAATACCTAATTGACTCGCCCATTCCCGCATAAATCATTTAATTAAATTTAATAACCTTAAATTCAAGTAAATTATTAATTTCATTGTGCCTTAAAAGGGTGGCGAAAGAGGCGCAAACTAAACATGGAAAATTATAGCGAAAAGTCACCGCAACAAATCTCTCAGATTTTCACACAATCTGTGAATGTCATGCATTGTGGCAGGTGCGGCAAGTTGGGGGGGAGCATGACCTCCTCAGCCCGTCGGGGCCAATGCGTAGTCAGCGGCAACAATTGAAATTTAGCTGTGAATTGTTTTCTCCCCATATGATTTCGTTGTTGCTGCTGTTGTTGTTGATCTCAAGGTGTTTCAATTTCTTTGTAGCTACAAAATGAGTTTTCTTTTTTCCTTATATTTGTTATGTTAGGATTACTACGTCAATGCCTGAAATATGCGATCTATTTCGTTGACAATTGGCAAAAATAAAAAACTAATCTACGTAATTGAGCTACCTCAAGAAATTTGTTTAAAACATATTTTTTTCTTTGGTCTGACAGAAAACGATAATTATGGATTATGTTGAAGTGTCTTATATAAATCTTGGGCACGTGTCGGCGCCCACTTGGGAAATATATGTGTGGTATAGGTTGGCATATATGGTGATATATTAATTAGAAAATATTTTTATATATATTTTATATAATTCATATAATACTACAAGATTTATTCAATATCAATCAATTAATTCAAACAAATAACTCCATCTATATTTTATATATTTATATATGTAAACTCCCTTTGATATATATTGATAGCTTTATAAAATCTGCTTCAAATTTTTATTCATATTAGATCTCATATAGCTCCATGATGTGTGGATATTCATCAGAACTTATTTATATCGTTTAATTCATATTCGACGTTTATCTACAACAACTACATAAATACATTTTTAGCCTCTTATGGTCTTTCCGTCTAGGCTGCTTGCCAATTTTTATACTCGTTTACGAATATATATAAATATATATATAAGCACATATTTACCTTATGTTATACAATAACCAAACAATTCATTTAGTTAAACGATACATTAATAGATAACCACGCTCAAAAATTCCAAAAAATATTTCTCAAATTCCACAAACAGTAATTTATACAAAAATGTATTCAATTTAAGTTCCTGGGGTATTTCATACCAAGGGAAAATAACTCAAAAAATAAACCGTTTAAAATTTCTGACAAATTCGAGCATTATACGCAAATTTATTTAATATCTTTGTAATCCACACGACGGCTGTCTCGTTAAAAATTAGTTTACAAAGCCTCGGGGCAAATCTTTGAAATCTTTATTTAATGCGCTGCTTTCTTTATTTTGTCGGAGTTGATCATCATCTGCATTTGCCCATTTGGCAACTGAAGAAGAAAATAAAACAACCACTAAACCACACACACACACACACACACACACTTGTCAGCAATAGCATGTCCATAAAGGCGGCACACCTCACACCCCACGCACACGCACACACTAACGGTAAACGCCTGCTTTGAAAATACATTTTGCGGCCACGTTTTCCGAGTGGGGAAAACTGGCTAAGGCATGGCAACAGAAAATTACTTCATGTTGTGCTGTGCGAACAGAATTTATAACAAAAGCAATTGCAGTGCTATAAAAATTACATTTAGCCAGAGCCAAGTGGTTCAGGTTGAGGCTGAGCCCATAATAATCAACACCACCTGCGACGATGGACGAGACGAACGACTATGCAAACAACAACAGCGCTCGCTGCCCCTCCATCGTCCCACTTTCATCTCTCAGCACCCACTTTAATAGCCCCAAAAGTGCGAAACGCGCGCTGGGCCCCCCTCAAAGGAATTTGTTGTGGCGCGCTTTTTTAGGTGGCAATAGAACGAAAGCGAGAGGGAGAGAGAGAGAGAGAGAGAGGGAGAGGTGGCAGACATGCCTAAATAACGCTATATAAATGTTTACTTATGTTGCGCAGCCCCTAAATTGGGTATATACAACTCTGAAATGGAATTTGAACCCCAAACGGAAACTTTAAAATGTGTTAATCATCAAATAAGCTGCAGAGCAAAGTGCAGACACACTCCCACACTAAAGCACACACACACACACACACACACACACCTGTATACCCCAGCGACTTGCATTAAATATTTGTCAGCAATTTACCCGAAAAGTTTGTACTTCACAACAACCCTCCCCCCCGCTTCAGCTGACTCGTACAGCAAATTAACACATGTCTCTGTTTGTTCATTTATATTTATTTTATTTTGACTTTTGCATTCTTTGTTTTGTTTTGTTTTGTTTTCTTTTTCTTTCTTTCTTTTTGCAACATTATTCCAGCTGTTATTGTTGTTGTTGTTGTTTTTATTGGCTGTTTGTGTCTTCTGCTATTGTTTTTATCAATATTTAAATATACTTTTTTCAATTTCTTCGACTTCGACTCGGATTGTATTCTTTAACCGTAAGCGGCATGGTTATTTTATAAGGCCACCTTGCACCGTTAGTACTGAACATATATTTAATGGTTTTCCAATTGATTTCAATATAAATCTGCATATATCTGGAATATCTGTTTAATTTACTTCAGAGAACATTTAATGTATTATATCGAATTTTTGAAAATTCATCCAGTTCTTGACAATTAAATCAAAGTATCTGATCAATTAAAGAAACATTTATCCATACTAAAAGTCATTTATTTTATCAGATGAGTTAAAACATAACTAAATCCTTAAAACCCCTTAATTGGACGAACTTTTAATTGGGCCAATTTACGGCACAAACTATAAAAATTTAAAGGTTGTCTTTTAAATATTTTAAAAAATATTGTATAAAAACCCATTAAGTTCAAATTAATAAGTTTATTACACTATATTTCTTTAACTCACAAAGGAAATTACTGCTTGTACAATTAAATATACAATAATTTTACTCAAATTTCCCTTTTTAAATTCATATTATTTCCCAGCTATTTGCTAACACTTCAAAGAACAAAAAGCTTATGTTTTCAAGAGCATGTCAAAGAGTTCAAAACCGCCCCCAACTGCTGTACCAACTCGACTGACTTTAGAGAACATTTTATAGACGACTTTTTTCAGCTGACATTTTTAGCCTACACACAAAAATATATGTGTATTATTTAGATTGTTTTCATAGGTGTTTGTTTTTCATGCGAGTTGTTGTTGCGATTGTAAATTGTTTTTGTATCTGTTCTTGTGAAATGTGCTACTGATAACACACACACACACACGCACACACACACAATCAAGCGAGCCGCGACACTATTTGAATATTTTACGATAAAAAAAGTAAAATTTTGTTGTTTTTATTTGTGTCTTCTACCATTTGGTGTGAACGAACTGTCATTTGTTGTTTTCGTTGCAAAAGTGCGCTGAATAAATAAATATATCTTTATCTGAAAAATACTCTATCTGTTTATGTTGGGAAACACACACACGCACAAGGAATTTGACATGGTTCGTTGCACCAAATGCAATCACAATCAAACCAACCACAAAATAAGCATATCAAGTATTTATATATATATATATGTATATCCATATATATCCATATAGTATTATATCGTCTTTAAACATATGCCAGCTATCAGACGATAGTTGAGCTTTTCTTATCGGCAGAAAACGTGAGCGTAGGCAAATTTAGCAATCACTTCCGCTAGCTGCAACATGTTTAGCCAGCGAACCACCTGTCAATATTTATAAAATATAAAAAAAAAATTGTAAATCGTAACGTAGTAAATTGCGGCTAGATATTTACTACTGCTCTCTCACATTATATGGCATTATTTCTTGTCTTGCTGAAGAATTTTTATAATATCACAAATTTATTGCTAACGAAAATTGGCTAAATCAGCATACTTTCAGGCTATATAAATGGCAGGTGTAGCAAAGTTTTTAAAAGTCGATTTTCATTAGGTAATTCAAACTGCCTTTTTAATCCTAGAGGACCATAAATTTCATTTACAACGTGACAAATTTTGTATCTGCAAAATTTAAGCTTATTAAATATTCGAATATTCAGAAATTAAAATTTTGCACATAAATATTAACACAAAATATTAAATAATAAACTCCTGTTGAAACTGCAATACACTTAAATTTATGTTTATCTTTTTTTTTTACAACATACCATAAATTAATTGACATCAAAAGTGACAGCGTTGAAACTTACCTAAAAGAAAACAGAGAAAAGAGAAAAAATTAGTAACTATTAAAGTTTAATGTTATTCAGCATGTGCTTAAATGCTAATTAACAATGATAAGCATTAAATGCATATTTAGCATTTTTTTTATTGCTTCAATTAATTCAACAATTGAATTATTTCTATAAATCCCAAAAGCTCAGAACTTAAAAAATGTCTATACACACATATGTGGTATATATATTTCTATATGTTAAGCCAATTTCTCGCTGACCTCAACAGTTAATCAAATTGGCACTAAGCGCAGCATTTTTGATTAAAACGTTATTTATGGGCAGCCTTTTTTTGTGTGGCATATTTGAAATGTGTGTGGCACGTTTGATTCTCGTGCGGACGACATTAATAACATGATTAAGTAACGCCCATTTGACCCCCGATCACCTCGCACACAGAATATTGTAATTAATCGTATTCGTAATCAATTGCAATTGCAGCCGGACCAAAAATAAATAAAATAAAAAAAATTGTCCACCTTTATATAAATCAATGGCTTTTTTCATTGGCCGCGAGCAATATTTTTTCTGTCGATGCAGCAATAAAAATTAAAAGCTAACAAAAAAGAAATAAATATACAGAAATTGCTTAAAAATTTATGAATACAAACAGAAATAAAGGAAAATGCTTTGGGCGAGAATGCCCGACTTCAAGATACGCTGCAGTTAAATTTAAAAGTGAATTTTCCGAATTTTAAAATAAAATATTATATATGAATAAACTTCTTTCGTTTGTTTATACATATAAATATTGAAAATATTAAAAAATAATATGCTTATATGTTAATTTCATGGAAGGGAAAACCTTTAATTTTTTTGAGTGAAAATCTTTATACGAATGTTCACGAATATTACACCTTTTTAATGGTATCAAAAATCAAACATGGCGTTTTACACGTGTCTCCAATGGTCCTGAATATGTTGTGTGTATGTGTGTGTGTCTTACAACAGTTTATTGACATTTAATTTAATGCGAAGGCAGCAAAAATCAGAAAGAAGACAAAGGCAACACGCATTTGATAATTCGATTGCCAAAAGGCAGTGGAGAAATGTAAATTGAATTTTGATTTGTGCAATTGTAATAATTCAAAATTAATCTGATTAATTGCTGGCCATGTGTTGCATGCCTCAATTAAGGAAGCACCTCAGGTGCATTTGTTGCAAAAGTAACATTTCTCTCAATAGCCTTTATTTAAATGAATTTCGATGGGTTTATTTATTTAAAATATTTTCATCCAAATCGATTTGCAATGTGCTTCAATAAACGAATTAAATAAATAAAATACACATATATTCTTTTGCAAATAAAATTCGAACGTTCAATTTGGTTCAGACTGCGAATTGGGTCAATACATTTAAAAGCATGCAGGAAGAAATGAAACCCGTACAACGATGTGTCTCCCGGAGAAACCAGCAAAAATGTCGCCAAATAAATGTGCAACAAAACCAAAAAAGAAATGCAAGAAAAAAGCGTTTGAGGTATGAAATGTTTGAGTTAAGAAAGTAAAGACGGCAGCCACGCAAGGGACAGAGAGAGCTACCACAAGCGGGTGAAACAGATGCCAATACCAGAAACAACAATGCAAACAGACACACCGAGTGCGACAGAGGGAGCGAAAGAGAGAGCGAGAGAGAAGACATGCACATAACTTAACCATTTAAGTATCAGAATTTGTGGAATTTTGTAATTTAAGATTGTGAAGTAATTTATGATCTTTAATGGAGTTCGCTTTTAAAATAAAATGGAAATGTGCTAAATCAGTTTTTGGATTGACAATTAAATAATATAAATTGATAAAAATCTTTATGTTAAGGTAATCTTTTGTTAATAAGCTAATATTATTAAAGTGTTATTTGAATTTGATTCAAATTATTTATTTTGTTACTATAAAATATTTTATGTATTTAAATATTTCATTCCACTCGTCCCTGTGTTGATATCGGTGTCCTCACTTGCAGTTTCACAGCTTGGCAGTAGCAGCAGTAGCAGGTAACGGGCTAAAAGCTGCGTCAGGCATTATTGCATTTCATTGGCATTTTCGCAAAGCGCAGCTTCGAAAACATGTTTATACATATATGCGAGCGCTCACACAAATACAGCCACACACACACGCACGCACGCTCACACACACAAAGCATATAAATAAAGCCCCAAAGCACCGTTAGCAACACAAAAGTACAAAAAATGGCCAACAAAGAATCGTTTCCATCAGCAGCAGCAACAGTCCCGAAAATAAAACCGTAAGCGGCGTCATTTTGCCAATATGCAGTCGCGTCGTCAACGTCGACGCAGCGCCCGCCAATTCACATGGCACACACAGCGACGCGACGCTCTTTTCTTTGCAGTCTCTTTTGCGTGCACTTTATGCGTGCTCACGCGTCTTGCATTTATAAAAGTCTGAGCTGAGCTGAGCTTTTATCAGAAAGAGAGAGAAATATGAGCTGCATTTGCACAGCCAGAGACGTCTCAGTCGCTGCGCTGCTTTGCTTCGATCAGCTTGTTGTTCTTGTGTGTTGATATTTGTTGCTGTCTTTTATCTTTTGTACTGCGCGCGATCGGCACACACAAACATACACACACAGGCAGATAACTACATTGAACAGCACTCACATATAATTATGTATATTTAGCGCGTTTTCACTGTTAACTGTTGTTCTTGTTGTTAATATTTTACTTATTATTTTTTTTTTAGTAGGTCAGCGAAATTGTTTTTTGTGTGCAAACGCCGCTGCGTCAGCGTCAACGTCGCTGTCGCTGTCGCTATGCCATTTAGTAAAGCGCAGTCGCTGCAGCTGCGCATAACTGGATTTCAAAAGCAGCAACAACAACAACAACAACCAGAACGAGAACATTGCATTGAAGGTAAACCGGCGCATAAAAAAATACCCACAAACGAATCATGACGAAGAAGCAGAGGCAAAAACTGCATTAAATTTGTATTTGTTTTTGGCGAATGCAACGCCAAAAAAAGGCTAAAAACGTGTTTCGGACTGCAGCACAGGCAAACGAGCGAAAACGCAACAAAAAAGAAAGAAGAAAGAAAACATAATACAAAAAAAATTACATTTTAAATAAAGAACAAATTTCCATAAAATGAGCGCAAAGCTCTCCGAAGAAGTCGACCACAAAGTTCAAGCACCTGCCAAAAAAAAAATTTATATACGTGTATGTATAAGAAGCAAAAAAAACGCTCATTAAATAAAGAAATAAATGAGTAAATCAACAGCAGAGGAAAAAATGCGGCTACCATAACAATTCCATTTATTTTATCTACGTACTTAACTGAAAAAATACCGCTACAACTGCGACGCCAACGTTGGCGTCGACGTTGCCATATGAGCAATTGAGTAATTACAATCGACAGCGCAGCAACCAACCGCAGGAACAACAACGAAAACAAAAGCTACCTCCACCACACTAACACACACAATCGCACGCCGCACATGCAGACCCTATAAATAGCAGTGCAGAGGCAACAAAAGAACGCAGCAACTTTTGTTCCTCTTGTTGTTGTTGTTGTTGCTCCTGTTATTTTAAAGAGATCCCAGCAATTAAAAGTTATGATAAACAATTTTTTCCATTCGCACACGCACGCCATAAGAACAAGCAGAGAACGACGGCGGCACACTAAGAGCGAGAGAGCGCAAAAAGAGAGAGAATGGGTGAGTTAGCTCCAAAGCCTCCCGTAGGAAAGCAAGCACACACAAAGAGCGCACGCGCGCGTATAAATGGGAGAGAGGCAACGAGAGAGCGAGGCGCGTGTGTGGATCGTGAGCGTAAGCGTAAGCGTAGAAAGCCAAACGAGCGTGGCAAAAGAAAGCAGCAACAGCAAATATAACAACAACAATTTATTCTGCCAATGACGAATTATGCAAAGGGGCATGACTTGAAGCGGCGAAGCCAGCGTCGCTGCTGTTGCTGCTGGCAAAGCGATGAGTCAAAATGGCCAAAAATTGCGCGCCAAAAATAAGCGCAAAGAATTGGCATTAACAAATTGCACGGCAATGCCAGGCACTTTGCAAATAGCAATTGTAATAGTCATACGAGCAAGGGCGAGAAGACAGAGAAGAGCTAAATAAAACTAAAATAAGGTGAAATTGTTGAAATAAAGAGCAAAATAATTGAGTGAATCTTTTTTTAACAGCAAATACCTAAATTTATTTAAATGAGTTTGCAATTTTACATAATTTAAACTTGAGGAGACACAAAGAAAAGAGTAATTTCAATATCAATAATATTCATAAGCTAATCAGAACAGCAAGAATTCACGAATAAAAACATAAAACGAAACAGTTATTTACAGAAATAATATTTTAATTCTTAAATTAAATATTGATTATCTATAATTGTAATTTTAAGTTTTAATTTTTTTAAATGAACTTTGTAAACAGATTTTTAATTATGTAACTATAATTATGACAATGTTTTGTATCTTGTATTCTTTTAGTTAAATACTTTTATACTTAAGATGATAACTTTTGCATTGTTCTCAGAAACATTACACAATGGGCAGCTGGTCTAGAGAAACACACACACACAGACACACATTCTGAAATGTATCTGCAAGTAGTGTTTGTATCTATGCGCGCTCTGTTGTATCTACAAGCTACAACTACTACCTGTAACGTGTGCAATTGCCAACTAGAACAACACGTTCACCTGTGACAAAGTGCACGGACAGGTAAATAAGAAATGGGCAAGAGACAGGGGCTGAAAGAGAAGGGTAACAGAGGGGGGGCGATCAGAACGATAAAGTAAAAACGTGTTTTGTATTGCAGCCATCGTCGTCGTACGCTATTTATCGAGGTGGACCCCTCCCCCTCCTACCGCTACCATTAAACGCTGGAGCCCCGGCTTTTCGTCGGTTTCAACTGAGCAGAAAACGTGCTTTTAGAATGGCATGCCACAGCAACTGGAAATTGTATCTAATTAGTCTACCGGTCTGCGACATACAAAAAAAAAAACAAAACAAAAAAAAAACAAAAACGAAAACCAATTGCCTTAGCTTTACATCTAGTAACAAGCTTGAGTCTCAACCAAACACAACCTGCCCCTGTCCCTGTCCGTGTTGCATAGCCCTAGCCTACTTAGCACTTGCCACTAGTGCCCCTGTTTTATTGTTTTTGTTTTTTAAGAGCGGGGGAAATATTTGTACGCCCCTCATTTCACGTTTTCTCTTTATGAGCTGGGCCAATAAATAAATTTAAATGGGAATGCGACAGCGTTTATAGTATCATAAATATATTCACACCCGCAACAACAACAACAACAACAACAACTGCGACAACTAGTTGTCAACTTGTCAGCTAAATGGCATTGTTGGATCAAAATTATGTACATGATTATGCACATTTTTTTGTTTTGTTGACGCTGCAATTAATTATGCTACTTATTTATTTATTTGCGCTTGATTTGTAATTGAATTTGCTATTATTTATTATTCATTTTCAATTGAACCAAACGTTTTTTATTCATTTATACAAATGCAAATATTGCAGTTGATTGATTGCAGTGTAATAAAAAGATTCAGATCTTTAAGACTAGCAAAAGAACTGACCAATATAGCATAAAATATAATATATTATTTCCAAAACAAATATCCACAAAACTTAAAATGTTTTTTAATTTTTTACTGCATAAATTGAGCTTTCAAATATTTTTACATTTGAAATTTGTCGAACTTCGAACTTTAACGTAAAGCTAAATCAATCTTGTCTTTCTTTAAGCATGTTTCACCAAATCTAATATGCTTTCTATTACATTATATTAATTGTTAGAGTCATAAGTATTTACAAATTTTGTGTTTCTTTTTTAAAAGCACTTCCTAACTAGAGCTACTTTGGTCTCAAAAATGTTCCTGTGCTCAGCTGGGCGTTGCTAAGCTAATGATTAATAGACACCGTTAAACACAACATCGATTCATCAATGAATTTCCGCTTGTGAGCTGAGATAAGAACACAGCCTATAGCTTCTTCCTTCTCTTTCTCTCCCACTCTTCCACACTTTCAGTTCTCTCTCAAAACAATATTGAGCAACAGCTTGAAATACAATTTCTGCAGATCATTTGGTTGCTTGGCTTTAGGCCGTGATCATTAACATGGCTCAAATGTTAAGCGCTGCAGTGCAGTTTGTTTCTGCAGATACAATAAAAACACAAAGATACACACACACACACACAGACACACACGGCAATTGACTAACGTCAAAGCGAGCATTAAAACGACCCGCAATAGCATTAAAAAATAAACACAAAAAACAAAAAAAAACAAAAAACCGGGCAAAAGTCAAGCCACACGTCACTTGACGACGTTCAAGTTCAATAACCTGGCCAACAGTTACACTCGCACACTCGCACACACACACACACACACACACACACACACACCAAGGCAATTACCAAATAATGTGCCACATGCACATGAAGCAAAACGCCGGCAAGGAAAAGCAGCAGCAGCAGCAACAACAAAAGAAATCTCAAAAAACTGAAACCGAAAAAGAAGCAGGAGAACACAAGAGAAAAAAAGTAATGAAATAAATACAAAAAAATAAAGTAAATTGAAACAAAATATGCGACGCGGCTCCGTCGCGCCCGCCGACTGCTTACATAACAGCAAATAATGTTAAAGCAGCGGTAAAGCAAAGCACAGCGGCAAGACTGAACGAAAGAGTGAGAGAGAGAGAGAGAAACAGATAGAGCAGGAGAGCTGCAGGAAGAGCGAGCGCGCGAGTGGGAGAGCAAGCAATAAGCACACATAATGACAAACAATAACAAAATAAAAAATCCGAGAAAAAAAGCCGTTTCCAAAAAAAATAAAATAAAACACAAAACGAGCAATCGAAATTACATTCGAAAAGGGGCAAAGCCAAAGCACACACAACAAAAAAACAAATACAAAAATCTGGAAACACAAAAAACCCGAACAAAAACTGATCTGTATACGAGAAATTCGATTTGTAGCGCAGCTACACAGATACAGATACAAATATACAAATGTAAATAGGTTGATTTGTGAGTTACTTTGGCTTTTGCATTTGTGAAATTGTGAAAGATACCCTTTTAAACAGATCTAAACGAATTGATCGCAGAGCAGTAATCAATTAGGCCGTTGATTAACACATTAGGCTTAAGTATCTGACAGATACAGGCGTATTTTTTGAGTAATTTGAGTAATAATAATTAAAAAATTTCAAATTACTTTTAATGTACAAAAGAATTATAAATTATAGCTGTATCTTAAGGTTGCTAAAGTATCTATACGGTATAAAAACAAACTTCTACTAAAAACAAGTGTAAAAATTAAAAACCCCCAAGGGCCTCTTTAAAGATACAAAAGAATACGCAAATGAAAAAGAAGAAAAAGTTTTTCTGTAAGTCAAATGAAACGAGAGGCTAAAAAAGCTGAATATATACAAGTCATTGCAGCTAACCGAAGTTAAGATACAAAAGTATCTTTAAGCAACCAAAACATCTTCAAGTCAAAAATATAAAATAATGCTCTTGGTGCTTTTGAACAACAGATTACAGTAGCTGTAAATAAAGTTAGTTTAAGATACAAAAGTGTTTTCAAGTCAAAAAACGGTTTTAATGCGCAGATGAGAGCAGACAAAAGTATCTGACAGGCGTATGAAGAGCTTACGTATATGCAATTCACAACAATTTCTTGCACTTGACAATGTTGAGCGCCAAAGAAAACAGTGTGTTGCACAACATGCAAAAACGTATCTGACAGATACACAACTTTCAGTTGCGCTGCCGTTGGCAGCAACAAACAAGGTGCATAAAAAGTTGCGGAGCAACAAGCTAAGAACTGTTTCTATAGGGAACCAACGGAAATAATCTCAAGCTAGAATTTATGACGCAAAATGTATCTTAAACTTAAGACACACGCTTGCCAGAGATACATTTTGACTGCTCCCCCAGTGGAAAATTTCATTAGTCAGCGGCTGGCGCTGGTCAGAAATAATAATTAAAAATTAAACAGCAACTCAAATTATGGCGCTGCCTAAACAGAAAATTTCAACGCAAAGAAGCGCCACAAACTATAAGATACTTTCATTTGGGGCACTGGTGGCCAACTGCAAAGAGCCGAAAGCTCATAATGCGTAGGAGCAAAAGTTTCGTTTCCCTTTGTGTTTTGGTGGGTTGGCAACTTTTGTTAGCCAGGGGATTTCACGGTATTTCACTCACGAACTTCATTTCAGCATAGGCAAAAATATTAGAATTCTTTGAGCGTAGGAAATAAGCAATGATGGAAAGCAAAAGCGGGCAACTCTGGAGGAAAAACGTGGCGCAAGCAATAATCATAATAACAACAACAAAAAATGTTTTCGGCCAAGAAATGTTGTAATGAGTACAAGTGAAAATAAACTGGATAAACAAAGCGCAAAAGGGGGGAAAAGGGGGAATCGCCAGCAGGGTGGCGGAGGTGTTCGAGGGGAAAGCAAGTGGAAAAGCATGGCAAATGAAAAACTAATTGTAGCGTAGCGAATTAGGCAGGCATCGAAGTTGGTAACAGATGAAGAAGGAAACGGAATTCAGAGAAAGAACGACGACAAAAATAAAAAAAGTACATTTCTATGCAAGTCACGGCTAAGCCGCAGGGTGCTTACCCCACCTCACCCCACCCTCCCTTCGGCACACTCACAAGCCTGTAATTGACGCAAGTTTCGAAAAAGTGCTGCAACGGCAACGATCGAAAGGGGCCGGGAACGAGGGGGGGCGCAACAATGGTTGCCCATTCGTCGTGTGCGTGGCATATTGAAAACAAAAGGCAACGACAGCCAGTCAGATAAGGCGAGGCAAGCCGAGGTGAGCCGAGGCGCGGCAGGTAATAGAAAACCGTTAGCAGCCGCTGGTAATTGGCATTTAAAAGTATGTCGCACACCAAAAACAAAAAACAAAAAGAAAATAAAATAAAACAAAAAAATGAAAGAGAGAAAAAACAAAAAACCCGATGAGCTGTGCATGTGAATGGCATGAAATGGACATGAAGGTGTCAAGGCAGCTAGTGGAGGGGATGGAGGGGGGCTGTTTTTTTTTAGATGGAAGCATTGGCTGACAAATGGGGCGCACTTTACTATGAGATATTCAGCGGGTGTTTGACTCGGTGAAGGCAAGTGTTACGGGTCAAAATATACTCTTGACATGACTTGGACAGCAAAGGGCAAACAATATGATCACAGTATGTGAATAGAAGTTAAATCGTTGATCATAATATGATTACTCAATCAAAAACTAATATAAATATATATTAGTATGTATATATCTCATTATTGTGAGGAAAATCTCATTTTACATTTATTGCAGCTCAACTTAAGAAGTCAAGTTTATCCCCTTCTTTTCTGCTTATCCAGCAGCGATTGTCATTCAAATTATTCCGCAAACTTTTCTTTGATTTATTTGTAACTGCATTCATTATTCAATTGCAGCTCGTGTACGAGTCAATTTGTGTGCGCGCAGTCGTGAATCCAAAAAGGATGCAATGCAGATGCATTCAATTTGAACTTGACTTGTTTATCCTCTGACCTCGCATGCAATGAATTCAAACATTCTGGGCCCAAGCACACTCACCGATGCACATGCACACACACATCAGCCCGATTCTGAGTTAAGCTTTCAAGCAGTTTTACACTTCTTGAAACTGCACTTACCAGAACAGAAGATCTCTTCACGAAACCCGCCCCTCCCCCTTTAACCCCTTCGCAGTCATTCTTTCAGTGCAATTTTCCTGCTAAAAAATATTGCTTCATTAATGCAAGTAGATGACCTCGTTCAACTGTTCCATTTCACAAGCAATTCGCCAGCATCTTATCCGAGCTTTTGCACACTTTCCATTCGCAGATGCATGCATTGCGACAGATGCAGATACAGCGACAGCTAAAGATACATACACAGATGCAGTTGCAGATACAGTTGTTGTTGGGGCACCAAAAACAATATACATATACACATATGGCCACATGAGATGGCAACGACGGAACGACAATGCGCCATATATCAAATTATATAAACGTGTACTTAAAAAACTATACTTCCGACCTTCGAGAGAGACCCAGCATGACATCCGGGCAAATACACGACTCGCTACATCATCTATACAAATGTATCTAGATACATATTATAACTGCGGGAATGTGTGTGCGTATGCCGTGTAAGTAAATGACAAGAATATAAAAAAATAAGTATGAAGAAAAAAAGAGCAAAGCATAAAAGAAAGCGGCGAACGCAGTGTGGGGTAGTGGGGTTCAGAGAAGGTGCGGGGGTAGCTTGCGAGGGGGGCCAACTGCATAACACAGCGCGACATAAATTGAACTTTTTGCTGAAGCTTGTCGCAAACACAAAACGCGAGACATTTGAGCAAAAGAACAAGCAACAGCAAAGAAAAAAGAGAGAGAAACAGTAGACAAAAGGGGGAAGGACAGCCATAAGAGAGTTCTTTCTCTCTGTCGCTCTCTCTCTCGCTCTGCCACTTGTGCGTCGCTTAGCACTTGAGGCACGACTCATAATTTGTTGTAATTGAAGTTTAAATCGTCATCCCACCGCGACCTCCAAGCAAAGTTATCCAAAAAAAAAGGGAAAACTTGGGCATCTGGCTTATATTTGGAATTTTCTTTTGTGCTTATAATGGCAGATTATTTTCTGGGCTTGGCAATATTATAAAATCGTGTTACAATTGATAATTCTAATTTTATGTTAGGAAAACAACTTCAGCACTTTTAACGAGCTGGCAAACAATTTTAAATGGGAGAATTTAGTTGAAGCAATTATGGAAAATTAACACTGCATAATAATGAAGACAGAAGCGTTAAATGAATTTAATTTAAACAATTTACAAAAAATTTAAGTTATTTATTTAAATTAAAATAAATGTTTGACTTCGATTTATTTTCATTTTTAGAACTACATATAACATTTTATAATTACTCTTCCCTAACTTTCTCATTAAAAAGTTGTTGAAAAAACTTTCTTCAAAAACTTTAGAAAACTTCCTAAAAAAATCAAAGAATTTCCGCAGCAACAACGTAAAAACTCAGAAAAAACTTTACGACTTTACTTTGCAATCATTCTTTTGTGGGTCAAATTGAACAAAATAATAATGTTATTCGTAGCTGCCACTCATGAATTGCCGATATGTGCTGACCGAAATATGAATGAAAATTAATTTGTAGACACGTCGAAGACAACAACTCTATAAACAGTTATTGCAGTTGTCCAATATGGAAAGCAACAGAAGCAACAACAGCAGCTGCTAATTTTGTATGCCAGTCAGGCATGAAATTCATTTGCTACTCTCCCGTTTTAAGTGTGACCAAAGCAACAGAAAAACACAACAGAAATTGAAACAAATTGAAAAAAAAAAAAGAAAATAGAAAATGCAATCAGACATCGATACAAAAGAGAACAGCTATCATCACAATTGGCTGTTTCGAATACTAACAAAATTGTTGGCAACTGAACTGACCGCAAATATAACAGACTCCATTTGAGGTTGTCTTTCTGTATTTTTTTTGCAGTGCACATCTGTACAGCTTTATCCCAGTATTATTTCACTCAAAGACAAATTGCATGAAATTTGATGATGATGCCGCCAATACTTTCGTTACCAACTGCAATCAATACAGAATATTTTGTGTGCACTGAGACTTAACTTGGCTCTTTGGTATTAACTTGACTTCAACATACGTGAATTTTGGCTTAGCGTTTGATCATATAATCTGCTCAGACGTGAAAGGTATTTTGCCAAATCATTCCGAGCTAAGCTGGCACACACGAATGCCTTAAATTATCATTATCATCGTCATCATCTGCAACATCTGCAGCAAATTTCAATTAGTTCAATTACAAATGCCAGAAACAAAGTAAAAAGGGTGCAATCTACATATGTAAGTGTGTACACACTGGTCAAAAAATCAACCCTGTTTCTTATGTGCAACCCTCGTCTTAAACAACTTTTTGGCAATTAAAACTTTGAAATGAAAAGACAATAAAAATCAATTATTGTTAATAACGGGCGAAACACCCAAATTAAAAAGGTAGCAATAGAGTTGATGGATGCGAGGTGTGTTTAAAAAGTGTGTAAAAATAAATTCAATAGTAACAAACATCATTTTTAAATATTTTTTTAAGAAATGTTTAAGCGATTTTTCATTTCTAATGTGTAATTTTAAATAATTAATAATAATTTGTTAGCATTCCATAAAAAGATTATACAAAAAAGCAATTTAAAAACATTATTTAATAAAATCATAGATTTGGATTCTTTTTTATATAGAATTATATCAAATATTTATCTAATTTCCATTTTTGAAAATTAAATCAAAATTGTCTCAAATTTGTTGAGTTTTGTAGATTTGAAGTCAGCTTTTGAAACTGGTTTTTTTTTTTAGAAAAATGTAAACTTTTCATGACTATAAACACTTGAGTAACCCTCGTAATATGATGGAGTGCAATTAATGCCACCCTTATATATCTGCCCATGGTGGTCAAAAAATGCAGCAGAAGTCGAGAGCGGACATTGCCCGGACGATGCATTTAATTAAAAGGAAAAAAGTTGAAAAGCCCGAAAAGGAATGGAAAGTATGGAAAGAATGGTGCGGAGCGAAGAGGAGCAGAGAGATGGAAGCCCAATGACTGATGCATTTCTGAGTCCTTGGACGCACATAATTTGCAAAAGACCTTGCGGCATTTCGATGGGTGGTTTTTGGGTGGTGGTGCACTCTCCGGCTCGCGGTGGTGCGGCCAGGTAACCAAAATGCTTGCATTCTAATGGGGAACATTTTTGGAAACTGTGCGAAAGGGGTGGCGGTGGCATTTCAGCCGTAGGCCTCGAGATGCACCACCAAAAAACATGATTACTGCACCAGGCCAGGCCAGGTAGGGGGACTGGTGGGGGCAGCTGGACACAAACGACGCTAAAGAGGGGGTGTTGAGGGCTGTCGCTGACTAAGCTCAGCCACAGAGAGCGCGGTGCTAATGCTGCCTCCACGTCGGTCAGACGAATATGCAATCTATTTTTAACTGTCTGGCGGGGGCATCTGCTCGCCGTAGCGGGGCCAACGAGTGGCGCGGAGCGGGGCATACACACAGTATGCTCCGAAGCTGGCCGGGGAGCATGCAAAATTTATTTGCCATGGCTGTTGATGCCACTGCCGCCGCGTGCGTCACGCAGCCAGACGCAACGGCGTCGCGTGCTGCTGCTGCTGCTGCTGCTGCTGCTGCTGCTGCTGTTCATGTTATGCATTTCTGTGCCCTGGAATTGAGCGCTGGTGGACGGGTTTGTGACGGGAGTGTGCATAACAGCTAATTGCAAGCTGCGGTCAAAAATTGGTAGCTTCGACAACGGTTGCCGCATGCAGTCAACTGTGGCAATATCACGAATGTTTTTAAATTGTGGAAATGTTGATTAACAAGGATGCAAGAGAGAGAAAGGGAGCTAGTAAAAAATATACATATAATATAGACAGAAATGATCTTTCAGGCCATAGCCAAAATAAATTATTTGTTATCTAATTACAATTTATATTTATATTTAACCTAGATTTAGATATATTAATACATTTTTAACTATTTTATATTTTGTCGTTTAATGAAATATCGAATCATTGATTTTAATGTATATTAATTTATCGTTTATGATCTTACGATTTTAAAACGTTTCTTTAATATTCAATACTTAAATGTAAATCCGCAAGTGTATCGGTTTTGTTTATATCGATAAATCGATTTTTGCGTACAAACTGAAACATCGCAACATCACAACTATTTTATTTAGATAGGCCAAATAGTTGTTGTCTGTCCTTGCTCAAAACTTTAATAACTCTGCCATTAATGGCGTCTGTCGTCGCGTTTGTTGTCATTCCGCTGCCTTTTGGGGCACTCAGACAGACGCCAGACCGAACGCCACAGTTCAGTTATGCCTAGGCGCTGGGCAGAAAGCTCAAGAGCCGGCAGTGCCACATGTTGAGGGTTGGAAAAATCGATTTTGGCCATTGCCAGTGGCGTCGGTTAGAGCAAAATTTTCTGTTTCTGTTGCTGTTATTGTTGTTGTTCTAGTCTGCTTTTGCCGGCGCTTTATCTGTGCATGCCGATAAAAAAATTTGTTGTTTGTTTTTGTGCTCATATATGCAGAAGCGCCAAATATAATAGAAATAGAAGGCCTATAAAACAAAAAACAAATAAAAAAAAACATCAAGAAAACAAAGAAAATAGAGTGGAAACCGTAGGAAAAACTGTTCAATGGACCGCGGCACATTGGGCCGAAATGCGATGCGAAATGTTGTCGTTCGTTTTTCCTTGCCTGAATATAACGATATTTTCTTTTGCCATAGCTGTTGCTGTTTTTGTTGTGGGAAATTCTTGGGTGGTTGTCGCTGGTTGAGAGGAAAAACTGTTGTCGTTATTGTTGCGCGCAAAGTATGCAACAAATTTTCTCTTGACAACGCTAATGGTGTGTGTGCGCGTGTGTGTGTGTCTCATTTGGCTTTTGAGCTGTTGCTTCCGCCTGCTCTCAGCGCACACACACAGGCCACACACCCACACACCCTTGACTTGACATCGCAATTAGCACATGAAGCAGCATCTTCTCGTCATTTCAAGAGTTTTGGCCATGTTGCTCTTTGGCCCGTTGCTTTAGTTAAGCTGTAGTTGTTAGGTTCGGGTCGCCGCTTGCCACTTGGCATCGTTTAAGCTTTTGCTTTTGCTTTTCTTGCTGCGAGCTGCGTACGTGCCTTAGAACGCAGCGCGTCTGTCGCCAAAACGTGCTAAGCACGAACACCTGTCGTCCTGTTAAACTCCCCCTCCTCTGTCCCCCAACCCAGTCCTGCTCAGCCACATTTTCCGACTGCCTCATGCTGGCCGTCGTCGTTTTGGCCAGCACTTCTATGTGATTAAGTGCACTTTGCCTGCGCACATAAAATATAAAAAAAAATAAAATAAAATCGTATGCTTAAATGCACTTGCAAGGGGCTAAACGTTTTAGGAAGGCTCAAAACAGATCCGGCGAGTGGCCAGACAGGCGCGAAACAGCATAGAAATAAAATTTGAAACAAGGGCTAATGAAAGGAAATATGACTTGGGATCAACAATTTGTCTTCAAAGCATTTGCTGCCTTGGCTAAAAACTGTAGAACTATAAGCTTCTCAAGAATTTAAGCTGAAAAAAGCCTTATTTGATAAACAAACTAAAGACTTAATTTAATATACGTATTAGTGCTTTTAAAGGATTAATAAAATACTCCTTTTGATTTATTCTCTTTCAAGTTCAATATTTTAACGATTCTTTAGTAACAAATAAATTATTATTAAATTAAATTAATTTGTATTAAAAATTGTATGCATCAATAAATTACAAAATAGGTATTGAGCTTTGATTTAGTTCGAACATTAAATTAAATTATTTTTGTATTTTTACTGTGTTTTTAAATATTTAAACGAATTTCAAAACATTGATCAACTAGGAATAGTCGAATCATTTTATGAAAGTATGTTTTAATATTTAGATATAAAACAGAAAAACAGTTATATACGCTATATAGAACACAATATTATTCTGTTGATATAAAAAATTATAACCTTTTAACCGCATCACCTTTATAAGAATAATATTAAAAAATTTCAATATTAGAATATTATAAAAACTTTAAATAAAATGTTTGTTTTTTTTTTTTAAATATTTTTCAAGCGAAAAAACATGAAAATGCAATTCAAAACTGTTATCCATATTTTACTGCATATTTTCATTAGCTAATGCTCAAATGATATGCAGTTGAGAGCGAAGGCTTTAATACTGTTTAAGCATTCAAAGATTCCATTTCCAACGTCCTTGGCAACCTTTGGGAATCTCAATCAAATGGCGTACAGCCTTTGCGGACGTACAACACCCTGCTGCATGAGATGTAATTCATTTGACAGTCGAACGTACAGAAAGTTCGCTCGCTGCTTGATAACCTTAAGAGCCTCTTGCAAACTGCACTTCAACCCCCAAAAAAACAACAACAACAACAACCACAACAACCACAACAACAACGCAAACAACGTCAAGAACAGCAACGAGCAACGGTCGAAAACTTTATCACGAATATTCTGGTTCCGGTCGCCATCCCCCTTTGGTTATCGGCAGCAGGGTGCGGGTACTTGCCAGAACTTGGGGTGAGCTTTCACTCACAGCCGCCCCCCTCTACCCGCAAAAGTGATTCAATAGACCAACTAAACCAATAGATGGCCATAAATGTGTGTGCCTTGCAGCCATCGGTGGCAGATAGGGGTGGCTAATGTGGAGCCAATGCACGCGAGTGTACATGAGAATTTTCGCAGGTAATTATTGTTAGATATTGGCGGGGTGGTTGAAAATATAGGAAATGTTGTTGATAGCATTGCGGCAGACAACTCAATATCGTTCTAATGGAATAAATATATATGTGTGGGGTACTGCCAATTATTTTCGAGAGTTCGATACAATTTATCGATAATAAATACGTCGCTCTATAAATTTTGGTCGCTAAGTCAGAAATGTAAATTTATCAATTATAAGAAAGCAGCGCATTCAATTGGTTTTATTTAATGTTATGTTTCAAAATATTACCACTATAAATATATTTTTTAAAACTATCGATACATATCGATTTTAAGACAAATTGGCTATCGTACTCACCCTAGCATGCATGGTGACGTCGTTTTCTCCGGGCTGGACGCCGGTGCGAATCTTTTTATTTTGGGGTCCCTCGCTGACGACGATGGTGGCCCCGCCACCACTAACACTGCTGCCTGCGACGGCACCACCGACACCACCGCTGCCGTTGCTAGCACCGTTATAGGGCATTGTGGTCGCCGTGTTGAAATTATACGTAGCCTCCGTCGTGCTGAGTAGTGTTTTTTTCGATAGAATCTTGACGTTTACTTTTGGCCGTAGCCTCTCTTTTAATAGCACAGTTTAGTTATTGGACAAGAACGTTGAACGTTGGCTACACTAACGGTTGTTGTGTATGTTGTGAATGTCTGTGTGTTTATCTGTCTGAATCCGTGTGTTTGTGGTGTTACTGTGTGTAGCTGTGTGTCGATGTGTGTGTGGCACTCACTTGCGAACGAAGAACATAACACAGTATGCACCGGACACAAAATGTTGATTAAACGCGCGCGATTTCAATAGCTGCTCCTCAATTTTGAAGAGTCGTAAATATTTCTCATAGATATATATATATGTATAATATATATATATTTACTTAAGTGTTGCTTTTATTTTCCTTTTTGCACTTGATTCAACTTGAACTTTCAACCGCATTCGACGTTTTCTTCTTATTGCACTTTCAATTTTCGTGTTAAACGAGATTTATTTTTTATCTTGCTTGCTTCTTTATTGTGTTTGTAGAATCAGCTGCAAAAATGAGAAGAGAGAGAAAAGAGGTTAATAAAGCATGTGAATTAAAAGAAAATAATCTTAAACAGCAAATTGAGTGAAAATTCTGTATGCAAATTGCGGTGAATGTGGGGAAAACTTTCTCAAGCAATCAGAAATTAATTTAACGAGTATTTTATGAGTGTTCAGTAAGTATTTATTCAATACCAAGTGAAAATCAAACAGTTGTTGTTGCGCAAATTGAATGCTGCGGTTTTAAATCTCATTTTAAAATATGATCAATTTTTTGATGAATAAATTTAAATTGAATGCATATATATAACATTTTAATTTTTATAATTTCGTTGGAATAATTTCTGAGGTTTTTATTTTTAAGCCAATTTTAAAGAGGGCTTTAGAAAAGAAAAAATTATTTTTTTATATTATTAACAACTATTAATTTTTCCAAATTAAATTTGTTACAGTCATTTCTGTTTTTCATAGAAAACAGTAACTTTAACTAGAACGAATGGCTTATAAAATAATTTGAAACTGTATTTTCTAATATTACATATACATATTTTTAAGCCATATAAAACAGTTAAAAGCTATTTTTATTAGAGGACTATTTAAAAAAGGCAACTTAATTATTACAAATAAATATTGTAAAATTTCCATATTTTTCTTGCAGCATGCGAAACATTTGTCTGTCCATTCTATTGAATATGGTAATAAAACCTAAAAGCTAATAAATAATTGAACTAATTGCAATATTTACTAGTGTGTTCTTTTTTGTTTTCAGTTTGTTTTTTATCATAGAATTGTGCCCAATTAGACACTAAATTATCAACAATCATATCAATCATATCGATTGGCTTTCAATAGGCAAATTTTTACTTATCAGCAAAATGAAAATAAACAAAAAACAAAGATATATGGCAGAAAGATAATTTAGCCAATTTCGTAACGCGTATAAAAGGAAAACATATGGCAAAGTTACGAAAACAAAAAATCATATTAGAAAAAAAGCTTTGACCTGAGTGGAGCAGTAATTAAAACATGTATACAAAATTAAAGTTCGCTATTTAATGTAAATAAATTTGAGCAGATTTAAAGCAAAAAATTGAAGGGAATTGAATTACGATATGAGTATATATTTTATATATTTATATATATATTTTAAGAGTATATGAATCAGTGTTTTGAAATCAAAGATAAAATAAATGCTTTTAACAAGAAACTTTTCCAAACAATAAATGTACAGTGGACACTCGATATTAGCACTTTCTTTACTTGTGCTGTTAAACAATATAATGAAACGTGAATTAATAAGTAAATGAAAATATAACATTTCATTATTATGTAACATAAATATATACAAATATTTTAAATAGTAAACAAAAAAAATACTTAATAGAATTTTAATGCTAATTTGAACTACCGAATCTTAAGCAAGATTCTAATTATTGAGCGACCACTGTAATAAAATATAACACAATCATTTTTTGGGGACATATTTATGTAGCCAAATTAAATTTTTTGTGTCTGCAAATTATGATACGTTGCAACAATGGGGAATTCATTTTAATTGGAGAGCCGAGCGCATAAATCAGCAGCAACACCAGACAAAAACACAATGCACAACACACACACACACACACACACACTCGGCACACACGTAGCCAAGTAAAAAATTGCAGAAACATCCCTCGTGAAGCTGGCAGCAGCCGAAAAAAAGCGCCGGCAAAACAGCAACGGTAAAAGGAAAAAGGGAATATGGTCGAAAATATCAAAATGAAATCAAAGGACGACGGCAACAAAGCGCACGGACGGACTGACAAGTGACAGCAGCGAATGCGAAGCGGAAAAGCAAAATGGAAACGAAATGAAAATGAAACACACGGCAAAAGTTTAACAGCGGAAAATCGCGTACAAGTAAACTTGAAAAAGTTGTTATTCTTTTGGCTGCTGTTGTTGTTGCTGTTGCACGCAACCCTTAAGGGGGAAAACGGGAAAATAGGAATTGCTAGAGAATGGAGAACGGCGCAACGCTTGCAGCTTGCCGCTGCTGTTGATTTCTGCTTTGTTTGTGGGGGCGCGCGTTGGCCCAAAATGCCGGGGGTTGATTTTTCATTAATGAAACAAAACGCCGCAAAGCACGCGCTGGAAATGCGAACGAACTTTTTTCTACACGCACGCTGTCCGTCCGTGCGCTTTTCTCGAATTTTTTTTTTTTTTTTTTTGTGGATGCGACTGTTTTTTTTTCTAAAGTTACTTTTTTTAAATATAATTTTGCATACCGCGCTTTAAAATGGCGGCCAAGAACAACAGTTACGACCTTGCACTGTTGAATTTGTCAATTTGTTGTTCACACTCAATATTTCATATATAGATTTAAATTTTAATATATTTGATTTATGTGTTTTGCTGTAGAATTTATTTATCTGCACATTGTTTTTTTTTCCTAATATTTGTATTATTATTATTTTTTTTTGGTTTTTTGTTAAACTGACTAGATACTAAAGAAACTGCACTCTGTAATTTTTCAACTGTCAATGGCCTTTGAGCTACTAATTTTTCTTTTTTTTTGGTGCTTGCAGTTGACAGTTTGTTAGACGGCGCCTACTTACATTTAATTTTGACAATTGACAATTGAATTCGCTCTCACGCACACAAACACGCACAGTGAAGAAACAAATGTAACTGATATTTTGTTTTGTTGCTGTTGGGAGTTGTTGTGTGTAAGTAATTTTCATCCGTTATATTGAAGACCTCTGCTGTTGTACACTTCGGCGCCGCGCTGGCGAATGACGGTCAAATAAGAAATGAAAACCTGTGAGAGCGTTAAACGTCAGCGTCGGCTCTTTTCGTCGTGTGCAGCAGCAGCAGCAGCACACATACACACAGCCACACATACGCACACAGCGTCGACAGCGGCAGCGACGTCGCAACAGCACCAAAAGAGAACGAGCACGCACAGGTAGCCGCTAGGCAGCAGTAGCAGCAGCAGCAGCAGCTGCACGCGTTTTAATAGGGGTTGCAATGGGAGAGTCAAACACAAAGAGAGGGAGAGAGCGAGAGAGACTATCAGAGAGTAAGTTCGTGAGAGCGTGGTGTGCAGGCAGCAAAGAGTAAAAGTACCTTGTACGTTTTTGTGCGGCCCTTTTTGTTTGGCTATTTCGTGGGTGGCAAAGCAGCACCTACCGGTTACGGTTTGTTGTTGTTGTTGTTTTTGCTGTTGCTGCTGGTGCGAAGCAAAACACCAAAGCAAATGACGCGCTAAGAAAACTTTAGACAACTCTGCTTAAAATCAAAACACACACGCACATTAAAAACCATGTACACACTTGTATTTAATTGTATGAGTATTATATGTGCAATGCAATACAAGTGCAGGCACAGCACAACACAATGAAACGGTAAAAAAACACTTTCACCCGTTAGGCGTCGGCTTTTTTCTTTTTCTTTTTGCTTACCTTGTGTTTGGGGTTTTTGACTCGTTTGCTGCACTTCAGTTATAATTAATACAAATTGTTTATTATCATATGGCTTTCTGTTGTCTAAATTCGCATGGAAACGAATATTTTTATTATATTTTGTTTGTTTTCTGTGTTGTTTTGTTACTGCTATCGCGTGTCTGCTTGCTGCTTACTTCTCGGCGGCCCTTTTTAATACACAAACAAAACGAATGCGGCGGGCCAGACAGAATGACAGAGACAGAGACAGCGGCAGAGCCAGAGCAGCGGCAGTGACACAAATGACAGAGATAGTTGGCACTAAAAAACCAGCGAGAGTGTTGCGAGAACGAGAGCAGCAACAATCAAGTTCGAGAGAGAGCGAGAGAGTGTGTGTATGTATGTGTGTAAGTGTCTGGTCTGTTTGTGTATGTTTAGTGAGCGTTTATGTGACGTCGACGTCAATGCGGCGAGGCGAGAGAGCGAATACAGCGCACGCAATGGAAAAACTGGCGCGGCGACGACAACGACGACGACGACGCGCGGAAGTATTTAATTAAGCCAAAAAGTATTTAATTTAAATTGATGAATATACGTGTGTATGCACATTTACATGCAAAGTGCACATAAATACAGATGGTTTACTTTTGCGTTACACAGACACAATAATACAACAAAAATACACAAAATGCCGTCTCTCGTTGTTGGTTCGATTTCGTGTGCGCTTTTCTGCTGCTGCTAGTAAAGGTTTTCAACCGTGCGCTACAGTGTCTCAATTCGTACTGAGAAAATGAGCAGCACACTGGGCACTAAAAAAAAAATCACACATTGCCACATTGTGTGGGAGCAGTTCGGCATGTGCGCTCTTGTAAGTGCGCTCTCATTTTACAAGCGTGCGCACATTGAACGAACGAATCTTTCAACGAACGTACAAGCGAACGAGCGAACACAAAAACATACACACATACATATACACATACATGCATACAAACGCACGCACGCACTGCTGGGAGAGTAACCAGAGCGCGCAAGTGAAATAAAGTGGCTTTGCTCTCTCACTCACACTCTCCCACTCAGCGTTGTAATGAGCGCGGGAGCGTGTTTTCAATGTACATAAACATACGCATGTATGTGTATTCAATGTGTGCGTGTGCGCTTTGCTCGCTGTGTTGTTTTTGTTGTTTGTGACTGGCAAAAAAAATTGCACAGTGGGCAAAAGCTTGTACAACTGTGTGACAATAACTAACAAAAAAAAATCGAATTATAAATAATAAATGGTATGATTAAAGATTTACATTAACTTAACTCAAAGTTGTGTATTAAATATGAAGTTGTCATAAATATACGATATTTGTTTATTATTATTTATTTATAATTATATTTTTGAATTTTGAATATTATTTAATGTGTTTAATTTAAAACTGTTAAATATTTTTAAATATCAATTGTTGTACTGCTTTCAAGCGATAAGCACTTTATCGATAAATATTCTAATTGTCAGCTCATACTTCGTGCACATTGGAAGTTAAGAGCGCATATATATTTTTTACGCTTGTTTATCTCTTAAACGCGCGTTTCTCTTACACCTGCGCTCTCGTTCACCCACGCGCAACAACAACTGCGTTTTCGGCTACTCTCAACTCTCGTTGCATTTTCATGCAATTTGAGTTCTTTTTTTCACAATCGCTACGAATTTTTATACAGCGTCATGTTAATTAACAGTTCAACCGAAGTTACAGCGGATGGCTTTAACATCAACAGCATTTGTGGCAATGTTAATAACATTAAACGGTATTGTAAATTATTTTAAAAGGTGAGAAAATAGAAAAATTAATAAATAATTAAAAATAGTTTTAAAACAAATATCAGATATGTTTTTTAAAAAACATTATATATTTCAGTTTTAATTTAAATCTGACGCACAAAATGACGATCTTTAATAATCCGACTGCATCCGACTTTTACTACAACCACGGACTGCATTAACCACTGCACCACACGCTTGCCTTATCAAACGTGGAACACTCAGAAAACATAAAGTGGCTACGGGAAAATGGCAAAGGCAAGAAATGCTGCATACTTTCTTCTTCTCCCTCTTCTTTATTAGATTCGAGATGCGGGTGGGGGAAGCCTGTTTGAACTGCTGCTGGACAACAATGGTAACCAGGACAGTCAAATAGCAGGACATGTCCACGCTCCCCCCATTTCTATCCAAGCCGCCAGCCCCCACTTAAGTCGCATATATGTATGTACACATGAATGCCGCTCGATGGCGTTGGTTACGTGTTTTTCCACTTCACTCCTCGCCCGCTTGGCATTGGCATCCTTTCGCTCGTGCCTGTCCAAGGCTCAACGTTTTGCTTAATGCCAAAGTGCAGGACAACAGCAACAGCAACAGCAACAACAACAACAAAAGCAACTAACTGCAAGCTGCCTGGTAAACAACATAAACTATTTAGTCTATGTATGCGTGTGTTGTGTGTTTGTGTGTGTGTCTGTGTGTGCGTGTGTGTCTATGCATGCGTGGGCGTGGCCAAGCATTGGCACCAAGCGTGGGCTTCATTGAGCTCCTGGCCTATACCCTCCAGCACAGCTTACAGCAGTGGGTGTATCTAGTTGACTTCCATATAGGCAGCAACAGGCTATAAAATTATATGCAAAACCTACATAAAACGATTATTATTATTATTATAATATATATCTATATTAATATTTAAATATTCAATTTGTATTTACTTTAAATTTTTAAATGTTTATAAATTTGATATCTCAGTTTTACTATTTTTAGGATTCCTTTTTATTTTTTTATTTTATAATAAAATATTTTTAATTTATAAAAACCAACAAAAAACAAATTTTATTTTATAACAAGAATGATTTTAACCATGGTCAAGATCGTTTATTTAATTTATTTTATATTTTTTATTCTTAACTCTTTTTAACCCTTTTAATTTTGGAAATACAAAATTGACCAATTTTTTTCATACTAATTTATTCGTGTGTTTTTACTTCCGCAGTGTTGAATCGTTTTTGAACGCTGACCACGTCCAATTTATTTAAACTATAAAAACTATAATTAATATATACATTGGTGCATATTTACCCATACAGTATGTACAGAAAATGAACAACAAATATTGTTTTAGACCCATTTTAATACTATACTATTCAAAATATATTATATTATTTTATTTTTTCCATAGTGTATGGGTTAAGGATATCTCTTATAAATTTAATCGAATGCTTTTATTTTATTTTAGTTTGAACTGGACTACTATTCAAACCACCCTCGCTTGTTATGTAATTTAGCTGCGCTAATTTAAGTATTATTTTTAAGTATTATCAAGTAGCGTTTCTTTATAATTCAAGGCCACGTCGAATGCTTGAGAAGTAAATCGAATATGATTAAACCATCGCCCAAAATCGACTATAAGTAGACCTGAAGCAGTTCTCTAGTATATTCAAGTATATTCTAGTATATTCAATATGAATCTAAGTCTGATGCTCGTCGTTCTGTGTCTTGCCTTTGGCGGAGCTCTGGCAAAGAAGCGTAAGGGATAAAGGAAACTATGATAATGTTCCGACTAATCATCAGATAATCATCTGTAATCCATTAAATAAAAAATAACTCATGTCTTGAGTTGAACGTAACTGATAAAGTTGGTTAAGATAAATTGAAATTTTAATCACAAAATTTTTTTTAATTTTGTTTTCTTGGGGATGAATCACAACTAAATTATAGGATATTTACAAGTCGTGTTTTTCCGGCACTGCTTGGATTAATCCCCCCTTTGGCAATTCGAGCAACTCTCGTTGCCAATGTTTGCATCATAAAATATGGATTTAGTCATGTGTGTGTATTTCTGTATGTGTGTGTGGGTTTGTGAGTGTGTGTGTGTGTGTAACGGTCGAACGCACTTATCGATGGAAACGATGTTGCTGCTGTTGCCATGGCTGCCACACTTGTTGCAGATTGCATTCCGCATGCATTGCGTTTTCTTCTTCTTCCTCTTCTTCGTTATAACAATCAATTGAAAATTGTAGAAAATATGAGATCAAACAATTTTCTTAGCCATGGCAAACATACTTTTGTGCTCGCACCTGTCCGATTTTTATTTAGCAGTTGTATAGCAAGCAGCTTTGTGTTATGCTAGAGATTAAAATAATGAAACGCTTTAAAAGTTAATTGCTGGAAAAAGAGGGAGAGAGAGAAATAGGAGTGAGTGAGCAAAGAAATACGGAGAAAACAATAGAAATGAGATAAGCTAAGACTGAGGATAGGAAATTAAGAAAGAGAGAGAATATAAGTAGTAAAGAACCAAGAAATGTTTAAGTTGAACCAAAGACAGAAAGACAGAAAAATTGTGAAAATTCCTGAGAAAAGGCAAAAGGAACAGAGGGAGAGAAAGAGAGAGCGAGAGAGAGAGAGAGAGAGAGAGAGAGAAGATAGATTCGGAGAAACTGAGCTTGCTGATTTAACAGAAATAAGTTTGTTTTCCTTTTATTATTTCAATTAGAAATGTTTTTCGGATCCGATAGAGTTTAAGACCTATAACTGTTTGCATGTAAATTTAGTAATATCTACTTAGAAAATATCCACACTTAGAAAACTTTTTATAGCTCTTCACTAAAATTTACTTTTCCGTTAAAATCTATCTCAAGCATAACGAAAGCCAATATGATTTTGTTGAATGTGAAGCACAACGAATTGAACAATATTTGTGTTTATATAACTAGGGTATTTTGAAAAAATGTTTATTTTGTTTCGCTGTGCTTCAAAATGAACATCATTTTTGAACTTCTATTTAATATTGCTTTTGCAGCAGCGCTGAGATCATGTCCACCGAATCACATCCAAGTTTTTGTTGATTGTATTCCAAGGCGAGCTGCTCCAAAACGATCTCGCATTTAATTAGCAATGGAAAATTATATGAATGGAAAATATATTTTTTTCAATAGAAATGTGTAAATATGTGTTGTAATAAAAAAATTATTTTATAAGACTAATAATACTTTCACTTAACGAAAATCTGAGCTAATACTGTTTCTGTTTAATTAAAAAAAAAATACTACAAACAGCAAACTTTAATTCTATTCAGCTGCTTTTTTTTAGCTTTCACTTTAAGTTTATTTAGTGATATTTTTCTCGATTTGTGTTCGCTTGGTTCCAGCTTTAAATAATAAACTAAAGTCCTTAAGCTTATTTTGCTAACCCAAATCGGCAACTTTCACTTGACTTCTAAGTGCATTCCACAACCACTGTCCCTTTCCCCTCTTCCCCCACTCCCTTCCCCTCTTTAAGCTATTGCCATGCTGCTCTAACATGCAAATACGACTTTAAATGGCTGAATATGAAGAGTTGCGGGTTGCGGAGAAGGTGTTTGTAGCGGGGACTCCTTTGCTGTCTCTAGTTAACAAGCCAGCAACCCCAAAGCAGCCAAGACTGGAGCTGTTGCTGTCGCTGCCGCTGATAAGCTGCTACTATCAACGCCTTATACCACCAACATCAGCCCAGCACCCCGGCAACCCCGCACGCAGCGCAGCATCCGTTTCCGTTGCGCTGCATTTTCAGCTTAGTATCCTGTTTTGCCAGATTTACAGCTGAACTCCTTGAAATACCAGCTTTACATGTGTGTGTGTGTGTGTGTGTTTATCTGTGGCGTTGCCGGAAAGTGAAACGTTTATGAAAACGTCCGGCAAGCAGACACACCCACACATACATACATAGATTGTTTCCCTTCTTTGGTTTCAGCTATGCTAAATTTCATATTAACTTTCCCTTTTTTTCTTCTGCTAATTTCACAAACTGAACAATGCTTCAAGAATTTAATATCCGTGCGCTTCAAATGACCAGTTGAACAGTAGGCAAAGTGCGAATTTTAGCCGTGAATCCTTTGGATCGCCCCTGATGCTGGCCCTTGTCGCCAAGATAAACAATGAAGTCTTGACCCAGTTCCGTGTTGCTCGTTTGCCTTGCCCTTTGTCATCATCATCGTCAGCAGCAACGGCAGCTTTGACATGAACAAAAAACCAAAACAAAAAAAATAAGGAAAAGATATAAACTAAAGAAGAAATGCTGGAAATTAGTATGACTGACTGGCAGTTATCCTGTAATAAGTTATATAAAACTTTATTTATGCTGTAAATATTCCGAATATCGAATTTTACATGTGAACAGCAGCGATGTTTTTTAATTTGTATCCAATAAAAATTTTAGATCGATTCTTCCAAATAAATTGCGCATCTTTAAGCAAAAGCTGAAGGCTGGAACTCTACCCTTAGAGTTGTTCTAACTTGAATATTTTTTGTGTATCGATGACTATCAACGCAATTTTGTAATTCAATGTATCGAATATCAAATATCGATATTTATTTCAAATTACTGTTTTCAACTAATTTCTTGGATACTTTCAGCTAATATTTTTTTAGACAATATGAGTGATATGGGTTATGTTAACAAAACCGGATACACGAACCGATAAATATCGATAATTAAAAAATGGGGTGAGTTATCTATAATATGCATTAATATTTGAACACAATAAAAGGAAGATGAATTATATATTTCAAAACGATACTAAACTTTATGTTTTAACTTTCACGAATTACGAAATCCTGATTTCAGTTGGTACGCATATAAGTATATAGTTCGTATATATATAGTTAATATAGACCCCATTCGAAGTTTAGTTGTCTTACCAAATTTTATAGCTCTTTTATATCAATGGGATTATTAAGCCAAAAATAAATGATTTTCTTTAATTTTGTATTAGTTCAAGCCAACCTCCTCTAGCTTTTGATGTGAATAGGGTATAAGCAAACCAAAAATTCTTAAGAATAGGGTGAAAAGTCCGCCAACTTTACATAGAGCGATGTGTGCTCACCCAAAAATTGAGACAGCTTTGCCCCACTACACACTTACACACACACACAGACTCACACACACAACGCACACAAAACCTAATATATTTGACTGTATATTTTTTTGTTGCTGGACCAGGCAATGTGCATGGTATATATGGGTGGGGGGAGGGGATGGGCTGTCATGGCTAAAGTGCAGTCAGACAGTCATTGGATCATTTGTCTTGGCATTGTTGCCTTTTACAGATTTCTTTCTCCCTCAGCTTTTTTTTATTGCTGCTGTTGCATGCGCGTTTCGGCAACGTAACGCTGGAATGGGGCTTATGGATTTAGGCTGCTTATATGGCAGTCGAGTTGACAAAAGCAAAAAAAACAAACGCAAAGGAAAATGAAAGTATGCAGATCGAAGTTGCTAGTTTGCAAAGTTTTAAAGTTAGTTAAGTAGAGCATTTGGCAGGGAGTAAATAGGCATTAGAAACCCTTAAATGATTGATGATAAGAATAAAACGAAACATAAAATAGTGAATGTTTATATTTAAATGACATAAATATTACCCTTTATATATTTATTTCATTTAAATATAAACTTTCATTCTTTTTTTCGTGTTTTCCTTTTCATCAAATGGGTTACTCAACACTAAAAAAAATATATATAAAAATTAATAATAAAATAAGTATAAGAATATAATAAAAATAAGAATATAATAATGTAGTCAATTTTCTAAATATCTTAATAATAATTTTTTAATACTAAAACTTCAAATGTTTTTTAAGGAGTAGCACTCGATAAATTCAGCTAAAACAGGGTATCTCACAAAACTTTAAAGCACAACGAAACGAAAAATCACACAAGGAAAAAAAACTAAAAGGGAAACTTCACCAAAAATTACGCTATCAAATACACACACACCCCAACACACACACACAAAAAAAAAGTGAAACGTAACAGAGCAACAGAATCACGGACTTGGTGCTGGCTGAATGTGCGGAGCAAATGAAGGTGTCAAAATGACAAGCAGACACCAAAAAAACAGAAACGAAGGCCTCGGACACACACACACACACACACACACAAAGACACATCCATGGCAGCCTGCCTGGTTGGACATGCAGTAGATGGATGGATGGGTCTGCTGCAGTGGATAGGTTAGGATCCGGGTCTGGTACGGGCTGGCTGTCTGCCCGGCTAACTGTATAAACGCCAAAACGACAGCAGCATTTGCTAACTTGCACCAGCAACAAAAAAAGAAAATAAAAACAAAAAAAAACAACTCTTGCATAGTAGCTGCAACAACAGAGACTACATAATTGTATCTGTATCTATGTATCTATGTATCTACACGCCGGTCCCGTGCATTGTATTGCAGTTACGTGCTCGATGGTCCAGCAAAATGGCGGAATAAAAAGAGGATGAATGGAAACTAAAGCCATGGTCAAAGATATTTCCTTTTAGTTTAGTGGTTAAACGAATAGCTAATGCCCTCTCCGGAAGTAGTTTAGAGGTTGTGACTAACA
Source organism: Drosophila paramelanica (assembly GCA_035043915.1). NCBI lineage: Eukaryota > Metazoa > Arthropoda > Insecta > Diptera > Drosophilidae > Drosophila > Drosophila paramelanica. The sequence continues at coordinate 9,066,798 of JAWNMO010000674.1, read as the reverse complement.
AAAGAAATTTGTAAATGCAGTTAATAAATATTTTAATTATTATGACGAAAAAAGCAGGTTGTAAGTATGGAGATCAGAGCTTTTGCGCGAGGCCTCCTGGGAAGTTCTGTTTTTGAGTCTTCTTCTGCCCAAAAAACGTTTAGCAAGGAGTCGATTCTTCACGAGATTTCGTTGATAGCTTCTGATAACAGTTAGGCTCATTTTTACATAATTTCTGAAATTACAAATACAACCGTTAAAAATGTTCCTGTTTTATTTAATATTTGTATTTAAAAAATCCCAAAATCGGGCTTCATTTAATTTGTGCTTTTTTTTATGAATTTTTCTATAAATTTTTCTATATATATTATATTTTTCATATATACATTTCGTAACCATGCTTTTTATATTATTTTTATATATTAAAATTATATCATTAATTTTCTTCTAAATGTTGAATAAAATGTTTGTAATAACAACTCTTAAATGAACTCTATAAATCTTACCAGACTTTAACAGCATAAAATTAATGCATCGCGTGCTTAATAAATTATTTACCTTAGTTACTTAAAGGTTGTTAAAATAACCTCAACAGCCCATCAATCTTTTTTGCTAGCCACCCCTAATATAGGGTATATATATAATGGCACAAAGCAAAAAAAAAAAAAACGCTTAAAGACTTTGGCGATGGCCAACTACTGACATGATGGCCAAATGCCAAAGCGGATTTAAGTTGTAGCGAAACTTTAAATGAGTTCAAGATTGTAGATTTAGTGGCGCTCCGCCTGCTAATGCCACGCCCCCATTTGATGTGTTTTTGTGCGCTGATGAAGCGTAATGATGATGACTTTGTTCGATTGATTGATGGCCGACAAAGAGATTGAGTTGGGGGCGGCATCGAAAAGACAATTTACAATTTACACTTAAAATAGTAGAGCGAGCAAAACAGAAAATTCCCATAGCAAAAATTGCGCATTGCTCATACGCCGCATTAGCCGCATTTGCTATAAATATAGAAAAAAAAGACGCGTCTGACGCTGCAGATGACCAATTAAATTTTTACAAAATATTGCAGTACATGTTATTTGATTTTTCTTATATTTTTTTTTTTGCACTTTTTTATGTCACTCATGAACCGGAAATACCACTAAAATTGTCGGTTCAAGAGAAATTTGCTGCCACAGAGCGCGAGGCACAGTCGCAATGGATCAGTGGACGGGCGTGCATCGGGCGTTCATAATACGCGCCTATTACAGAAACAACGATTCCATAACCACAGCGCAGCGAATGTTCAAGAAACAGTTTAGCATTTATCAAGTCCCGCCCGCAAATGTGATTAAATCCTGGCTGCGGCATTTCGAGTGCACCGGCTCCTCCCAAGCGGGCGGCTCGATAGCGCGTTCCTCCCTTCCAGTAAGATCACAATCTGAGGAACTTGAGATCTTTCACAAAAATATTTATAATTTTTTTTTATTTTCTACAGCAAATATTTTGCACCATTTGCAATCAGTGCCTGAGCAATGAGAAAAATTTTAGCAGCTCCACAAAATAAATATAAACCTAAAAAGTATTCTTTTATTATAAAAGTTCTTTACAAAGAAATTCCTTTTTATGTAGTTGTAGAAATTAGTCTTTTAAAATAATAAATGCACATCTTTTGTTGCTAATTAACAAGTTTGTTGAACATTTTAAATCAACACTTTTGAGTGCCAGCTTTCGCAGCATATCAAACGCTCGACATTTTGTCTTTTTGGGGGGTTCTCGCACATTTATTCGTCATGCTTGGCTAAAAATCGTCGATTCGCTTGGTTTGCATTCAGAAATTGAAAGAAAACCCAAATTCTTTTTGTCGAAATAACACAAATTGATATAAACATGCGTTATACGTTATTGTCAAATTTTAGATCGGCAATATAAAAGTGCATTTAGCTTTATAATTAATATAATAATTATTTTTAAATGTTTTCGAATGCAACACAAAGATGCATTGAAAAGTGGAAAGTGTATGGAATTGAAAGTAAAAAAAAGTTACCTTTAGGGACAACGTTAACGAATCTAACAAAAATATTAATAATAATCGAATAGTAAAATATCGAATAGATTTTTAGTTCCGTGTTCGTAACTTTTTTTATTTATACTTTAAGATTTTTAATTTTTAAATATTACTTAAAGCATTTACTCTTATTTAACATTGGAAATTTAATTTCGACTCTAAGAAAATATTGAACTTGTTTTAAATTCCTTTGCCTTAGCACTCAAATTTTGTAGCACATAATAAGTCAATTGTCAGCATTTCAATAGTCAATTTTCGTAAATGTTTTCAACTTTAAAAAATAAAAAGCCGAAAAACTCTGAAAGCGGTAAATAAATTTGAGTAAGTCTTAAAGCAGCCTCTTGGCCAATACTAATACAAATTCTTTTTGGGGCAGCTGCAGGAAACATTTCAAAATACGAAAAACTGAAAGCGAAATTAGAATGTTACCATGGTATCGTCAGGTTCCGAAAAACTGGTTACATATCCTATACAATGATCCGAAAACTGGAGAGTTCTTTAAGTGTAGCGTGCTCTTTGTTTTGGGCGTGCTGCTGTTGAGGCGTTTGGGGCGTGGTTTGCCCAACTTGGCGCTTCGTGTTGAAAAGTTTCTAAATTCCTAAGCAAGTAATTTCTAAACTGGCTGGCATTTTAGGCTTTGTTCTTTATTTTTTTTTTGAAGTGTTTTTAGCAAAATTTGCGTGAATTAAAAAATTAAATTTTTAAATAATTAAAAAATTCGGATTTTACGTTAAGTTGTACAATGAAAGAAATATTTTTAATGTTTATAATTTCTTAATTTTTTTTCATAGTTTTTTTAAGGGTATTTCTTTCAAAAATTAATCGCTCAGATCAACTTCCTTAAAAAAAAGGCAGGACAACTTTTTAAGCTACTGGTTAAGCTCCCACTGAATTTATTAAGAATTTTAAAAGCTTAAATCATGTTAAGTTAAGCTTTAATATATATGGATAGATTTTCTATAATTTCATTTAGCTCATCTATGGTTTTTAATTTGTTATTTAATTCAGATAATTAAACTGATAAAAGAGTTAACGAATTTGGTTACATTTAGGTACTTAACATTAATTTATTTACAATCTCTTATTTATATATTTGTATTCGCTTTCTCACATCCGAATAATTAACAATTATTTTATTTTGTAGAAAATTAGTTAAAATGAAGCTCTATAATACCGTAAAGACTTCCTTTAAAGCACGTTTAAAGTTCCGTTCGTGAAGCTAATCAAAATAATCAAGGAATCTTAAAGCTTTTACTATTATGCCAAGACTTCGTAGCTCCTTTGCTGATCCACTCAGCAGCTGGACAGCTGTCAATTTTAACTCAAGTAAATCCCATATTAACTTTTGCCTTCAACAGATACTTCACGTGTCATGTTCTGTTTTTTTTCTGTTTTCTTGCTTTTGCTTTTATTTTTTTAAAAAATGTCCACTTCAAGGCAATGTCATCAAGCTGTCATCGTGTCATATCAAATAAGAAATATATATGTTCATGTGTATCTATATGTTTTGCGCAGCTTAACGGTTATTATCGGTTAAGTATTATGCATTACGCTCACAGATTACAATCGGAAAATGCGCGTACGGTTTTACGATACAGCCGCTGTCGGCATTAGTTTGAGATATATACAAGGGCGCAAATTTTGCGCGAGGTAAATAAAATTAGGTGTCCCCAGCAAACACATACCACAGATTTTGCCGCCGACTGCCAGGTGAAACATATATCGAAATTCCCCATGGAGCGAGGGTGGGGAGGCAGGAAGGATGCCGGAAAGCAACGTCAGCGGCAGAGCCAACGGTACTGCTATCATAATTTCGAAATGCAGGTAATTTGGGGCAACAACAGGAACAGGAGTGGGCGGGGGGCGGCGGTGTTGCAGGAAGCAAAGAAATGAAGTGCGAGCGCCAAATGGCAAAATGATGCGAGTTTATTAAGTACCGTTACTCAAAATGTACCAAAATCCTCACAAGAATTTATGGTGCGCAATTTCCAAAAAAAAAAACCAAAAAAAAAAACTAAATAAAAATAAAAAACCAGACGCAAAAACCTAACAAATTTCTATTGTAAATATATATAAAGCACTCAAGTCTTTAGCTACCTGGATTGTGGGTGTGCGGGGCACTCGCTGTGCTATCTCTAAATGATTTAAGCACACGAACATGCAACTAATGAGTGGAGCTTCTGGTCGCTATCACCGCTCGCCTCAGACCCCCCACCCGGCTCTGACAGCACACTAGCCTGCCATAAACTCAATTCAGGCGTGTCTGCGTCGGTCTGAGCTTTAAATTCCAATTGAAATTTAGAGCTGCGCCACGTGTGAATGGAAAATAAAAGAAAATTGCCAGCTAGTGTTTTGCAAGTGTTGCCTTAAATTTTATAGCCAAAAGTTAAATGGCATTTAGCTATTTAGCTGTGGAAACAAACTCAATCTGCGGGCCTTACTATTTATATGTGTGTTAGTTCTGATGAATTTGGGTAAATGTCAAATCGAATGCTAAATAAAGGACTTTTTAAGAATTCTAAACAGTGAAGTACCTTTGTACTATATCATATCTCTCTGTCACAGTTTCAGTGCCCGCCTTACGTAATTTCACTTTTAGAGATAAAGTTAATATATCATTAAATACACATTATTCTACTTATGTAATAAATATACTAAATATAATAATAAATATATATTTAAAGTGTGTTATTTTTTTACTTTTAAATTTTTGTTCAGATTTAGTTTCTGACAAATTTTTTTTAAATTTTCTTTGGATAATATATTTCATTTTGATCTATATCAATATAATATATAAACTAACTCTTTTATTTCGTATTATTAGCATTAAAACTATAATCTTAAAACTTGATATTAATTTGTATTTATCACTTCGGTAAACTTTAATTTTACTTTGAGTTCATCTTCATTTTGGCCTTAAATATTATTCATTTACATCAACTATTGTTTTCTCAGCTCGCATTTTAATCTTTCGTTAAATATAGCTTTAGATTCCATTTAGCCTCGTATGTTTCCCCCAATCCCTTCGCGGGTTATCATCGTTATAAGGCAACATTGTGTTCTATGAGTTGCCATTAAAATTCTTTGCTATTGATGCAAAAATATTTATTGTAACGTATCTTTTCATAATGTGGGATTATCTAGGCACATGTCTTGCCAGGATTTATGTGTGTCAAGAATCAAACACACACACACGCACACACATGCAAGCATTAAAAGACGAGCAGGAAGTGGCAGCTTTAAGCTCTTAGGAAATTGAATTCTTAAGCTTTATTGTTTTACTGGCCTCCCCTCCTGAAGGAGGAGGCCAAAAAGGAGCGCATGCAAAGCAAGGACCTCCACGGCGAGGACAGCCAAGTGAATAAAACTGCAGCAAAAGCAATTTTCATAAATATTTAATGGATAACGGCACAAAAAAAAAATAATTTAACATGGGCCCCAACAAGAGAGAAGCACAGGAGTCGCCAGTCTATAAGGATACAGATATAGATGTCCTGCGGATGTATTGTAATGTTCGCATAGATATATGAGCTGCACATATGCCACATACATATATACATATATATATATGTATATATATTTATACTATATATATAAATCTGGGCTTTTAGTTGGCATCATTAAACGGGATTTCGCGTTGGCTGCGCGAGCTGCCCAAAGTCCTTCAAGGGAAGGCCATTACGGGCGGCAAAAATCATAACAATAAAAGCGAGACAGCCAGTCAGGGGAAGGGGGTGGCTTGGTGTGGGGTGTTTGAGTGTGGGTGTAGCTGCTCTTACTTAATCGATGATGATGAATAATTGATTCGTGCGAAGCGCCCAAGCATGGAAATGAAAATGTCGGTTGCCTGGTAGATTGCGGCCCTGTCTCTCACAGTGCCATCCCCCACCCCCGGCAGCCTCTTTCTCTCAGTCTGTGTAACGAGTGGCAAATTTCAGGAAACGGAAATGGCAATTGCAGGCAACGCAAATGTGAAGTTGTGCGCTAAATGAAATGCCAACACAGCAACACGGCAAGAAACACGGCAACTGCAATGTGGACAGCAAAGTTACAACAACAACAACAACAGCGGACAAGAAGGGATGCGGAAGGAAGCTGCGGGGCGATATCAAGAAAAGGGAGGAGAGAATAATGCTGGCGGTAAAGCGGAAAAAAAAACTGCAGACAAAACGAGTGCCAAGTTACAAAATTCGCTGGTATTTAAATTTAATTCTCAGATTTTCCATTAAAGTGGTTCTGAGAAGCGGAAAGGAAGGCGCTGAAAACTAAACGCAGCGAGAATCGTTAGATCATCTTTACAAAGAGGAATATAAACTATTTAAAGGCAGAATATTTTATGCTACGATTTCAGTTTAATTAAAAAAAGAGAATCAAAAAAAAGTTTTAGACGTAAAAATACAACAGTATTTTGCTATTATGTTAGGAGCAAAAATATATATCCCACTTATAGTTAATATGTCAGCTATATAATTTAGAAGCCCCATTGGTTCTATGAGAAATAAATTCTAGTCAGATGTTAATAATATGTGGCCGATACAATTGCTAAGTTTAGTTAAGATATCTTAAAAATCAAAACATATTTCAAGCAAAAGCCCATTTTCGATCGATCATTTCTATAGTCAACATATATATATATAATAACATAGCAATAAATATTAAAAAAATATTTAGCATTAAAATACAGAAACGCAGACAAATTTGGCTATCTTAACGGAGTTCATCGCTCTGATCAATAATATATATAGCTTAAAGTGTCCTTCTATGCATAATGCATATTGTAAGAAAATATGAATGCCTGCAAGTGTGTAATAATCTCTCTAAAGGAATTTCAAATTGTTAGATAAGTTCTTCGGAATGTGCTGTCTCAAATATCTTGCATAATAATATCCGCTAAGGAACATTTCATTTAGCAACAAAGTGCCACATAATATGCAATTAATTTGTGATGCAGAACACACGAACACAGCAGTGCGATACACAAAACAATGCATTTGGGTTAGGTAATGGAAGCCATGAGAGGAATTGGTCAGGCAAACTGCAACTGCAATCGCAACTGCAACTGCAACACCATGAAGATAGATGGCATAGATATGCCCAGCGTTGCTAATAATACGCATTTCGCTTTAACGGGACATTGGGGGCAAATCTGGCATGCAACTTTTGTATGCAGTTGCTGGTTGCTGCTGCTGCTGTTGCTGCTGCTGGTTGCTGCTGATTGCGGCTGTTGCTGTCGTCGTTGTGGAAAGGACAACGACAACATTGCTGCGACTAGCTGCGACTGCCTTCGGATCTGCGCTCAAAATAAATTGCAATTTTATCGCGTATAATTCAATTAAATGATTTGGTTTTTGCTTTCGCTGACACTGACGAACGATTCGTCTGCATTTTGCTGGCTGTCTTTTTGTCGCGTTGTTTTTTTTCTTCACTTTTACGCAATTTTCCTTTATTTCGCTTATTTTCTTCGCCTTTTTTTACAGTTGACACTCTCGCTGCGCTTTTTGGTGATTTATTGTGCATTCGCGTTGTCTTCTCTATTGTGTCTGCTATCTAAAAATAAGCGTCAGCGCCGCACTCGACAGCATATTTAAATTGTTGGCTAAAAATCGACTTGCAGCCAGTCTGGCCGCAGCCCTCCTCCCTCTTCTTCTTAGCCCGTTTGTTTGGACCCTGCCACAGAAATTAGATTTAAACATTTTCTGGCATTTTCCATCAATTTTTATATAATGCAAAATGATTCTCAACTTGCTGCCGATGTCAATTGGACGTATGTGAACCTTTTGTTGCATGCAAGAATGCGGCATACTGATAGCAGCCGTGCAGCAGCAGCTTAAGCAGCAGCAGTGGCAGCTCTGGCTTTTTGTGGCAGAATAGAGCCGATCCAGCAATCGAAGCAGCCGACAGCCAATCCTGCCCACACATATTCAATCATTTATGCAGCAATCAGTGCCAGCTTCTTTTCCACACGTACGATTACTCAGTTTTATAGCACACAGCAATACCCTACACCTATAGGGTAAGCTGATGTGGTAAAGACAACTGCCGTCTTTATATCAGTTATCTTAATTTTAATTACATTTTTAACTAAATTTTTATAAAACACACATTTTTTAATTAATTTATCATATTCATCCCATTTTATTAAAATCACCTTTTAAGTAAGCCTTCTCGACAAAATCATTTTCATGACAAATTTACAAGGAGTATAACGATAATTATCTCGGCAAACTATCTAAAATTATGTTGATCAATTATTAAATATTAATTTGTATATCACTATTGAAATTAGTGTAAAAAATATCCGATTGGTAAGTTTTACTGTCCAATTTCTTATTCCCATTTAAAGGCAAATTCCTGAACTGCAGCATTAATTAAGTTTTTTCCCAGAATTATAAATGATAAAGCGATTAAAAACACACTACAAACTGCAAAAATAGCATTCAAAACACACACATTCCACACACACACACACACACACCAATACACACGAATTTGTAGTGTGTTTAAATACGCAGCTTGCCGCAAGCCGCATGCAAAGAATTCAATTCACTGATTTAGAGCCAAAAATCAAATTAAGTCAACTGCATAAATTGACTTTTAGTGCATGCAAAAAATATCAGAGTGAAGAAAAACAAACCAAAAATTGAAATACAATCGATAAAAACTGACGTAGATAGATAGCTATAATATGAAATATATATAAAGTGAATATTTGCTTATTGGTTTTGGTATTTAATTTTATTTGACGACAATTACTAAAAACAACGAAAACAAAAATCGGGACACCTGTGAAAAAACGCCGATTAAATACTCTTGCAAATGTAAATTTAACTGAATTTATAACTGAGGAATCGAAATTGATAACTTTTTTTATTACTTTTATTTATAACTGATGTAATAAACAAATTTTTATCTAAAAACGTAATACTCTATGCAAGGGTATAAAAATGTTCAAAGCCTTATTCAATAATAAATCTGGCTAAAAGCCCCACAGTGTTCATGTTTGTGTCAATTAAATTGCTTGTTATTATTTATTAAATGGAAATTACGATGTATATTTTATTTGTGAATATTACAAAAAACGGAATATTTAAACGACTGGCAAAATTTCGTAGATAAAACTATTTTCCTTTAATTAAAAGTTGCATACTTTTGGGCTAAACGGAAATTGTGTAGTTGTGTTGCTGATAGATATAAATTATATAATAAACAAATATATATAAAGTATAGATAATATAATAAGAATAAAATTCAAAATCTGTCATAAAAAAGCAGGCCTTGAACATTACATATAAACCTGTAAAATGCCTAAATAGAGTTAGAGCGGGAGAGAGAGAAAGAGAGAGAGACTCCTACAATTAACAGGCAAAAATCATAAAAGAATATTTTGAATTGGTTTCAACTTTGTCTCACTCGAGAAAATATATATTTATAAGAATTTGAAGTATGGGCACTGCTAACCTGGAAATGCCGGAATTGATTTCGAATAAAAATCGCACCATTCATTTGGCCTTGCCCAATATCAAACGCATTACAGACATACGCAAATATATGGAGGAATCGCAGAATTTCAATGGCAACATCGAAAAACTAACGGAATTCATATCGGGACAGATGGACCAGTGCCAGGACATCATTAAACTACTTAGGGAGCAGGTGCAGATCAAGATGAACGCACTGCGTCAGGTGAAGGAGGATATGCTGGAGCTGCAGAGCCAGCTGAAGGAGCCGGATGCCAGCCAACGCTATGTCAAAGGTTACAAGGTTCTGGTCAAGTTCTTCGATGAGACGGAAATGAATGAATACGAAGTGCCCGATGCTCTGGCCCGTTATAGTCTCAAGATGAGCTCACTGTACGGTGAAATTCTGGCACTGGACAGCGATGTCGACTATGTGGCCTATTTGTCCAGCATTGCCAAGCTCAACAAGGAATTTGTCCAGGATTGGTACAGACGCGAGAAGCTTAACAAGACCAAGCTGTCAAATGTCAGGAACAAAAGCATTGGCAATGCCAACTAGCTTTGTATCCATCTGGATTTAAGATTTGAAAAACAATGTGTTTATATTTAATAGTTTTGTTTTGGCGACGTATTATCATATTATATGCGGGCCTGAACGGTACCATGTATCTATATGCTAAATTGTAGGTAATTACAAATAAAATTTGATTGGGATGGGTATTTACTGGATTTATGGTATTAGCTTTTGATAAAAGTGAAATGATTTTCATACTCAATAGCATTTTAAACTTTATTGTGATGATATTAATTTTTAAAAATATTCAGAACTGATCTAAAAAAAAAAAAATTATGGCAACAAATATTGTTTATTTTTATTTTTAATAAAATTTGAGCATGAAAATTAATTTTTTTTTATCATTAAAGTATTTTATTTAAAAAATTATATTGCAGAATCTTTTGAACATTTTAATCTACTTGAATTAGAGATCATTGAATTGAAGATGCTTTATTTATTCAATATTTGGTTCAAATTCTTCACGCTTTCCAACACTGTGCACACTCAACTGCAAACATTCAGTGGGACACGGGCACATGCAGCTCGTTTGCCTGGCAGATAAATTTGCATGCTCTATTCATGAATAATCCGTGTGACACTTGCGTTTTATGGCTTTGCATATTCTACTGTTGTTGTTGTTGTTGTTTTTGTTGGGAATCACAACGAGCAAGCAGTAGCGAAGTAGCCCAACAGGTGGCGCTCAAGGCACTTTTTCATCCTGAATGCCGGTGCTGATAGCGAAGCGTAATTATTATGCTGGACTCTCGGCATGCATAAGCAACGCAACAGTGGAGGGGCCTGTGTTGAAATTGGATTGTAAATGGCCATGGAAATACGATTGGAGGAGTTGTTGCTGGGACGCATAAACGCCTCTAGGTATGCAAATGGATAAACATTTCGATGCAAACTTAGCAAGAATGTAGAGTTACTTTTGGATTGCCGATTTTTTAATACCCTTGACATACCTACAATTAGTTTAATTTTATAATATTTTTAAACCCAATATATTTTTCTTTAATAAAATCAAAACAGTAGAAAGTGTTAGAAATGCAAATTTAATATTTTTGTTCAAATGTGAATTATTTTATAATATATAAATAAATATAAAAATACAAACATTAACATAATTTTTGCAATCAGTATTTAACATAATACAAAAATTCTATTAAAGCTTTATCTTAAGTTGCAGTACTAATAAAAATAGAATTAAAATGTTAAAAAATAATTGTTTATAGCTTGCAAACTAATTTAGATGCAAACATGTTAAAAACGTGGGAAGAAAAGCCCGTGATCAAACTGGTTAACCAACTGGTGACCATGTTTGTGCACAAATGCAAGATGGCGTCCGGCATCCGTTATAGCGCCAGCTACCTAAATCCCAGCCCAAGCGTCCCTTTTAGCAGTACTTCCGCAACACTTTCGCTGTAGTTTTCTCCCACTTGTTGTTGCAGTTGTTGTCGTTGGGTGTTTGCTACAATTCCGCTTGGCAAAACTTTGCCAAGCTTTGTTGTAGCTATTGTTTTTTTGCTGTTGTTGTTGTTGTTGTTGTTTTTGTTGCGTGCCCGTTGTTTTTGGGCCCAGCTTCCGTTGTCGCCAGGCTGCACAACTGCCACTTCCTGACCGCCCCTCTCGACTCTATCCAGTCGTCGTTCTGCCTGGCCAGCTGGCTTATTTAGCTTTGGTTTAATTTGACAAAACAGCGCATTTAAGCGCTGTGTAATTTACGTAGCTGCTGCAGCCACTGCTGGAATGGCGCTGGCCAAAAGGTCAAAGGATAGCTTGAATAATGTAACAAGCAACAACAGCGACAGCAGCAACAACAACAACAACAACAACAGCAACAGCAACATTGCTGCACAGTTTGCAGAGTACCGCTTACAGTTGCTAATTGAGTTGCAACGCTGTGCAGGTTGCCTAATGTAGGTAATTAGTGTTGCAAGTTGCCCAAAAAAGGAAAGAGACGATGGCCAAGACAACATCAGCAACAACAACATCAACTGCAACAACAACTGCTGTCAATTTGCATAATCAGGCATCTCGCAGCGGCAACTTTGTCTCTTTTGAGGGATTACGCTTACTGCAGTGCCGAATTCTCAACACAAGATTAACAAGCAGCAGATTACAATTGCAATGCGATTTGCATTCTTAAGCTACTTCAAGAAAATGTACCCATTCAAAACGGACAACAGATAATAAAAGAGTTGTAAAAATTAAATTTTTTTTTGAAAAGACAAAGCGAAATTGTTGAAAATATATTTCGAAAATATATTTGTGGAAAATGAACCGTTTTTCATGTTTGATGGCAATTTTATCATGATTTGTCCTACAGATTGATTCTACATTCAAAAAATATGAATTTTTGAAAATAATATTTTTTTGATATTTTGGCGAAAAAGCATGTACTCCCCCCTTATCAATTTTGGAAAATTTTTTTTTTCAAAATTTAAAATTGCGAATTTTTGTTTTTAATCAATTGTAATTGTCATAATTAGTATAAAAAACAACGTTAAACCCGATTTTGAGGTGGTCAAATTTTCGGTCAAAAATCATGTCAAAATTGGCAAAAAATTTGACATGTTAAGCTCTCAAGTCCATAGCTCCCATATTTCATACTCCCATAACTTTGTGGAAAATTAACGGATTTTCATGTTTGATGGCATTTTTGTCATGATTTGTCCGATAGATTAATTTTACATTCAAAATGTATGAATATTTGAAATTATTTTATTGGGCGAAGATACATATCGAGGTTTAATCAGCGATTTTTCAAGCCCACATCAAGGACTATAGGATTTTGAACCACAAAATGTAGTTTATTATGTTCCTGTAAAGTCATAAATCATGAAAGTGGAAATTTGTAAATAGAATTTTTATTTTGATGTAAGCCACAGAGCCTTATTCTAATGTTATTTATAATCAGGCTAACTGTAAACTTTTGCAAATTGTTGAGAAAGTTATCCAGTTCTGAGCAGCAGCAACGAGGCGTTAAAATGTTTTTCATGCATGACAAAATTTAAAAGCTGGACAAGTAGAAATTAAAGATTTATCAGGCAAAAAGCCTCAATTGGCGCTTACACAAAATGATACACATACACACACACACACACACCCCCGCAGAGACCCAGTTATTGCTGTAGTTGTTGTTGTTATGGCAACAAACCAAATTTTATGGTTATCCGAAGAGTACGTGCTGTAATTGGCTGGCAAAAGCAAAAGCAAATGCACGTGAGCAATGGGCCAACAAAACGAGCGCTACTTGCCACATGTGGCAAATTAAGTTAAAATTAAGCAATTAATTTAATTAGTGCGCTGTGTACGGGGAACACACACACACACACACACACACACAGGCTGCCCCAATGCCACTTGCCACACATGCATGCAACAGTTGCAATTAAGCAGCGCTTACAAACACATTTACAGTTGCACTTGCATCTGCTGTGTTGCAGTTGCAGCTGCCGTCGGCCATTTGCAATTGCGGAAATTACAAACACAAATTAATGTACACACGTTTCTGCATAAGGTGCACACATATACACATGTAAATGCACTCGTCTATAAAAAATATATTCATTTTACGGGCAAAATATAAGATGAAAAATGATTTTACGGTGCATCATTTCCCCCTTGCCGGGGGGAGGGAGAAACGCTTGTTGCTGTTGTTGAAGAAAAACCGTTGCGAAATTCGTTGATCAATACAGAATTCAATCGACTCCTCAATTAAGCAAATAAATGCAACGGCCAGCACAAGTCATCAATTGCAATTAAAGGAAACTTGCAGCAAAAAATTGCAATGCAAAAAAAAAAAGTAAATATAGAAATTGCGCTCTGACAGCAAACATTGAAAGTGTTTTAAAGCAGAACGGAAATTATTTTCATTGTAATTTAACTGTTTTAATGAAATCGAAATGAAAATGAAATAATAAATTCACTTATTTGCTTAATGCATTCGCAAGAATTTAAAACATTTTGTTTAAAATTTTCTTCAGTGAGACAATGACGGAAATTTAAATTATATATTTATATACCATGAATATAATAATAAATAATAATTAGGTTTGTTTTAAACGATCGATAAATCGATCAAACTTACAATATATCTGTCTATATATTTTTATATTTATTTATATATATTATACTCTCACGCCAATCAGAGCTCGTTACTTGAGTGTCGTTACTATTTGCACTTGGTGTTAACTGTTTGCCCTTATGATTATATGCATTTGTGTATTCGTTGGTGTTGGTTCATTTCATGCTGACCACTCAACTCGAATTACATGGGTACACATTGCCCCCTTAGTGGCCCTCAATACCTCTCGAGAACCTTTAAGATAGCATTCGAGTGTTTGCATTTGCATATTGTGCATGTAAATACTGTGGCATCTTGTGCATTATCAAAGAGGGCTTTAAACGGTTACTTTGGATACTAACAAGGTGTTTAAAAGTAGAACTCAAGAGAACAGCCAAGACTAGAGGCAACTGTATGAGAGGGGGTGTTAGCAATAAAAAGAAATGGAAAACAAATCACAAAGTTTCTTAACTGTGAACCGCATCTTAAACCGAAGCAATTGCGTAAAAACTAAAATCTTAATTTAAAAAATTAATAATGTAAAATAAAATATTATACATATTAAAATATTTTAAAATAAACGAAACAAATTGTTTAGCTAGAAATAACTAAAATTGGAAATCAAAGCGAAATTTGAGAATACAATATTTTCTAAAACCATGATAAAGAATCAATATAAATAACTAACACAGCTAATATAAATGATATATACAAGTGAAATAAGAACAGATGTATGTAGACTCTATTATTATCATTTCATTTATCTGACTTCTTTCAATTCCAACTTCCAGTTTCCAGCTTAACACCTCCTTTTCATGCCCAATTATATTAACACATCTTCTTCTTGAGGAAGAAGTGTGAGCAGAACTTGCTCAAGAGCAACTGACACCTTCGGTGATTCTTGCAGCACCAAAAGTCAACATAAAAGATACTTGCACCGAGCCATAAGTAGGTGCCATCGCGCCAGAACCTTTAAGTAGAGCCCTTCAAGCCACTGACCAGCTCAGTTGCTCACGCGCCGTTCAAGCACAAACAGTTGCTGTCAGTGTGAAAGACAATTGTCTTGGAAAAGACTCCCAAAGAACTGGTTTTTCGCATCAATCTCGCAGTCTCACACAGAAAATGCTGCAGCTGTCGTTGTTGCTGCTTATGCTGCGTTTGTTGCACGTCCAAATGCAGCCCGTGGAACAGCAGGCGGCACCTTTGCCCGAGGACGGTGAAGCGGCTCGTGCGCTCTACGATCAGCGGCAGACGGGCAAATATAATATACACGTGAGCATCAAGGATGTGGCCATCATTGAGGTGGATCAAAATGAGCTGGCAGATGTAAGTGGAGGGGGGGGATGTGTGCTTGTGCTAGGAATGTGGCCAAAACAAGTTAGCTAACGAGTTGGCCAGTCTAAAAATAAACTCTTCGCATTTCATTAGGAATCGTATAATGCCGAGGACGATGATTATTACTATGATGATAGTGCGCTGACCATAAAACCCATCAAGTTTACTACCGAGGCCAGCACAACACCAACACCAACAACAACAACAGCTGAAACAACGACAGCAGCAACTGTTGCTGCTTCTGCGGCAATACCAACGCCCAGCAGCAACATCAGCGCCTACAGCGCTCAACTGTTGGCGGACATTGCAGCCACGCATCGTCTGCGACCCAAGGCGAACAATTTAATTATTATGGAGACGCCCATTGGCGGCTCCTCAACGCTGTTGCCCAAATGGCTGCACGCTCGCTCCAAGGATGAGCCCATCACAACAACAACAACAACAACAAGAGCAACAACAGCGAGAACAACAGCTGCCAATCTTTTGCACACCTCGTATCCATCGAATATAGAGTATACGCCGGCTCAAGGTCAAGACTCGCCCATTTTTAAGGTCAAAGTGCAACGTGCCGCACCCGCCGAGACGCCCACGCGGTGTCGCACCCATCAATATCGCGATGCTCACGGCAAATGCCGCACCAAACGCTCCGGTTCCATCTTGTAAGCTTGTTAATAAAATCAGCAAACAAAAATACAAACTGCAACTCATCATCTTATTATCACATGTGTCTTCTCTTTCTGTGTTGCCTTCCCTCTCTCTTTTTCTCTCTCTCTCTTTAGAAGAAAGCTGTTCAGCATGCTGGTGTCGCTGCCCTTTGCCAGCAATCGTCATGGCCATGGACATGGTCTACAAATATCGCCTTAAACTGCGGCTCCAACGATGAGTTTTAGTTTTAAGCACTCTTATTTGATATTGTCATCATATTTGTCTCTAGTTAAAAATATTTTAAGTGCCTCCAATTATACGTATTATGGTATATTTACAATAAAAACTTAATATACTTTGACTGATTTTTGAGTTTTAGTTAATTGGTTATAAAAGATTTGTCATAAATTGAGAATATTCAGTTTTGAAACATTTCTAAATTTTATTTGTAATTTTAGCGTTGATTCTTCCACTTAGTAATTTCCAATATGTAATTTTAGTATATTTCTTTATATGTATTTTATGGTATATTTTTTTGTGGCTGTTTCTATCCTCAATCCACACTAGACCAGAACTATAATGCGAAACCTTTCTGTTCATTTGTCTATTAATTTTACGAGACAACTCATTTATTTCTGTACATTCCATTAATTATTTTACTGATAAATTAATTTCTCTTTAGTTCTGCAACTATTAATACTGAACAATGGGAAAATAATCTCAGCAAGGCCATGCGTATTAATGCAAATATTTGATGTCATACATTTTGTACATAATTTTGTCACCAAATTAAGCATGCAAAATGCGGGCCAAACAATCAAACGGCTATCAATGTACACAGCCAACCAGTTAAATATTTTATATACTAAACACCCAGCACTAAATTGAAGGTCCTTTGGCATTTACTTTGTTAAATATGTAGGCAAAGCTCAGATTGGTATTTAAATAATAAATTTCGATATGTAATTGTACATTACTAATTGATTATTACAGTTATTAAGCATGCATTGCATACATTTCTATGCACTTGACAAGTTGAATTGTGCGGTGAACCAAACTGTGAAATTCTTGAAAATATGCTAAAATGCTTGGAAATTTTAGGGAAAACTTATTTATATAAACATAACTAATTTTAATATTAAGCAAAAAAATAATAGAGAATATTTAATTATGTATTATTTTATATTAGATTTAAATTCAAATTAACAAAAATGTAACTTTTCAAATTTCAATAAATATTAATAAAAAATGGACTTTAATTGAATAGAAAATTTAATAAATAAAAATATTTAAGCAAATACATTACGTAAATGCGTATTAAAATAAAAATGATAAAAGATGCATTTAAATTAGCAATTGAAATTAATTACATTCGACTAAACACAAATCATGTAATTTATAGTTTCAGCATTCACAGCGAAACAATTTAATCGAGTATTTAATAAATTCAATTTTCGCATTTCCATTGTTTACAAATTGGAAAATTAGTTTCACAGAACAAAATTATTGAAATCGAATTTGAGTTGTAGGCTCCAATTTTGATAGCACAATTTTCACCAAACGCGAAAATATGCGCCCGATTATAATAAATGCGTGAATCGAACGTATTGCAAGACCACTGCGAATCACCTGGCCTGGCCCTGAATCAGGCCGAAACAGGCAAATCATTTGCATGATGATGATGATGAATATTCAGATGGATTGTGGGCGTGGCAACCGAATTGGTTGATGCGTTGGCCAACTGAGTAGCTCATTTGCATGCAGAAGTGAAACGCTGAATTTGGAATTACTGCAATGGAAAATTCTGAATGCAGAATGCAAAATCAGCATTTCTCATTACATGCTGGAAAATGCACCAAAAATTAGATTAATTTGAAACGAAATTGCAACGCGAAAAAGAAATTTTCTTTGTAACGTTTAGACTAGAAGTTTGTTACAACTTCTGGGTGGGAAGGCGCATTTGTAATTAGTTTTAGCCGCAAACATTTCAAGGCTTAATGCATCGCTGCGAAAAACTTGAAATTTTCGTTTTTTTTATTTATTTTTTTTCTTGCATTTGGGCTGCTGCCCTTTTCTGGACGATGCCGAGCTCAGCAGAAAGACTGGACAGGCGGCAGGATGCGCTCAGCCAAGCATTGGCGGGGAGACAAAAGAGGTGGGGCATGGTGTTAGCCAGTGCCGCATATGAAGTGTATAAATTGCACTTCATCATGAATTTATTATCAGCGCAGCTGCAGCTGCCACCGTTGCAGCTGCTGCACGATGCTGGCTCAGCAGAAGACGTGCAAAAGCTTACAATTTCCTTGCCAACAACACACACACACACACATACACAGGTGTGAACAACAACAACAACAACAACCACAATAACAACAATCTTTGCTCTGCTGACCGTTTTCTGGTATGCACTTCTTTTTTTGTGGGTCGCGCAGCCAACTTAAAATTGTGCTGGCTCAGCGAAAAAATATTAATTCTAATTTCTAAAGCCGAGCGCCGGCTCAAGGACTCGCGTCTTCTTTGTTAGCCAGCATTTTTGTTAAATGACTGCCATTTTCAGGCATTTTTAGCCACATTTAGTCACATTTAGCCGCTTTGGCTGCAGCTTTAATTGTTCACAAAGCGTTTGAGAAATGCTCAAAGATTTGCTCTGACAGTTGCCGTTGCCAGTGGCTTCGGTAAAAGGCTTTTACATTCCCTTCGCCCATTTTGTTCTTCACGCATTTTTTTCTGCTGCCTTTTCTGCCCACACGCGCCATTTGCTGCTCATCAATTAGCCGCTCGGTAAAAAACTGGCACTGTAAACGCTGTTGAGTAGCTTTTAGTGTAGAAAAAGGCTTAAACGAAAACGCTTTTTATTGCCTACTTTGAGGCGTTTACTCCCTGAAACGCATATAACTGCCAGTTGGGGATTTTAGGCTGACGGCTAAGCTCAGTTTAAGTATGAGAAATTGAGAATCTTTTCATAAAAAAGAGAACTATGCAGGTGAAAGTTGAAAAAGAATTGTCCTTAAATATGGCTCTTGTCAGAGTAACAAATTGTTTGAGTCTGCTGGACATTTTAACCTTATTTGCTTAATTAGTTTCCTTGTAGATACTCAAGTAATAATGTAGATAAAAATAATAATAATGTATTATTCATCTTTCTTTTTGTATTATTTTTATTCTGATTATTTTTATTGGGTCAAGAAATCTTATTTATAAAAATATATACACTTCAAATTAAATATATATTGCATTTAAATTTAAAGAAAAACTGAAAATTTTCGACAAAATTCTTAATTTCCGCATATTTTCATTTTATTTATTTATTTGCTTTATGTTAATGCTGTTGAACCCTTAAATACTGACAGCAACAACGGCTGAAAGTCTAAAAAAGTCAACGTTATGCAAAATTTAACAGGATGCCGCGCAGAGTTTTAATCTCTGCGCTCATTTTGCATATTAATCACTTAATTAGGTTAACATTATTAAAATAAACAAGTGTCAGAGATTATGTGTGTGTGTGTAGAGATGTGTGTGTGTGTGTGTCTGTGTGTGTTTGCTCGCATTTATCAGGTGGGCATACAGCAGAAGGATTCAGATACAGTTGCCCTCATATATGACTTCATTTTATGTGTCGCAGGTGCTTAAAATTGTGAAGCGCAGTTGCGGGGAGCCTTCAAAGGGAAGGGTAATTGGGAATATATATATATATATTCGTGTGTGTGTGTGCGTGTGTAAATTGCATTAATTATGTGTCACACTTTAAGCCAACTATGCACACACACACAGCGTCTCTTTTGAAAGCCAGTTGGAATGAGTTGAAAAAAAAATATTACTGCGTGCCGCAAATGCCAGCGATTAGATGCGTTACATAAACAAAGGCAGGAAATGAGAATGCGCTGAGCGAAAATCATCAACTGGGAGATACCCTATACCGCAGAAAAAAATACCATATATAAGCCTGAAATGTAGTAACTAAAAGATATACATCGCATTTAGTGAAAAATACATTTAAAATATATAATATTTATTATTTTACAAATAAGTATTTACGTTTGCTTGGGTAAAATATAACTAGCATTAATTTAGTAAATATTTGCAGTGAATTTATTGCTGTTTACAACGTAAGTATTTACAAAAAACTTCATTCGTTTTTGTGGTTAGTCGACTTGGTGTTACCCTGTACGACAAAATTTGATATATGTATGTATGAAAAGTCTTTTGTCATATTTTCTAACTTTGCATTTCATGTTTAAAGTAAATGGCTAAATCTACACTGATCATATTATTAAAGGGATTATATTATTAAAGCGACTATAATAAATATGTTATATATTCTGTGAAAAATAAATGATACCCTATAAAAACCCACTCCGACTCATATGTTTGTATTACGACGTGAAGTGTCCTTATCAAAGAGCACATAAATATTATTTATTGTTTTTTATGGCTGTGCAGGCCAAGGTACGGTTCCGAGCCCACCCTCCTCTCTCACTCCAGACAATTGAGAAATATTCAAGTGTTGCAAATATTTTTCAAGTCTCTGCCATTCCGTATTTCCCACCCTAAGGCTCGGAGCCCACCTCCCCCACACGGATCATACGCATTCCGCACAGAACGTGTTCATTGTGCTTTAATGAAATGTGCGTGTGGCGGGAATGGGGTGTGGCAAAAGGTGTCGCTGTCACCTTAAAAAGTGTGGCACAAAAGTATGCTACACTGTTCGCGTACAAAAATAAACACAATTTATGTCGTTGTGCCTTTTTTGGTGTCCTTTATCTTGACAAAACATTTGTGCAATGCAAACTTTTGGATGAAGCAATTTTAAAGTTGCCAAGTTCATGAGTAATAATTTTAAATTTTTCAGCTAAATTCTGACATTTGTTATTAATACCATTCGAAACTTTTAAATGAGCCGCCAGTGTGTGGCACAAGGCACATGACACTCTATAGTTTGTATAGAGTGTATATATAAAAAGCCAAACAAACATCCATCAACATTTCTGTGCATCAATCATATTTGGGGATAGGAGATTCCATAACCGAGCAATTGCGGTTGAGTAAACAGCGCTGCCGTCTACAAAGGAAAAGGGCAACACTTTTGAGTGGATATATTGAAAATTATATACTCAATGAGGTGAAGTGCTTGGTGATGATCTTTGGGTTACATTGTTAACTCATTATTAATATTAAAGGCCATTTACATTTTGATTCAAATATGCTTCAAATTATGCTTAATTAAATACATGAAGTGTAGTCTTCGGTGGATAAGTTGTCTAAGTGAGATTTTCAGGCAATCGTTGAACGAGATTTTAATATAGTATATTTTTTGTTTTCTCCCACTTATATAACTTAAATTTAATTAAAGCAATAATCATAATTCCACAAACGCTTTTAGATAATCGTTCTTATTTATACAATAATAGTCGATTTTGATGCTAAGATTATTTTATACTCTATATATGAGAATATGATTTATATAAAAAAAATAAATAAATTCATTTACATTTTCAGTTCTCTCAACTACAGAAATCTATAAATAAATTACTTTATTCTTAATTTCTGATAGGATCAAAGCTTGCAGCCAAAACACATTCCATTTGCTTACATTTCAACAAGATGCTGCATATCAGGGGAATGGAAAAGAAGCGCCTGGAAGTTAGGCATGGATGCTCGTTGCATATCAAAGTAAAGGTAAATAGAAAATTCAATTTAAAGCAATTGAAGCCTCGGCTTCCACACATCTTTCCTGCCTGTCTGCCTGTTCGATTTTGGTGCCTGTTCAGGGGTAATTCACATGGCATACGTTCTTATCTGGCCCCAACTTGGCCGCAAACAAACTTCCTGTATCGATGCGACCACACGTACGTACGTACACCCACCCTCGTCACTCCCCCCAGTGGTCCAATATCTAAGTGAAAACACAGATCAACAGAACGACAATCAGCAAAGGTAAAGGCAGCAGGAGGCGGGGGCGGAGGCTGGGCGGGCTCTGGACCAGCCCTAGTCCCAGTCATGGCACCTGCTACGTAGGCAGCTTCAGACAAGCTAAGGACATGACCCAGCTCAGAGGCATGTCTATCGGCCAAGCCAGCCCTCAACTCTCTGCACTCTGGTAGATTGTTGAGCGGGGGGCACAAAATGCAAAGCATCCGGGATATGCAGTACACAAATTGTGTGACCTAAGCTGCCTTCCTGGCACGCCCATTTTGATTAGGGCGTGTTGGTTTTCTATTTTTGTGAGTTGCATTTCTTGGATTGCATTGAAGCAACATTTATGCATTTTTAATGTGACAGCTGAAATGATGAGACCGAGGCAACTGCAGCACCTGTCCTCTCCTGTCCTGGTGTATCCTGTCGCAGCCTGATCCGTGCTGTCCTTTCCCTATCCTTTCAGGTTCTTGGCCTATGGTGCTGACAGTTTGTGCATTAGAGATATACCACATACGAATCATTTTCAGCTCATGCAATTTGCAGTGTTGTGAAATTTCACAAAACTGTCGCCGTTTAAACTTCTGCTCCTGCTCCTGTCACAGTTGCTGCTGCTGCTGCTGCCACTTCTTCAAGCTGAGACAACTGTAAATCATTGGATAATGTGTGGGGAATTTGTGGGCTCAACATTTTTATGCACACGGGTAATTTTTGATGTACGCTTTTTTCGGAAACTTGGCATGAATTTTTAAATTTCATTTTCGTGCCTCAAAGTAAAGTTTTAACGTGAATTTGGAAAAGAAATTGTCCAGAAATGTGGTTTAGTATTTGATTTATAAGTTTCCAAGAAAATAGCAAATAGAAGAAGACTGAAAAATATGGCTGTATTAACTTGGCTGCTTACTCCGAACATAAATACTGATCAGGAATATTTATATATATATTTTTTTTTTTACTTTATAAATATTGTAAATAGTATACCATATCCCATTTCCCCTAGATCAAGTTTCCACTAAAGGTATACAAAAAAACCAGTTTAAACGGAAATATACAAAATTTTTACGAAAAAAAAAAACATACATTTCAAGGCTAAATAGGGTACAAATTTTGGCCAATTTTAGCTATCGCATTCGCTACCAACATTCGAAATTCGCTGGCTCCACTTAGTAATGGGCCCACTCGAAATCGCACTAACCAATCGGTAATGGCAATGGCCAAGTCACAATTGACTGCCAAGTGCATAATCAATGCAATTTTGTATGATTTGCAGCAAAAAGCCGCAGCAGCGTACGCTGAATGCAAAATGTTGCAGAAAAAAGGAGCACAAGCTGCCGCCGTTGTAGGTATGCAATGCTTTTGTGGCAGTTGCCACTCGCCACTTGCCAGTTGCCAGTTGCTAGTGGGCCAATTGCAACTTGGTGTTTATTAGCATGATTAGCTGCCCTGCAATGCCACACACACAAATTGTAGTCGCATTGAATTTGGGTCAGCCGAACGGTGGCAGAAGCCGGGGGTTGGCCAGACTGGGGCCAGCGCTGTTTGAGTGCATGGAGCAAATGGCAAAAGCATCTTGTAATTTGATTTGAGCGTCGTCGTCCTGGCAATCGTTGCAACTGCTGTTTGTTTGTGCTTACCATCAAATGGCATTAGATTACACTGTGCAACAAGTTATATTAAATGCAATGGCCAAACAATAACTAAATATATATATTTTTTAAAAATGTAATCCGGTTTTTAAATATGCGCAGTTGAGACCATAAGATTGCGTTTAAAAATTATCCAAAATTATTTTAAATTTTATTATTATAATTATATATATTTTAATTATTTTAAATTTTCACGCACAACTATATATTTTTGTTATTAAGTTAGAAAATGGGAATTCGGTCAAAACATATTCAGACACTGAAAAAACAACAAGAAGAATATACAAATAATAAAATGTAATTATAAAAATTTGTTATACATTTTTTTAATAAATAAATAATACGTTTTTCGAGCCAAAACCAGAGTGAATTCACATAAGACTCAATGCTTATGAACCGAACTTAATGTAATGGTAACGGGATTTTATTTTGCTATACATTCAGTGTTATTAGCTGAATAAATGACTGTCAAAGGTGCATTGATTTGAAAAGGACGTGCGCTTAAAGCGAATATTTAATTGATTTTCCATGCACTTCAATATTCCGTACACACGCTTAAGTACAAACCCAAATACGCAAATAAAAGCATACACATGTACACTGAGAGAAAAGAGGTGGACAACGTCGCACTTGGCTTATTTCGTTTCATTTCCGGTTAACCACATCCTGCGTAATAAGCGCCTTTTCCGGGCCAAAATAGACTTAAACTGTTTTGTGAGCTGTCATTGTTTTGTTTTTATTGTAACGCAAATTTTGCGTTAGCCCCCAAAACAAGAAGAACAGCAGCAGCCAGCAGCAGCAGCATCCACAACAGGAATTTGGTGCTTGGTGCTGCTGCTGCTGCTGCTGCTACTGCTGGCAGGATGCTGCTTTGACACATCCGCCCGGCGACTCCTGTAGCTCTCAGACTCAAAGTTTTTGTGCTTTGCATGTGAATTGCACGTTTATGGCCACTTTTTCGGTTACGTCTTCTGTCCTGCCATATCCTGCCATGGCAGAACGTTGTCCTCGGTCCAAATTGAAAAGCCACAACTGAAGCTGCATTTTTATTTGCACGCGCCCCATTGTTGTTGTAATTGCTTGTGTAGGACATGCCACTTGCTTGTGGCATTGAAGTTTTGTGGCAATCCAAAAAAGTGATTTGAATATTTGAATGTGTTGCTTTTTTTCCCCTTTTGCTTTAATAGGGTGTCTACAAAAACCGTTTACAAACTGAAGTAATGGGGAGTGTATGATGAAATTGAATAGTTTGCTGGTATAACATATAGTAAACTAAATTTAATCAACAGAATATAGTAGGAATATATTATGGAAAAATACTCAACACAAATAAAAAACTAACATCATAATTTAAACAAGTAAACTTAATCAACCCAGTTCAATCTCCTGAAAATATTATATTATGAAAATTATATTATTATACCATAAAAAAAATATATATAATTTCCTTACCAATGAGCTCAATTTAATATATTTAATATATATTTAATATGTGTCAATTCAAGGATCTAAACATAAGGAAAATTATTTACCTTTAAATTGCACTTTTTAACTGTAGCTAAGCAATTTTCAACTTTTTAGCTTAATTACATTTAAATTTGAATTATGACAAATGGCAACAGTTTAATTTGCGTTCACTAATTGTTGACATAATAAACCAAGCCTCAGACCGTTGCCATATTGTGCCAGCCCAAAATGTTGCATAGCAAAACAGTTAAATAATGTGAAATTACAATTTAATTGCATTGCAAGTTTGCGGCGAGCGAGCAACAGAATACAGCTAAATAAATGGTGAAACGGTTGGGGAGGGTTGGGGGCAACTAGTTGGTTGAGTTGGGGCAGCTGCTTGAGCACTAAATGCGCCCATATGCAAGGACTTACTGTGACTGTACTGTTCGGAATAATAGACCCGCAAGCGTACCAGCTACATATGTTGCACAATCATTTTATTTGCACGAATTAAGCAGCTTGCAACACGCTCTGGTTGCACAGTGGTAATATGTGCGAGGAAATATTTAAATTATAAACTTTTTAAAATTTTATTAATTAATTACATTATTATGTTTTTACATTGTCGTAAGCAAAATAGCCGGACATGTGGATAACAAACAGTTCGCCATTTTTCCAGAAAGAAGAAATTACCAATTTTTACATCGATATTTTTAAATATGCATGAAGGTATAATACACATAAATGTTGATATATTCTTTATTGATTACGTAATTTATTGCATATTCTTTGAAAACAATTACGAGCACAGATTTGCACAGATATTTCACATTCACAAAATGCAATACAAATTCCCACGCTTGCACTATTCACAATGCTCGCTCTATTTATAGACTCTCACGCTCTCATTCAAAGAAGATTAAGGGACTAAGGTAACGGGATCATAAGAATCATTGCTTCAGGCATGTGCTTTGCACATCTACAACGAGATCGAAAGCAACAACAGTGGATAAATTAATTAGCTGTCACGCTCACACCAGCCACAATGTCCATTGTCTGGATAAATGCTCATCGGCTCTCTCGCGGTTATCCGCGTCACAATCCGGTTATCCGTTATCACAATGACGCTCTTCGTTGTTTTTAATGACATTTAAAATATTACCAATCATTTAAGATAACTTATGGATACCCTTTAAATAATGTTCGCAATTGCCTCTTCGGACATGCCCTTTTTGTCAGTGTGAGGCAACTGTGCGTGGGCGGTTTGTGTATGCCGTCTCTGTCAGGCTTCTGTGGCGGCGCTGCGGCTGTGCAATGCTGCGTGCTGCCTGTCAGTCTGTCTGCCGCTGTCGCTGTCGCTGCTTTTGCCTCTGCCTACGCTGCGCCATTAGCATTCATGTGCGTGTGCGTCGGCCCAAACGGGGGCCTGAGGGAGCGGTTGCTGCCAGATCTGGGTTTGCTGCCGAAAAAGCCAAAGCCATTGCTGCATCTGACGACGAGGACAACGTTTGGGGTTAACTGGCATTAATGTCATGCAGCCATTCTGCCATTTTGTAGGTGCATACACTTTGCGGTTGTTGCAAGACCCAACGAACACTCAACCAACCAGATGCAGATACCAGTATGCCCCCCCGGACCACCCACTTGGAAAATTGCTCGAAAAGCCATTTAAAAGTTTGCTACTGTATCTTAGGCTCGCACATCCAACTCGACATTTGAATTTAAGTGCATCGCATTATTTGACTGCGCCTGTTGCATGCCACATTTCCAATGTGCTCAACTATTTAACAAGAATTTCTCTGTTTTGTCTGGCAGTAAAACTTTTAACTTTATGTACATACAATACACATATATATATATATAAATATTCCATATAGCAACGACTTTCTTGTCATTTCGTACAATTTGTATTTTAGTCAATGTCGCAGAGCCCAGAAAATCGCGTATTATTGTTGTTTACATAAATTTCTAGTACTTTATTCAGAGAATAATCAGACACTGAGCTAGTTTAATTTTGAGTGTTTATCATGGAGGGTGAGTAAATTATAAATATATATATTTTTAGTGATATACTATATATAAAGTGCACTACATATCAAAAGCAAATTATTCCAATAACAATTTTGTGAAACGGTAAATTCCAAAGTTAATTCTAGTTGTTTCTTTTAATTGCTTAGAAATTGCTGACTTTAGATTTTATAGTTCTGGAAAAAGGTTACTCAAAAATATTAATTTACACTAACTGAATACCCTTTGTGGTCAGACTTAAATATAATATATTTATGAATCAATGAAAAAACTCTCAACTATTATATCTCTATATATCTCAGCTATAAAAAAAAACAAATTTTTTAGAAGATGTTTTTTGGTATTCTACAAATAATTTTTAAATAGAATGCTCAACTATAGGCTCGAATTTTGTTTGCCATTATTTCTCTTTGTATTTGTAATGTTGTTGTTATGCAATATTACATTACAAATAATTAATAAACTAGTTTAATTTTTAATAGATAAGTTTTATGTATAATATCAAATTGAATATTTCAATATAATGCATCAATTGTTTTTGGCATTTTTTGATATCAAAGTCTATCGCTGACAGGTTTATTAAATCGTTTCGTTCACTACGAATATAAGCCCTCGGCTATATCAATTATCGAGTATCAAATATCTGCATCAAAATCAGCGTCGACAACGTTCTGACCCACAAACAAATAATATGCGCAATAGTGCCAAAAGTTATTAAAATCGTGAATCAGACCAAACTGGGTCAGAGTTCAGGAAATAGAACGCTGACGTCTAGACGTCTGGTAGTACAAATGCCGTTACCTAATGCCGCCTCGCCGCATAGACTCACGTTTATCTATATTGATTTTGAAGCCGCCAACGCTTTGATTATTATTGATAGCAGGTGGCGGGGGCTGGTGTTGGGGATGGTATTGGGACAGGTGCGTGCCATGCGTGCTGTGTCCTTGCCGTCAGTCAAAGCACGTTGCCAGCTGGTAATGGCCGTGTCGCCCATCAATTTGGCCAGGGCCACGTTTCAGTCTAGCAGCGACCGCGAGCCAGGATGCGTGCGCGACAGCCAAATGCCCAGGAACGTGAGCAGCTGCGTCGCCAGCGCTCCGAGACGCGCATGATCCTGGCATGCTGCCGAGCTAGAGGTGGCGCCTATCAATGCTTAAAAGACATCTGCCTCATACCGATCACATCCTTTGCAGGCTTTGAATATATGGTCAATCCGCCGGCGGTGCCCAAAGTGGCCTTTGGCAGCAGCATGGAACGCGATGTGATGCCTCTGAAAGGACCCTATGTGAGCAGCTTCATGAGGTCCCATCTGCCGGAGGCTCGCCCCTATCCCAGTCCATTGGAATATGATTGCGCAAAGCCCATTGGCTTTAAGGTAAGTTTGCTATTAGAAATCTTCAAAATGTTCTATTATTCTAGTTCAGTTTATATGTTCTGTTATGTTCCGCCCTCGCTTGATTTGGCTTTCTTCGCATTCTTTCCTATACCCTGTACTCATTGAAACTGCGTTAGAAATTATATAAAGTTTTCTTTTCACTTCGATTTCTCTTATTTTGTTATTTTTTTATCTCTGAAAATTACAACCAACATTTTTCTACATCTCTCTCTCTTCTCTCTCTCTCTCTTCTCTCTCTCTCTATTGCTTTTCTTGTCACTCTTCAAAATCACTCTTTTCTCATTTCCAATCCTTCGCAGTATCCCTCCAACGCTGGCTTTTCCGCACTGGCCAGTAAGATGCCCCGCTTGCCTATTGTCCGGGAGCAGATCATTCCGCCCATGGGCGCTTATGAGCCGACTCCTTGGATACTCCGCGCCGGCTATACCTTCGACCGGCAAGTGGTGCCCCAACCCAAGTGGGTGACGCCGGGGTAAGTCCATCAAAACTACTAATTTTTTGTTAGCCGCATCACAAACATGAATTCGATGCAGTCCCTCCACTTATTCGACCCACAACAAGTATCCCAACTGGAAAATGGAGACGGCCTTTGGCACGTGCCGCGTCATCTGGCCCGCGGTGGCCGTCTTCTGTGGCCCCAACAATGTGGCCCAGTGCCTGGTCTGCCATCAGCGGCCCAAAGGCGACTACTTCCACAGCTTTGCCAGCGACAAGGATATGTGCCGGAACTGCATGCACGAGGAGATGGCCACCATTCGCCACTGCGGCCTGAGCGTGGTGGAGCGCTACCGCAAGCGTCAGTATATTAAGCAGTTTGTGCCAGCTCGCTATTGCGGCTTCTTCCACGATCACAGAGGCACCACCGCCGCCACGGAGTCCACCTCACGCAGGGAGCTGCGCGCCAAGATACGCGTCGAAAATTACTTGTATCGCTTTGCTAGCAAAGTAGAATAAGGCACTACGAATTCCAGAGCGTTCTTCAATTCCCACAGTAAAAACCCAGCTGAAAATCTAAAAATAAAAATATTATTTATAAATTTATAATTACAGCAATTTTTAACTATAGAAAGGGCTACAATTTTAGATTTTTCTTTAGAATTTTCTTATTTGTAATTATTGATTATTCATTTTATTTACTATATTTTTATAAATTTTTCGTGCTATTTTTTTTAAAGAGGTCTTCTGTTTTATTACAGATGCTATGAAACCCTTTAGAATCTTTATTTTTCTAATAGTTGTGATTAAAAATATATATCCAATTATATAATTTATCGAAATATAATTCTCAATTTTTATTTTTTATATTTTAATCACTATTGGTGTTAAAAATTTTGTCTGTTTAAAATTGTCAATAAAAATATCAACACTAATATATATTTCAAAATTACACCCACCTAATATACTCTTTAAAGTTAACTAAATATATAATTATTAGTTGTGTTTAAGTCTTATCATAACATAACAAAAATTATATTATATTAAAAATTTAATTACATAAGTATACAAAATTAATTATGCAATAATATTGGCACAAATTTATTGAATGCTTTAAAACTAAATATTAAAAAAAATATACGTTTATGATTATCAAACAAACATAATTAAATAAATTTTGTCTTATACCTTTAATGTTTGAGTTAAAGAAAACCAAAAAGTTTTCTACTGTGTTTCGCAATAATCGATAAATGTATTTTAAACTCTTTTTAAGATACCCTTAAAGCGCTTCGATTGGCACTGCAAGGGCCACAGATGCCACAAAAAGTGGCAAGCAACGTGTTTGGCAACAAAGTGTGGCAAGCGTGGGCCGCTTTGGGGCGTGCTCAAGTAAAATGACATTCATTGACAACCAGCTACCTGCGTGCCCCACTCACACAAACACGCGCACACATGCACACAAACTAAGCATAACGATTGTGTATAATGGCTGGAAATGTCGACGCCATTGTTGCTGCCACATGGCTACACGTGCCTGGCCACATTGTGCCTGGCTAACGGAATCGGTATAGGAAAAGGAAACTAAATGCCGGAAGTACGAATAAAATTTTCCACTAACAGAAAAATAAAAAACTCATTGGCAGCTTTTCAATGTGCATAGAAAATTGTTTATTAACTCAAGGTTGTAATACAAAAGCTTACTTTCATTGTATAAAACTATCGTTGATACAGTTTTTTTATATATGTATATATTTGTCGATAATAAAACGGAATACAAATAATATATGCATACATATATTCTGTTAGTAACATAGACAACGTGCATAGACAAAGTACTAACAAAATCTAAAACGCCTTATTAAAACTTAGTTTTTATATTTAATTGGGCATTTTAAACATTTTTAATATATAAAAAATACTTTTTTTTTAATATTGACATAAAGCATATTTTAATATAAAAATACTAAAAATTACTGCTTAATTAATTTTATCATATTTTTAAGATTTTTAAAATATTGTATAATAAATAAATTTCATATTGATTTTATACATTTTATTAATAATCTAAATTTAAAGTATATAATATAATAACAGATGATCACATCAAAAATAAAAGTATTTTTTTAATTAATATTATTATTTATTATTGCTATTACTATTTATTTTTTAATAAAGGATTGTTAAAGTTGAAAAACTGTTAAACAAAAAAGAACAGCCACTGTGATATAAAGTTTATACAAAATTCGACTACATCAACAGCGAACGTTCTCTTCTTTTTAAACAATTTACGAGCGTAGTTTAACCAATAAAAAATGTAATAATAAAAACAAATTACACACACTTGAGATGACATTTAAGCTTATTTCACAGACAAATTGTTGTAAATTGCGATGCAACCAAAAAGAACAGCCACTGTGATATAGAAACAGTTAACGATTTAATCATATATATTATATCAGCAGCAGCAGTTCCCTGCGGTTAAACGCAATATGTGGATTTGTCACCAAATTGTTTCATTAAATTATTGTTTATATTTTGAACAAATTGTTGTATGGCACTTTAGGTACAAAAAGAACAGCCACTGTGATATAGACAAGACGTTAAACATACAGCACAGCATCTATTCTCTTTACTTTTAAAGGCTATAAACAGAAAAAGCACCACAAATTTAAAGCTTAAAGTTTTGTATTTGGTTGATTTTTGGATAGCACGCGCTATAAAGGAAAATCACTGTGATATGAAACGGTTAATAAACGCATATCACAACGATCGTTCCTTTTAGCGCATAATCCATTCGCATAAAAAAAAGAGCACAAATTTTTAATGTAGAATCTATTTTGTTGCTGCGCCTGCCACAACGAACTTCAATGGTTGTCTAGCTTTATGATCAGAGAAATCACCTAAGGCTGGACGACCAAAGAAACTAATTGCAACCTCTATATGGTATAGACAAATACCGCGATTTCGAATAATGCACTTTAATATTTTATTTTTCATATATGTTGAACATTTTAAAATTATAGCACGAGTGTTCGGTCTAGTCACTTTGTATAGTGTATGTGGATTGTTTTGAAAAAAGAGACTATACCGACAATCGCCATTTAATTTTAAAATACTGAAATTGTGCAACACTGTAACACTGAAATATTGATAAACTGTTTACAATTTGCAATATTTATTTGATTTTTGCCAAAATTTTGAGACACACTTTGCCCAGTGATGGGTTTAAGTAGCAGACATAACTGTACAAAATGCATCCCAAAAGCAGAGCTATAATAGTCAGAATTTTCTTTTTTGAATATTATAATATTTCTTTGCTGTGGCATTTGGATTATACGACAAACTTCACCCAGTGATGCTCACAAAAGAACTTCGGCAAAACCGAACAAAGTTTGCCATATAATATTTTACTCTTTTTAATATATTTTTCTTTTGCTTGCTGAGGTGATCCTGATACACTGACACTCAAATGTTAACTGATGTACTGTGACGACTGCAGCTCGATCTTATATACCCATTTCTAGAATATACCTGAACTTTCGTGCGGGCTGGCTTAGCGCTCATACCTGGATTTACCTGCGCTTAGCGGCGCTTTCCATGGAAATCGCAGTTGACCTTCGTGCAAACTAATTTTTGCAACTTAATCCGTGGCCATAAACGGATTAATCCCACATATTCTGGGTAAAAACGCGCAGCTGTGTCGCGGCATAAATTCGCAGAAGTGCAATTAGGTTAGTTTAGGACTTGGCCAAAAGGATCGCCGCTTGGTTAATTGGCCAGTTAGCCCGAAATTCAGTTGTCTCGATTTTTCCACCAAAAACACCATTTTGTGTCTGACTGTACCCAGCGTACGCAACTGAGCGTGTGGCAAAGGCAGATCGGCTACTGTCTAAAAGTCCTTCAGCACTTTAATGGCCTTGCTGGAACTGTACTGGGCCGGGACGACCCTGTGGCCACCTGTTGACAGCGAATTGGCAGCCAAAACCACCAAACTCAAGTTCTTGAAAGTGTTTCCAAATAGCCTTTAAGGTTTCCGGGGAAAAGCACTGATTGCTTTAAAAGCATTTTTAGATTACACTTCCCAAATCTGAACAGATAATAAAATATTTTTAATAAAATTGTTTATCGAATGTTGAGCTATTATCCTCTGATCCTCTGTTATCCTTACTTTATATAATATACTTTACAATTTACTATACTGATTGTTGTCGCTTTTCTCTTTTCCTGGAAACCCGTGGTAAATTCTGGTATTTTGAAATTTGGTGGAAATTAACAGGAGGCATTTTCAAGTTCATAAAGCATACTTATTTTCCTGAAGAGGATGAGTAGCTAGTTGACCATCTGCTAGCTGTATTGCGAGTAAATCTAAATCTTGGACAGATTCTCGTTTTTCCAGCGGAAATTCCAGAATAGTAAATGAATTATTTTATTATAATTTTTATTTTAAAACGACCTTAGAACATTGCAGTCGGATACAAACAACGTAGAAACAGCTTTGAGATATTTTTGGGAACCTTTCGCTCGACTCCATAAAAATGAAAGAAAAATGCAACGGACTCTCCAATATGCTGTTCAAAGTGCAGGCTCTGTATCTAATACAGTTGCTTTACATTTTAACTGTAAAAGTTGGAGACTAGCTCAAGGTTCAAATTCAGTTTTGTACGTTTGTACGTTTATATACTCCAACTTGCAAAAGCGAAACAAATTGTGTTCCATAATGCATATTGCACCTTTTCCTTTTTTCCCTTTTTAACATTTAAAATTTTAAATTTGTGATCAATAAAAACCAGCATTTTAATAACGTTTTAACGAAATTTATTTATTTTTTCTAAAATAAATTAATTTTTTATTTAAGGAAATAATTTAACATATATTGCAGATCCTGTGGACGTCCAGAGATAAACTGACAATTCACACAAAAAGTAGACATTTTTTTGTTTAAACTATAAGTGTAGGTAGACGCTACCATCAGTTCAAAACATATTTGAGCTTTAAGCCTTCAGATATTTTGAAATTTCTTCCAAACCTTTATATCTATTAAAATAAAAACACATTCTTTTTTTTTGGCTTTCGCCATGTATTTTTTGTTTATTTGGTAAAATTAAATCAATATTTTCATTTCAATTATATATCTTTTGTTATTACCTTTTTTCAGTTATCTTTTCTTAGAAAAAACGAACATAATTGTTTCAAATTTTCAGCGTACAACTAGAAGAAGAAGAAAACAAAGATTGAAAAAACAAGATGAAATTGTAAATCAAAAAAAGGAATAGAATAGTATTAGATTCTAAATTCATAATAAGTTTCGTTTCTTGTTGCAGATGTTGTTGTTTTGTTTCTTAGTTTCATTCATATTGTTGTTGTTGGTTGCCAGCCGATCTCATTCTCTCTCACTCACTCTTACTCTCTAATTACTTCTCTTTCTCCTTTAGGCACTCCTCCATACCAGCTGTGGGAAGTAAAAAAGATGTACAACAATATTATTGGGAGAAAACATTAAGTCAAATGTTAGCGAAATGCTCTCTTCAGGCCGTCTCAAGAGTTGTTGTTATTCTTTAAGTCGTGTTTTTCAAGTTTGTTGTTGTTGTTGTTGTCCGTTTTCTATGGTATGTATGTATAATTCAACACTTTTGCGTTGAAGGATAAAAGCAAAAACAAAACTCTGCAGCTTTGAAATGGAAACCTGAAAAAATAGTTATGTTATTAGCTGATAATTTCTGAAAGTTGATTTACAATTATTTTTGATTAAACTTACCGTTTTGTATAAAATATATGGGCTTCCATTCTGTTGGTGGCATTCAAATGCCAAGCCAAGTTAGGTTAACTATGAAAACTAAGCCTTAGTGGTACATGTAATAGCTTTTTACACTGTAAATAAAAAATGTTTACAATTTATAAATATTTTTGGTAAAATAATTTAATTATAATATATAAATACGTTTTTGTATATTTATATTTATAAATGGTACTAAACAAACAATGTGATGAAGAAAAGTGAACTTAATTCTAAAGTATAGTTCAAAAAGAGTTAATGATCTGAAAAAGCTGGAAAATATAATAAACAAAATAGTTACATACGTTTAATTTATATTTATTTTTCCAAAAGTCTGTTCAAATTTTATTGTTAAAAACACAAAAATTTTATTCTCTGCATTCTAATTTATTGAACAACACTTTGGGTAAAATTTTTAATTTTTTTTAATTTGCAAGTAAATAAAAATTTTATATGAAATTAGCTGAAAATCGATTTTGAATTTATTTTTCATGTCAATGAAGAGCATATAAAAATTTCTTTTGTACTTAACAAACTATTCACTATACACAGAAATATTGAAAATTTAATTAAAATAAAAATGCCAAAAATGTTTTGTTTTTTTTTCATTCCCATTTTTTACATTGTCTTTTTTAAAATTGTATTTATTTAGAGAAAAATGTTTTGAATAAATGTTGTCCAGTATTGTGCGCTTAGAAAATCTTGTGCAACTATTTAAAATTCATTTGTATTTGAGAAGTTTTGCTTATGCCAGGTAGCGAGTAGATTTATTAGATAAATTGTAGATAGGAGATTTTTTTAAGCTTTAAAGTTTTTTTTTACATAGAGATAAAACAGTCTTGTGTGTTACAGATACATAAACATAATACAAAAGGAGGAATAAAAAAAGCCGTTTAAAGAACTTACAAGAAATTGTCGTCGCCGCGGTTGCGGCTGCTGCAGTTGTTGAAGTTGCTGCTGCTGCTGGCATCGATCTGGCAGCAACATGTGCTGACTGTTGCTGTGGTTGTTGTTGCTGTTTTTGTAGTTTTGGGATAGGTGGTTGCTGTTGATGTTGCTGCAGACGCTGTTGGTTGTTGTCGTTATCATCATCAATATAGTAGCATAATGTTGTGTTGTTGCCGCCACCGCTGCCATTTTTATTGCTGTTGCTGGCAGCAACGGTTGTTGCTGCTGCTGTAACTGCAACTGTTGCAGATGTTGTTGTTGTTGATGCTGGCTGCTTGCGCTTGTGTCCCGTTATGCTTAGAGCGGCCGTTAGACTAGAAGCCGCATGTAGTATTGAACGCTGGTTAAAAATGCTATTGGAAGCAGCCGCCGCGGCTGCATTGTTGTTCTTGCGAAATTTATGATGATGATGAGACGGTGGCAGCGGCGGCGGTGGCGGAGGTGGCTGTGGATGCTGTTGTTGCTGCTGCTGCTGCTGTTGTGGCTGCTGCTGTGCTTGTGGCATTGGCGGTTGTCACGAGCAGGCCACCTCAGTTGACGTGGTGCTGCTGTTGTTGTTATTGTTGTTGTTGTTACTGCTGCCATTATTATGCGGCACGGACGCTGCCTGCTGTTCTGTGGTGTCCATGCAGCTGCCGCTGCCGCTTTCTGTGCCATTTTTGCCCGTTCCCTTGAAACTGGGCGCATTCATTTGCGCAGCCGTGGGCGTGGTTGGTGTCACACCGCCCATATCGCTGGAGGCATTCGAATTCTCCTCATTTAACTAGGGAATGGGAAACAAGTATACATTATAATTCAATTACAAATGCCAATAGCTATTTAGCTCCACTTACCGATTCGCTCAGCCTTTGCACCTTAGCGCCGCTGTCGCGTCCACGACTACTACCCCCGCCGCTGCTCGCCGTCTGTTGCCCCGGCGGCAGCGGCTCCTGCGATTGCGCCAGCTCCGAGGAGAGACGCTTGCGGTTGGCCAGCAGCGCATTGTTGAAATTATTGTGACTCTCCATCGATTTGCGCTCGCGCTTCAGAAAGTCCGCATCCAGGTAGAGCGACAGCTGTTTACGCTTCACCGAACGGGCTTCGATGGCCATTCCCTCCTTCAGCATTTTGATGTTTACCTGCCAAATATTTACATTTAGGCTAAAACCGAAAATAATCTGTCTGTCTGCTTCTTACGCCATGCATATTCACGTGCTCTGTAAAGTTTTGTATGCTCTCGGTGAGGTCTATGTTGCGATTCTCGGAACGCTCAAACTCCAGCCCAATAAACCAAAGCGAACAAAACGGCGCTGTGGTAACTGTGGAAGTTGCCGGCGGTTGCTGCTGTTGCGGCTTTGCCTCCTCCTCGTTGCCGCTGTTATTTTGCGAATTGTTGGCGCTGGCGGCCCCTTTTTAAGCTCAAAGCACTTTGGATTGACGTGGGCGAGGGCAATGTGCGGATTGCGCTCCAGATTGCCGATGAGCAGACGTACCTTGGACTCGACCAATCCGCACCATTCCAAATGATCGTCGGCCGTCTGTGAGTTGACGAGCAGAACAATGAAATGACGATATCTGTAAAAGAAACTGGGCGCCTCAAAGAGGCGATCCCAACTGACGCGACCGAGCATGATCTCATCGGTGATGCTCATGCCTCGATTGAATTCGGTCAATATGACCTTCTTTGTGGACTCGGACACATTAAATGTGGAGTTTTGTTGTGGATATGCGGGCGTTATAATCGGCATCAAATGATAACGATCCGAGGCATTAACACGCGGATCCCAAACCTAAATAGAATAAGCAATTTATAATATGTATATAACGGGTATATTTCTGAGATACACACCTGAAATCGTAGATTGACATTATCCGGATGCTTGAGCAAGACCGGATTGGGCCACTTCCAGCGCGAGAATACCAAAAAGAACTTGTGCACCAGCGTCGCGGCAGCGGCATTTGGATACAGTTGGCAAGTGCGCGCCACCAGCATTGCCCAGGTGACGCCGCCAAAATAGCCCAGCGAATTTGAATAGATGCCATGCTCTGGAACAAAATTAAACACAATTATATACATATATATATGTATGGTAATATCGGCCAATTACACTCACTCTTCGCCCACAATTTGATGGTGCGCAGCGCCAGTCGAAAGTTCTCAATGTTGGGCACCAGGGCAAGTATTTCGTCGGTGACGCGACAACCGTTCAAGCTGCGCACCGAACGCGGATCCAGATTCTTGAGCAGATTATCGTCGCGCAGATCAAAGTCATCGGGTATCTCCTTGAGCGAGAGTCGCGCAAAGAGCAAATCAATTTCGATGCCATCGAAATTCATTTTGATAACCGGCACAAAGGCCTCCTCCACGGAACGGCATTCGGTCACCTCTGGCTGTTTCTTAAGCACCTCGAAGAAGCTCTGAAAGTAATCGGTGCGCTCAATATTGCGCGGCGCGACGCACAGCGCATCAATATCCGCCCCCTTATGATGCACGCCCAGGCGATACGAGCCAAATGTGTAGATTTTGCCGCCCAGCTTCTCGGCGGCCGCCTCGGGCATATTCTTGCTAACCGATATCTCTTTGACCCATTGCTTGACCAGCGTATTTAGCTTGGCCAATATTTCCATGCGATGATTCAACTCATCCTGGCTCTCAAAGACATTATAGGGCTCCAGAGATTTGCTCAGCTCCTCTGTACGCTGCAGATCCTCTGCACGCGGCTCGGCCAGGCTAATGGCCGATGTCATGCCCAACTGTTTGGCTGGCTGCCCGCCACCCGAGGTAGTGTTGCCATTATATTGTTGTTGTTGTTGCGACTGCTGCTGCTGGCGATGTGTTGGTTCGGAATTCCACATGCTGTTCCTATGTATAATTACTGCAAGGTAGAAATGAGAAATGCCAAGTTAATTATGCTATAGGCGCATCATTTAAAGCTGCAATTACTCACCTAACTAGTCTTAAAAATTAGCTGGTTTTTAATTTTTTTTTTTAATTTACTTGTTTTTAATCTTAATATTTAGTTTGCCTGTTGCGGTTGCAGTTGTTGTTTGTTGTCGTTGCTGCCAGTTTGTGGTAGCAAAAAATGGAATTACATATGTTGCTCGCTCAGTGGCTTTTTACTGGTGGTGCGCACAAAACTAAAATGCTGAAAGAAGAAGTGCATTAAAATACATTGCATTTTTTTTCAGTACAAAAATCCGTTGAAACAAAGAATATGCAAAAAAATAAAGCTTCCGGTTATTTCAACATGTCTACCAATGTCTCTGTCAGAATACTTTTTTTTTGTAAAATGCGATAAGATACTTGGCCATAAGAAAAGCTAAGAAAACACACAAACAACAATATAAACAATCAAAATAAAAGTCCAAAGCACAAGCACCTTTAGCAAAGTTTATTAGAGCTGCGATTGTTGAAAACCAATTAAAATACCGCTATAAAAACAAGCTGCAT
The DNA here is from genome assembly GCA_035043915.1 of Drosophila paramelanica. NCBI lineage: Eukaryota > Metazoa > Arthropoda > Insecta > Diptera > Drosophilidae > Drosophila > Drosophila paramelanica. The sequence continues at coordinate 9,027,686 of JAWNMO010000674.1, read as the reverse complement.
GTTTTAGAGAACAAGCTAAAACTATAACAAAAAATAAATTTAAAAGCAAGAAACATTTTATTGAGAAAATATATGTATCTACCAAATTTTGTTTATATATTTTGAAAAATTCAAACTAAATTTGCGATGCATGTTTTTGTATTTATTGTATGCCACTTTCAGCCAGCCATTTGATAAAATCGCTATTTTTATAAACATTTGTTTAACACTTATTTATATGCTCTAAATAAACGTAAAATAAACTGCTAAATAAGCTGATCATGTTCGCAAAAAAAAAAAAAATTAGCAAAATAAACGCTGAAGCGCAACAACACTGCCTGTACGAAAACCTGGCCACACTCAGTATAGCGTGAGTGAGAGCTTTTCCTCTTTTTGTTGTGTTTATTGCTCATATAAACAAATGCGTAGAAATAATATTTTTTATTTTGACAATCGCAAAAAAGTGCAAGCTAATTCTCGGCACATTACAAACATAAACAAAAAAGCAACAGTAATCAAAACGGAATCAGAAATCAAAGATAGACACCCACACTCACAGAAAGAAAAACTCACGCGCACACCCACACACGCATAAATTACATACAAACAGAAGAACTTTTATCTACCTTTTTTTTGCTTCTCTGTTTACTGCCGCTTACCTGCGCTTTATGTTGTTGTTGTGGGGCTAAGCTTAAGTTTTCGGTTTCGATTGTAGCTGTTGTTGTTGTGGCGGTAGTGTATGCGTGTGCTTTGTATATGTGCATATGTGTGCATATATGTATGTATGTATGAATGTTGGGGGCCCATTCATTTGTGTCGTTCCGGCTTCTTTTGTATTTGTTATTTGTATGTTTTATTCGTCGCCTTCGTTGTCGCGCGTCGTCTTCTTCATGTTACACATCTCTTTCAATTCATATTCGCTTTTTTTTTGTACCCACATGTAACTTTTTCTTTGCTGGCCTGCTTCTCTTTTTATGCTACGTGACGACTCTGACTCGCTCGTTCGCTCGCACGCAGATGGACGCACGGCTTGCACAACGGAAATCACGTTTCATTTAATTATTTATTGTTAAAAAATTTTAGTGTGTATTCGACATGCTCGGTGTACGTTTTACAGCTTGATTTGCGCGTTCTACAAATGACTATGCCAAGAACCGCAACGACCGATACGAATGTGTGTGGATAATAAAAGAGAAGCCAAAAAATGCAGAGTTGCTTGTCGTTTTATATCGCTAAGCATTCACTCTGATGCGCAGCAGGTAGAATACTAAACAAAATACCAACAGCTCACAATCCACAATGTTTGCTGTTGTATTTCGCCGACCGTATACAAGGTTGTTTGCAGGTAGAATATCCAAGAAAAATACTAAAACAGTACACAGTTCGTAATGTTTGAATTCTTGGTAAGGCATTTGCCAATTTAAAATTTATATTTCATTTTTAATTATAATATTTATTGTAACATAAAAATACTGGCAGCTTAATTCGATAAGATCCACAACAATGGCCACCGATGTGGCAACGCTGCAAACAGCTGTGCAATTTATTTGTATTTTGGTGAAAAACTGCAGAAAACTGAAACACAATGTAAAAATAGAGGCGTTGCACTTAATGGCAGCCACAACATGATACCCTGGATGCGCGAAAAGTTTAACGAGAAGCGCGCCAAGTGGCTAGCACGCAGCAAGCAGCGCGGCAGCGAAAACGATACGGAAAACGAATCTGAAACCAACTCCAATTCCAGTCCAAACAGCAGCGGCAGCAGAGGCAGTGGTAGTGGTAGCGGCAGTGGCAGCGCTAGCGGAAGAGGCAGAGGCAGGGGCAGAGGCAGAGGTCGTGGCAGCGCCCAGGATGCAAGAAGTAACCATAGCTTGCGAAGCGCCAGCTCCAATATTCTGGTTCATGTGCAAACAACGGAAACGGAAACCCAAACGGACGCTGTTGTTGGCGGCGGTGGTTGCGTCTTACGCACCCCTTCCCCCGCGCGTCGACGACGCATCCAATTGGAGGTGCAGCTGCAAGAGGAGAAGGCAAGGCGGGCGGAGAGAGAGCAGGCGAATGCGTAAGTTGCCAAGCGTTAAATTCTTACTGTAAACGATAAATATTTACTTACAATTTATTCGAAATTCTCCGTTGGATTAACGCAACCCCGCCACCCCCTCCCCCATAAAAAAATCAAAACAAACTATGCACAAATTGCGCAGTTTGTTTCTTAGGTGAGCGAATCTCCACAACATAATTCATGTTAATATCTCAATCCATTGCAAACACAGAAAACTCTCAGAAAACTCGTTTTCCTTTCTAGGAAAACCCATGCCCGGATCTCAACAGACTCCACGATAGCTGTGACGGAAACGGAGGCGGTCAAAACAGGCCAAACTATCACCGTGCGCGTCATCTGTCCCAGCTCCCGAGTGCTCATCTTCAAGACGGACCTAAACAAACGACTCAACGATCTGAAGAGCGAGGTCATTCTCGAGCTGAGCGACGATCCCGACTCCATTCAGCTGTTTGCGCCCGACGTGCGCCATCTCAATCCGCGCTATCGTCTCTTTCGAGCCGAATATTTTGGCGGCGAGCTCAACGAGACCCAAACACTGGCTCAGCTGAACGTCCTTAACAACGAGACCTTAATATTGTCGCCGCGTCGCAACACGCTTCCCCAGACGGTGACACGTACCCGTGAGGTGCCCGGGCCAAATGACGCGCTGCTGGAGAGCGCCACACGCGGTATCAGCAGCAACACCAACACGCTGCCCATCATCGACATCAACGAGATCTTTCAGCAGTCGAATGTAAGTGAAGTTCCCAATTCAGGCTAATTCTGCTTATATACCCTGAACCTATCGAAAATTGGATTGTGCAAATGCATGTAACTGCCAAAAGGGACATCTCCCAACACATAAGGTGTCAGCTTTACAAGTCGAGTTGCCATGTCCGTTCGTCTGCACCGATCTTTGTTTTTATTTCAAATTATCGTTTTTCAATCAAAATCGACAACAATCTCAAGTATTGATATTTGTTCACGTATATCTGCGTTAGTTAGAGTTTGCGGCAAAACCCACTAGGGTTGTAGCAAATCATTTGCGTTTTATGATGTAGTGTTTAGGGTATTACCAGGTCGAGTTCCCCCAACTAAAGGATTCCCCCTTTTTCTTCGATAGATTCAATATGATGTGCGCAAGGTGCTCATTTCGCTGGCCCAGGCGTCGGCGGCGATTGTTGGCGCCGGACCGTACGCGCCCCGTTTAATCAGCATGCTGAAACAACGTCTCGTCAACCGGCGCAATCATCAGGTGGACACGCTGCAGAGCCTCGTCGATATGGGCTTCACGCGCGAGGTGGCCGAGCCGGCGTTGCGCAATAACAACGGGATCTACTCGACCACATTGGAGTGGCTAATACAGAATCAGCGAGATGAGGAGGCCCATCAACCGCCAGTGATGGCTATGCGGAATAGCGCCTCTTCCATTTCACCCTCAACCATTATCACCGATAATGTAGCTATAATATATATTTTTTAATTGTAAGCAATTCCTTGAAACTTATCACCACTCTATCCCGGATTTAGGAGACCATTGAGAACACCGCTGCACTCCTGCAAATTGTGCGCATTTACAGTCATCGCGACGCGCCGCCCAGCGAGGAGCTTGTCGAATCGCTTACAGATATGGGCTTTGACGAGGCTGACGTGCTGGTGGCGCTCAAAAAGACGGGCAACAGCAAGGCCTCCGCATGCGATTGGCTCTGCGAGAATCGTTCCGCTAGCGTTATTGAGCTGCGCGAGGGTCTGGCAACGGATTCACCCATTTTGAAAGCCATTCTCGAAATGCCGCAGGTGCAACTGACGCTCAGCAATCCAAAGACATTTTTGGGTAGGTGCATATATTACAGAAAGCTATAATTAAACAGGATATAAAAGTATGTTTTTGAGAGGTATTTGCATATTCTTTACACTTAAAAATATTTATAATGTATACAGTGTTTAGATATTGTTACGTCTTTATTTGTATAACATTTACAAGTTGTAAATCTATTACCAAAAATTGTATATTATCTTTGAGAATTTGCAACAAAGTATGTTGATAAGTAAGGCAGCCTTTATAAAAGTTGGCATTAATTTTTTGTCGATGGTTGCCGAAGCACAAAGTTTCAAGACATATTTTATTCCAAATGGAAAGGAACAATTATTAGTTTATATAAAGTTCTTCTTTAATACTTAATAGATTCTCATATATTTTCCCTGAGATTAGCTCAAAATAAATCAATTTAATGTTTAGATTTTATACTCGTATGCATATTATACTTAAATTTATAACTTAATTTCCCGATTATCAATGTCTTATCATATTTTCTCTTCACTCGATTCATTTTCTAGCCTTTTTGGCCATTCTGGAGAACGAGAATGCGATACGCGTGTGGCGGGGCGACAATGACACCACCTCTGTTATCACACATATCCTTCAAAAGTATCACGAGGAGAAGCATGTGATGGGCATCAATCAGTTTTACATGAATCGCTGGTGAAGGCGAACGCTTTAAAGTGGCCTATTAATTGAGAGTAACCAAATTCTATTTATACATGCATATATATTTACCAAACATATACATATATATATATAAATGTATGTATAGGAATATATATACAGTCACATTCATATACATAGGCACATGCAGTGCATAGTAACAGTTAGGCGCATTTGAGCCTCATAAAAGTATTGTATTACAAGTATTTTTGTAGCCAAAACATAAGAAGAAAAATACGGAAAACACAAAAAACATAAAAGTAATTAAATGCACCAAGCCAAAAATAAAAATTAAAAAAAAAAACACGCAAACGCTTTGCTTTCAGAGCACGTGGCTGCAATTAACAAACGCTTACCGATCAGTACGAAATGCATTATATAGTCTATAAAGTAACAATATCATCTAACTCTAGTCATGTTTCTATATATGTTTGATTCAACATCAAAGTATTATTTCAAAAATATCTCGCACAAACACCCTACACTTAATTATATTTTTCATAACCGATTCAGTGATTTCTGTGCGTTGTATTACACGAGTTGTTGGAAATTATGAAGAGTGAAAAATGTAATGGCAAGTAAGAGACCGCAACTAAACATAGTATTATTTTGTGAAACAAGTATTGTATTTTTATTGTTTATAAATAATAAAAATAATTAGTTTTTATATAAAATAAATGTGCATTAATTTAATTGAGAAAATTATAAATATTTTCAGGGAATGCTAAATGCATGCTCAATTAAACTCATATACAATCTTTTACTAGCTTATTGATTTATGTCGTAAAAAAGGTTTTCACATAGGTACAAAAAAAGGTTTTCAAGAACTTACCTTGAATAGCAAGAGCGTTAAGTTTTAAGTGGTTATCGGTTTAAATGCAATATTTTAAACTCAATAAAAATAAAAATGCAAAGCAAATGATAAGCTTTGCCTTCAACAGATTTATGGCCCGCACGAGTCTACAAACCTATTACTAATACGCCCCACTGGCCTATCAGCTAAACAGCGTCTAATCAAATGTGTTTGCTCCGCGTGAGTCACATTTTAACCTCGAGAATATCAATTATAAATCAAATGAATCAATCAATAATACATTTGATTATTGATAAAGGGAAACCGCAGCCTGTTGTCAGCTATAATTTTGTTTTTGACATTTAGTTTTGAATTTATATTTATTGTATGGAATTCCTAAAACTTAAAAAACAATTCCAATAAAACCATTTTGTTTAAATTGTATTCATTGTTTGTAAATTTGTACACCCTAGCTGGGAGTATGCAAATTTTGCTATAAAATATGTCAAGCATTGCAGATCAAACTTTTTGCAGAAGCCTTTCTTTTCTACAAGCTCTCGTATATATATTAAAACTAGACGGATCGGATTTTATTTTATATTTATTTAATTATATAATTTATTTATTTATTTATTTAAGTTTGCCAATAATAATTTTCGAAGATATTTTAGCTTATTTATATGGCTTATAAAAATACTAAAAAATCTTTCCAGTTAACAGAGTTATATGGCTTATACCACATTTTAAAATAAAAAAATAGATTTTTTTATCGAAACGAAAGTATTTAATTGATTGTATTAAAAACCAAATTTTATCTACTATCTTTGTAATTTTATATCAGGTACCATATTAAGCCAAAATAATATTTATGCAAGAGCATTTGAGCCTCGTCTACTCTAAATATAACTGTTTTATTTTGTTACTCATTTTTCACACACATATATACATTACTTGTAACGCCCACTCGTAACTTTACGCCCCTTGAAGTCCTTCACTTTTTTGCACATATGTTTTGTTCAAAATGTTTTGCAATTTGTTAAATGTAGAAGAGCTTTTGTTGTTGCATGCGGGAGATGCACAATGAAAAGCGAATAATTTAACAATTGCACTTTTAATGCATTACAATTAATTTTCCGAGTGACCGCACATTTTTCAATTCATTATTTTCGCAGCACTCGAATTACAACTAAAACAACAACTAACTGGGTAATTTTTTTGTTGCATTTTTGGATTTATGTTAAGCGCGTTTATTTAGTGGTTACGCATCCATGAGATACATAGATATATGGATACTCAGACACATGCACCAGCGAGTGGCTTTTAATTAATATTTTGCGTGCATAATTGTTAAATTGTTTAGGAAATGAGCAAAGCGCAATTTATTTATGGTCAGGGCAATTACCCCGTTCCAATTTCATTCTTTTTTTTTTTTTGATTTGCTTTAAATGTTGTTGCGGCAAGTGGCAGATGCAACGTTTGGCTAATGGTCCTTGGCCATGTCCATGTCCATGCAAATGTGCGAGTATCTTGCAAAAATTGATGACGCATGCAATGGGGAGGGGAGCGGTAAATAGTATGGGGTGGGAGGGGTGACTGCAGCGTTACGGTATAATAAATCATCTGGTGGAAGCATCAACAAACTAACTACGAAATCCGCTACCCTCGCAAGTGGCCCAGGCAAATGAGTTTTTGATATTATCAAAACGACGAAATGCATTGACAAGCAGCAGCCACTTCCCCCGAACTGCCACTTTCCAGCTCCCTCTTAGCCGCAGGATAACAGGCACACGCCCAAGCACTCCCCAGCAGCCTATAAAAAAACATCAAGCTTTAGCCGCAGGGCAGAGGTTTCGCCTGCGGGGTGGCAGGCGGTTGCCTTAACTTGATATTGTAGTCGTGTGGCTTTGGCAATTTCCGTTGCATATTTGCAGGCGCCGCACAATTTATGAACATTATTATCGACAGCCAAAATAAGAAAAGCCCACAAAAACCAAAAAACCAAAGAACCCTGAAAAACAATACGATGTTGCTGCAACAATTTTGACGCACAGAGAATATTTCGCAATTTGTATGAAAATGCTCATCATTTGAAATTCCTGTCGCATGCGAATTTTCTTCGAGTTTTTCTATGTTTATATTTGTCGTAAAAGACCAAATAACTCGATATAATGCGATGGCCCTTAAAAATTGCATTAAATATGTATTAAAATTGCCGTCGCATCGGATATCATATAATAAAATATTAAAATTGATTCAAGTAAATGGGATAAACGACTTTGCACTGCCCTGTAGACAGACTATATATATATTCTTACAATTTAGGAAGAAGGATGTTGGCATATATATAAATATGTACCTGGTATATCTTTTAAGAATTCATATTATATATTATATGCAGTGTTCTTCCACCCTTAACATACCTTACCATCAATTAAGCATACCCTTCTTACTCATTTTTATTGTCTAGAGGGTATCTGAATATACAAGACGTGCGCATTGTCTGATTTTCATTCAGAACATTTCCTTGGGGTTTGAGTTAAATAACATTTGGAAAATGAATGCAATGAATTTTTGCAGCGCATTGGGGCGGGGTAAAGCATCTCGCTAAGGGTTTGATTTATTCATAATTTATACTTGGTTTTCAATAGTAATTTGCAGTTGATTTAATCAGCATTTTAGTCAATTAGACATCAGTGTTTGTGATTGAATAATAATTTACATTGTTGTCAATCGACAATTGTTTGCGGGTTTCAATCTGTTGGGATTTGTTTGCATCGATTTACAAAATTATTGTTTGCTTTTTTTAAATTCAATTCAATATTACTTAATGCTTCTAAAGTAATTAATTGTCTAGACTGATTTTTTTTTAAATTTAAAGTTCGAAAATAAAATAAATTTGTTAAATTTTTAAGTTGTCTTTAATTACAGAAGAATTATAAACAAAAATAATTTAAGACTGTATAAATTTAATACAAAGTGATAGTATTTTCAGATTAAAGCTTCTCTAAAAATTTCTCATAAAGATATGCAGAAACCAACCCAACAAAGTTCGTTTTCCGCTATTTTCATTCACATTCGGGGGAAAACTATCCCTCCAATTAACCATTTAAAACCAAATCGAACTCCTTCATTAGCAAACATTGCGAAACATGATGTCAAATTTGTATTCCCCCTGTTAACTTGCAGCACTTTGGGGCACATTTCATTTATATGCCATAAATACTTGTACGAAACTTTCAACGCGACATGAAAATTAAACCCGGCCACGCCCCCCTTCGCCCCTCGCTCCTATTAAGACAAATGTGCTTGTCTGCAACGGCAGCAAATAAAAATTCAGCTTAAACGCATGAAATCACACAAAGATACTAAAAATTTGAGCATGCAAACGGCATGGAGTCTGCAGCACACACAACACACACACACACACACACCCACACCGACACACACATATGCATACAAAGCAGCAATAATAACAACAACAAAGTCAACCACCCTGTGGCAAAGCAAAACTCTACAGTTTATGGCGCAGTAGGCCAACGTCCCGGTCTCATAAATATAAAAATTAGTTGCTGGTCAGTTAGCAAGTGGGTGGCCAAAAGGCAGACCAGTGGCTCAAAGGGGTTGGCGGAAAGGGGGAAGGAGGGGTGGGTTGGTTTATTAGGTGGCTACGGCTGGCCGTCGTATCGTGTGGGACGGCCCAGACGACGGTTTTGGTCTTGGTTCGAAGGCTACGGTAGCCGCCCCACAATTAATTAATTAGTTCAGTTGACAAAAATTGGTGGGGCTTGGACCGAACTACAACTGGTTGGGCAGCTGTACGGGCGCAGGGGGAGGGGGGTCGGCTACTGCGGTTAGCCCCGGCGCGTGTTTTTGATGGGGGAAAACTGTGACTGGATCGAGCAGTGTGCATAAATGTAACAAAGTGAATGTGCTTAGCTCTAATATAGTTAGAGTTCCGTTTACACGATAATATTTTTAATGTCAGGCCAGACGAAACTCGCTAGAAAGTCAAACAGACTGGCCAAAATTCAATTTTTATTTTTTCCTTTTACTTATTTATTTAGCAATCTTGAAACACAGACTGAAAAATAAATTTGTTTGTATGCAAACCTTTTTGTTTTATTAATTAATTAGCTGGTGCATGCAAACGGTTTTTTTTTTAAATATTTAGTATGAGTTAGTATGAGATCGCCACTCGTTTATTATGTGAGAAGAGCATTGATAGCAAAAAATTAGTCAAAAGGACATTTTAACAGCTTTAATTCACGAATTTGCGTCACGCATAAACGCGGCCTATAATTATGTATGTGCTTCCTTTATGAATGTGTGTGTGTGTGTGTTGTTTTGTGTGTCATTTTAGTCAAGGGTCATGTGGCATGCGGCCAACTGTTTTCATAAGCGTAGCAAATATTTTCACAAGCCCAATTAGTGGACAACCCCAGCTGACCGCTGACCACACAGCTGCCGAGATTGTTTTTGTGTTTCTTCCTTTTGCCGTTGCTGCTGTTGTTGTTGCCACACAAGCTCAAGTCCGCGTCTGTGTCCGTGTCCTTCTGGCAATCTTCAGCTAGCATACTTATGTAGCCTACATGTAGGGGCTGTGTGTGTGTGTGTGTCCCTCCACTCCCCTGCTGAGTTCCAAAAATTCAATCAGTGCAAAACTTTCCTGCTTTCGTTCGTTTCGCTCTCTTTTTTGCCGTTTTGTCAACGCGCCTCGTGTGCAACATACTTGCGAACAAAAGTGAAAAAGCCAAAAGCAATAAAGTTTTCAATTGTTTCTCTCGCACTCTATGCAATACGATTTTTCTTCGTTCTTTTTTCTAATACTCTTCATAAGGATATGCATATTTTGTTGTGTGTTTTGTAAGGCTGTAAAACAATTTGAATATTGAAGTACTTCTTTGATAGTTAAATTTGCGAGTTTTTTTTAGAGAAACCTTTGTAAAAAAATTATTTTAGATGATATCTTACAATAAATTTTCGGTCTTTCTTATAAATAATTAGTCATATATTTAGTTTCTAAATTTTTTTCACGGATTTATAAATAACAACAGGCTTACATACCATATAAATAAAAAAATGTATTATAATAATTTTATCATGCTGTTCTTTCAGGGTATTCTGAATAGCAGAAACCCAGGTTAAGTTTTCTTTCTACCAATACATTTTTTTAGTTTCTTCTATAGTTATTTTTTTGTAGTCGTTGGCTTCAAAGTTTTTAACTGGTGCTGACTTTAAGTGCAATTCAGTGCCGAGGCAAAAGCGAAAAAATGCTAAAAACTTTTCCTTACTTGCAACTGACTTTGTTTTTTTGTTGTTGTTGTTGTTGCTGCCGTTTTTTGTGGCTGCCACATTTCGTTTTGTATTTTGCAGTTTAAAAACGCATTGCCAAATGTGTCACACAGAAATTGCTGTTGTTGTTGTTCTTTGTTGCTTGGCAAGTGACACAATAGCAGCTTGCAATGAGTGGGTGAGTGGTGGCAAGGGGTCCAGCGGAATGCAGGGGGATCACTGTTCGGTATGCGGTTGCTTTGTCTTATGCATTGCACATTTTGCACTTGACATAAAACAAAAGGCATCGTTACACGGGCGCCCCTGTAGAGCCCCGTCGAACGGCACTTAGCGGGTCAGCCAACAGGGTGGACAAAGGCGTGCCACAAAGGGAATGCCAAATGTAACTGGGTTGAGCATGCTAATGGTGACATTCAGGCTTTCGAGATTCGTTTCTGCTGTTGGTTTTAGTGTAAGTGCAAATAAGAGCGCACCAGCTCAACTAGAAGATATCCTCTAATCTGGTGAAAGCTGCTACAAAATGTTTTGAAAATGTTTTTTACATTGCTCTTTACATTTTTTATTTTATAATAAATTTTTGATATATATTTAAAAGTTCACTTTTTGAATATTAATATACAATTGTAAAATATTTGTTAAATGCACCAAAAAGTAGGCTTTAATTAATTGCGTTCAATAACTTATGTTTAAGGGAAAACGCGAAAATCTTTTTTTTTAATTACTAGCAAACAGTATATCCGCATTTAAGATGCTTAGCCTATTGTTTTCGCTAGCTTTGTAGCTTCCGTTAGCTGACGTTAACAAGCTGTGTTTTGACCAACTACTCGGACATTGATAGCCTTATTAAAATCGCCTACCATGACGGATTTATTTTTAATGAGTCTCGCCTGGGCAGAAGTTAATGAGCCCAGGCCCAACAGACCGCCCATACAAACGAATTGAGGGTGGCGGCAAAAATCTTCCACGTGCGTGGCAAATAAATCATCATTGCTTGAAAAACCAACAAATACAATTGCAATTTTCGTAGGGGTTTTTGGGCTCAAATCCTGACAAATGAGCGAAAATTTCAGAGACACCGAAGTAGAAGGACATAAGATATTAACGTGTATTAAGCAGCCAACTGCCCTCTCTCTCACTCTCTCTCTCCCTCTGTCTCTCTTTCTTACCCCCGCCAGGGCAAATGCATTAAGTCGCTGAGTAACTATATAAAATACAATAGAATCCCGTTGATGCTGCTGTTGTTGTTGCTGCTGCATTGGCGTCAAATTTGCTGCTTCATTTATAAGGATTACAGCCCTTACAGTAAAAACTCATAACGAAATTACTTGCAGGAAATGCAACAAGCAGCAACACTGAAACGTTGTTTCCATGGCCACCCCTAAGCGACTAAATAGACGCAGGGGTAGCAATCTTGCTGGCTTCTTCTTCTCCACTTCCATTGACTTCGGCTTTTGTTGGCGAACGCAAACACGAATTATGCATTAGTTTCAACTTGTAGCGCATGATTAGATGTTTTTTCATTTTCTTTCCTATTACGCGTTACAGTTTCGAGGGCTGTTGCCTGACCCAAATGTATTCGCCTAAGCCGCTGACATGGCTAAAGCAATCAATATATAGAAAATATTATATAGAACAGCACAAAAACTAGACCATTGCATGAATTAATTGGTTTGCGGGATAAGTAGATGACTATAATTCAACTTAAATATTCGTTTCACAAACATAAGAAAATAAAATACAATAAAATAAAATCTTTATTATTAAATAACTCAAGTTTTTGAAGTTTTTGTTTTAACAATGCATGTTACTTGATTTAGATAATTACATATTAAAGAATTTCAACCAAAAGTAATTTCTACTTCAGAAATCCTTGCTTATCTTCTCATCTTCTAATTTGTTTATAGTTTAATACTTATTGAAAACAACCCAACTTTTTCTTTTTTAATTATATTTCATTTGTGTTGTAACTTCTAGTTGGTCCCCAATTCTTTTCGCTAATACCCCACTAAACTTTTGCATTTATAACAATCATAATATATTTTAATTTGCTGTATTATGCCGAATTGATTGCTATTCCGTTATGCATCAAAAGCGAGTTCATATTTCCAGCCATAACTTAGGAAACTGTCAAACAATTCATGTACTCGCAGCTTGGCAACTTTTTCGCTTACTTTGTTTTTAGACACTACGAGACTACCCCCAAAGAGCAACAAAAAAAAAAAATTAAGGAAAAAAATGTATACAACAGGAACAACCAAAAAGCCCTTTCCAGTTAGCTGGCTTTTAATAAATATAAAGCGTTAATTTGCTGCATAATTGCGCCGTGCCACACCCACCCGTTCCGTGTAGACCCTTCGTGTCTGGCAGCTCGTTTGCTCCTAGTTAAGTAGCACAGCCTCCCCATCCCCTTGACGTGGCTCAAAGACAGGCAAACGTCAATGGCATTGCCCCGCCCCCTTGGCTTCACACTGGGCGCCCCCTTTTTCATGTCTTCAATGACAGTTATTTCATTTTTCTTGTTGATGTTTTTCCCTGCACTCATTAAATCAAGTTAAAAAGGCATATAGCACCCTGTTGTTGTTGTTGGCCTGTTTCCGTTGTTAGCCAAGCTGTTGAAGTTGTCCTGGATATGCGCCTGGTTTTCAGCTGCCCGTCCATGTTTCCCTTCGCCTTGTTCTTGCGGCAATGTCGAAGACAACGCACAAAATTTTCAAATAACATTTTACACAGCCCCATAAAAAAAACAAAACCGAGACAAGTTAGAAAGAAAGGACATCATGTCGCACTCAGCGCTGAGCTGTGCCCGACTTGGCTTTAATTATTGTAATAACTTGGCACACAGGGCGTTGGCTTTAATGTCCTGGCCGCAAAATGATATGGCTCAGCTAGCGACAGGCTCTCACAAATTTCAATTGCTCATCTGCCTAATTGGACGGCTTACGACTGTTGCGCCACGGCAAGAAACTCTACATGTATTTGCTCTTTTCGGAACCCAAGGATGCTAATCAGAAATAAGCAAACAACGAAAATTATTTAGAACTCTTTAAAGACTTAGAAAGTGTATTAAATGAAAAAGGATTAGCTGAAATATAGCAAAAAAAAGGAAAAATGAGGAAAAATAGACAACAAAAATTGCTTTTGCTCTTGTAAAAAAAAAGTAAAACACATTTTTTTTAATTTTAAAAGTTTTTAAAACTTAGATAAATTGGTTCTATTGAACGTAATTAGCATGACCGACTTTTAGATTTAGTTTTTATAAAACATTAGTCATAATATTAGTTGAATATTTATTGGACATTTTAACGAATTTTAGCCATGAATCATAGTTTGTATATCAGCGACATTTCCGCACTTTGCAGTTATTATTTATCAACATGTTGGATTTACTTTGAACTCCGCTTAACAAGTATACAAACAAGCACTTTACTTTTCAATAACATATTAAATATTTATTTACAAGAGAAATCCTTAAACACTTTTCATATAGCACATGTATTAAATTAACATTGACGTTTATTTTTAATGCTGCCGTTACGATATAACACACATGCCGCACTCTTCCATTACACAGCAAGCGCCTAGCATTAGGCAGCATTCCATTTGCTCTTGCGTCGGCCCATTGTTCTCCTCCACATAGATCGTTTGGGGCTGTGCGACCACAACTGGGGGCTGTACATAGGTTGGTTGGGGCACTACTTCAATGACCTCCACCGGCGGGGGATAGTACGGGTCGATAATATCCACTTGATAGCCCGCGTTATACATGATCCTGGCGTTTCAGACTACACAGAGTGACTAACTAAATATACTGACTAAATGCAATGCTATACGGCGCTATATCTTGTTTTAAACTAAAATTCCGGTTGGCTGAAATATTGTTTCAGGTAAACTTCGGCTACCGTGGTGAAGTTTTATCTAAAGCCCTCGCATTTGATCAATGAGCTGTGATAATAATATACAGTTGAACAGTGGGACAAAATAATTGAATGAAATATATGCTTTAGTTTTTAAATGTTTTTTACAGTTATAGTTTAGTTAAAATTGTAACATTTAAAATTATTAATTCAAAGCCATCGGATGTTTAGTATTTAAAAAGAAAATATGAAAATTAAAGAAAAACAAAAATCAACGAGAAACGTTAAAATTTAGGTTCTTTAGTGTGAAAAATAAATGATGAACTAAAACTATCTTAAATACAGCTAGAAAGAGTAAATATACCTTTTATATAATAAAATATTTTAGCTATAATACATTCTGTAGTAGGACAAACGCATATTCAATAGTACATACACACATTAATAAGCATATTCACGGCTGTTCTGTGATATCCCTTTATCCCAAGTTCATTATACTATTATATTCGTTAGAAGAGCTCGACAAGTGCGAACACAACTTGTCTCGCTCACACTCACATGTAGTACGTAAGTTTGTAAGCAACATCAATTCAGTCTAAGTCGAGCAGTAGAATAAAGCAGAAGTGCGAGTCTATGCTGTGCGTTTTAATGAAATCTTTGTAACGGTCGTCTACTACAATTCTAATATTTGTTCAGTTTTGATACTACTAATACTATTATCCTCAATGGTGCACATAATAATGTTAAATTGTTTAACGATTTAAATAAATTATGCACCACTGTGCGGCGACTCGCATGCAACAGTGCGTATGAGTAACATGGTTTTGGGCTCTAGATAAATAACAAGCAAAAGAAAAGTACTCACAAATTACGCTGAATGGGTTACCCAACAAACCTTCCGTTCCGTATTCCCCAGCCGAGAACATACCCCCTATACCAACCGCCCACATAGCAAAACCCTCGTCACAAAAACTTTTTGGCGCTGCGGTTGCAATGCGAGAAGAGCTCAAAAGTCGCATAAAATGTTTTATCAAATGGCAGCAGGCGGCAGTTTTTGACACATTTTCGGTTTTATTGGCAAATTGAAAAACATATAAATAATAACTTGGAATGTGAACTAAGTTCTCCAGTAAGTGTATGTTATGTCAAAGGAGCTCACAACCCGCTCATAAAACTACAAATTTTTGCGGTTTTTGCCCAATGTTTGTGTGTGTGTGTGTGTATCTGTGTTGTTATTAAATTTGGCTTTTTATTAGACCAGGCCAAAAACATTGAGATTTATGCAAGACAATATGTTGCCCGAGTTCAACCACAGGCCGAGTATCAAAAACATTATTTATAACAAATCGTAAAATTTTATTGCACAAAAAACGTGTGTGTGTGTTTAGTTCGTGTGGTGTGGTGTGTGGTGTGTGTTTCACAAGCCCAACAAAGCCATAGAAACTTAATTTAACGTAAAGTATTAAAGGATTTGCAGCGCCTTTGTTTGAAGTTTCTATTGTTGTTCTTCTCGTTGTTGTTGCTGTTGTTGTTGTTCTTGTGAAAGGTTGCTCTACATTATCGTGCAACAGCAACAGCAATCTCCGCAGCCACAGCAACAGGGTAAGCAGGGACAACAACAACAGCCGTTACTCTTGGCCGGCGGCTGCTGCACAATTACCGTTGTGGGTCCCGGTGCCGCTGGTGGCGGCACATTTATCACCTCGACACGTGTGCGATTGTCCATTATTCAAATATTTATATATGTATATATAATATATATATATATATATAATTCTTTTTACGTGAAATGCCGATCGAGTTTTTGGCTAGCGACTTGTTGCACGTTGCCCGGACGGTGTGCTACTACATATAATGCCAGATCGCTTTATTATAGCCTTGCTCTTTCCAATCTCGGTAGTTACTCATGCCAGTGCTGCACTGCTAGAGTTGTGTTATCTGTAGATAAAACACTATCATGCTCTTATCGCTCGGCTCGGACAACTGAACGGTGTTATCTTCGTGCAAACGCTTTTTTTTTTGGTATATACAAAATCACACAAATTTATAGCGAACCCATACAGTGGGCTTTTTAGCCAATTAAGTGGTCTCTAAAAGGGTCATATTGTGAGTCATGGTTGAATTGAACCGAGCTGTTTTGTGATCATTTATTTTGAACAGTGGTTAATTGCACAGGGCTAGATTAAAAAAAATAATAAAATGCATCGAAATAATCAAAATTTTTTTTTTCATTTTCAAGCTACTGATATAGCTATGAATACAACACTACCAGACATTCATTGACTTTTATCTATTTTCTGCTAAGTTCTCCGAATTTTTGGTAAAAAGTTCCCCATATTTTCGATAAATATTTAATAATTCAAATAATACAAATTCGCATGACTCATATTATGTACATTATATTACTATTAAGGTAACTACATGTGGTGAGAGTAAAACATATAACGGCTAATTATAATGTATCTTATCTAATCTGATTATCGTGGAGTTATTGAACCGCCCAGAAGTACGCAATTTACATGCAGCACGTGGCGCAGCATTCAATTTATACAGCTGGTGGGGCAGTCAGGGCGTATCGTATAGCCAGATCTCAATTAAAAATTTTACACCACTTGGGGGAACGTTTGGGGATAGTGTTCGGGCTCTATTGTAGGGGTAGCTTGTGGGCGTTACCTTCAATGCCCTCAATGAAATTAATAAAAATATATTTTTGAGCGCGCAATGGTGATGATAATTAGTGTACGTGATTCTATTTACTTCAGCAGCGGCAATAACCAAACCCCTCACCCCCCACACAATGGAAAACGCCTGCAAAATAAAAGGGGTGCTTTGCGTCAACGTTGATGTTGTGGCTGCATGTGTGTGTGTAATATGATATGCGCGTAAAAAATATAGTACGTGTGTGCGTGACAATGGCAACAACGTGCGATGACAGAACTGAGACTTCGAACTGCCAACATTTGGAAAAGTGGGAAATGGAGCCCGTTCTTGGGGCACGGGTTTCTGTCGGGTGTCAAAAATGAAACAACGCCTGCTTGGAATTTTAAAATAAGCAAATGAGTTTGCGCCTGAAGTAATTCAGCAAAAGCAACAACAACATGACCCCATAAATATTTATAAACTTTGGCCTGTCATATAAATACAGGGTCATTAGTTGCTTGCACACCTTTCGCTCTACTCGTGCCAGCCCCCGTAGGACAATAAAATCCAACTAGGCGGTCATTTAAATGTTTATGGCAATACACACGCACACACACACACACACATACACACACACAAACTGACAGCGGCTCGATGGGGCTTATTAGTTGACTACACCAAAATGTAAATGCCCTAAAAAGGGGTTGTCAAAGCAGTTTTTAAGATTCAAGTTAACGTTAAGTTCTGAATATAGTAAGAAAGGGCAAAAAGCGAACTTGGCCGTCGAATTTTCTGTCTGTTCACTTCTTAGTGAATGTAAATACAAGTTAGTATTAAATTAGTATTAAATTTAATTTATACAAAAAATATTCGCAAATATTAAAAAAAAAGTTATCTAAAACTGTGGAAATGTGTGCTTAAAATGTTTTTAAACAAAAAATACAAATCCTATGAAGCTTCACATATTTTTATTGAATAACTACTTTAAAAACCTCGTGTTTGGCTTTTTAAAAAGTAACATTTTACTTTAACTATTAATAAAAGAATTTTATTTTCACTTCAACTTAATTCGTTAAAACTCCGCTACGCAATCAATTCAAAAAGATTAAAAGTTAAGATCACTTTAATGCACTGGAAGCATCTTTTTTCATATCCTTAAGTCGTGGGCCCCGAGGGGCATTATATTGCTGGCGTTTTCCTGACGCTAATATACTTATTTATAATTTGGCGTGGGCGAGGGCCACGCCCACCTACCTAGAAACAAACATATAAAAATGATAAAGCAAAATGGCGAAAAGTGGCAGTAAAAAAATAAAATGCGCTGCCGCAAAAGTGCCATTTGTGGCATAAACACATGCGCGCCAAAGTTTGATAAGACAAAAGGCGGCGGCAATGGCGGCACATGAGTGGGTGGCTAACAGGTGAGCCGGTGGCGCGGAAGGTAGGCCAAAAACTTTGCCAAGTGTGGCGCTACACACACACATTCTCACACACCCACACCCGCACACATAAACAGACGCCTAAAAAATATACAACAACTGCGACAACAACAGCGGCAACGTGGCAATGTCCCAAGGATGAACTTCGGCGACGTCGTTGGAACCGCAATGTGCCACTAAATGCTGCCACTAAATGTGTGCCAAGTATTATTGCAGGTGCCTATCTGTCTGTGTGTGTGTGTGTGTCTCTGCCGCATATTCTTAAGGAGCTGCCTCAAGTCGCGCTGCCTTCCGTAGCTCGCGCATAAAATTAGCACAATAAAAACCCATAAATGCGACACAAAAACATGAAAATCCACTTGTTATAATTTAATCGAGTTGATAGAATTTTTACGACTCCGCTTTTCCAGGTAAATTTTTCTCCAAATGTACGCATGTGTGTATTTCGCTAAAAATGTAGGTTAAAATAAAAGCCGTTATCACACGAGACCAGTTTATGGGCGCCCACAAAGATACCGCTGCCATAAAACTAAATCTTAAAAGCTAAACCAGCTCCAAATTGGAATACATATTACGTAGAATGCTTTCACAGCTGACCTTGGGCGGCTCCAAATGCCTTTTCAAGTACTTCATCTGGGATAAGGAATGTATAACTATTAAATAATTGCTATGCCAGTTCGAGCCTAGGAACAATATTTTGTAAAATCATTTACCCAACCTTGACCTAAACCTGTACCAGAAACCCGTATATTTTCAATTATTTGTATTACAATGATGTGAGCCCGGACATCCCCAAACCACGAAAATGCACAGTTTGCACAAAAGTGTCCAAAATAATATTTTTTAAGACCTTGAACGGACATAACGCCCGACTGCAATGTTCATAATTATTATTTTGGTACATTTTGTATCACTGCGAAGCGTAAAAAAGAAAACAAGAAAAATAAATATTTCTTTCGTGCGGACATTTTATGTAGACCTTAAAATCTTTAAAATCTACACAAATCAGATTGATGGCGGCTTACTCTGCCCCGAGCTTACTGAAGACAACTTGCTGTGCTGTAGGTTACTAATCGAGCTGAGTTTTTTCCTATATTCATCTTCAGTGGAATAAAGACAGGCTTCTATAAACTTGATTAGAGATGGCGATTTCAGTTTTTCGGCAATGGGTAAACTAGCTTCCAAGGCCTCTTTAGTCTTTTCCACCTTGTGCTGCAATGCATTTGCCTTAATTATTTGTATAAAGCTCAGAAACCTCCAGATCAGGCTACCGCAGTTTTTGCTTTCTAAAAGTATCGAAAAATCGGATAACTTCGATTGTATAATATTGAACACTTATCGCACCTCTAATTGCTTTGCGTGCATTAAAACAGCATTCATCGTAGTGCAACTGAGATAAATGAACACTGGCTATCTGATGGAGTAGATAACATTTCTCGATCGAAAATTTTGAGAACATCATGCGCCTATCCAGGCGAGTCAACATTCTTCTACAGGCAAAATGAGTTACATACTTTTTAATTTAAAAAAAAGAAAAGGAAAAAATGATTGAATATATAATTTTCTGCATTTACCTGCATCTCCTTCCCTCAACATCGTCTTCGCCTTCTTGATAGGTCGCACGATTGCCGAATACAAAGGGTACTACGTCTTTTACCTTATCTGATGGCAGCATCAGTAATGTAAACATGGGATTTGAAGTTGGCTTGAATATCTTCGGAATGACAAATTGTTCGCATAGAGCCAGAGCCAAGGTGTTATAGACCTCATTGTGGAATTGAAATTTCCAGCACATGACACGATTCGTTTTGGTCACATAATAATCACCCATGACTTTTTCAACGTACGCGGCGAGGCTCTATCAAATTGTTATATATCAGAAAGAAGAGCGAATATTTGTATGGCTTGCAATTGGGTAGGGGATACCCCTTACCTTAACGTCCTTGGCCATTCGCAACTTTCGTATATGCTTAAGATCTGCAATCATATTGCGATGTGTCTGATACTGTATGCGAAATAGATATGCCTCTCGGTTCTTAATCAGCATTTTCTTGTTGGGAAACTTTAAGTAGCTCAAATGATATTGAGGACTACGCGATTGTAATATTTTCTGTAGTGACAAAATTAAAGTTAGAAACGTATACGAATGTATTCTCGAACAGAATACACACTATGAACTGTTGAATAATTTCGTATTGCTTAAAGCATAGCGTTCTCAAAAAGGTTTTTGAACGATGGCATTGGGGCAGCAATAAACTGGGATTCTGGCGCAACCTCTTCGTGAAGAGCACATCGTACCAGGAATCGTTTAAATAATTTTGATGTATTACATTAAACGCACGCGCTCTACGCGATATTTCCAGGGGTGACAGTATCACTTCCTAAAACAGAATAGTTGCCTTTGATGAGTTATTTAAATATATAGATTAGTAGCTATGCACGTACTTCTACTTCTGGTATGCTCAGCACATCGCATTTCTTTTGATCTCTTAAGATCTTCCACAAGGGACGCAAATCCACAAGTTCTTTAGCTTTGTTTATCTCCCTGACGCGTTCAATTAGTTTTAGGTTTTTCAGAAAGAACAAGGACATAGATTTGCCAGTAACATCCTCGATGATATCATTCACCTATGTTAAATTAAATATATATAAATTTTCATATCCTATTTCTGTATTTGTCTCTGCACTTACCACCGAGAGCTTCGTCTTAAAGTGCTTGGACCTCACACCGACAAAACTTCGTATATTATCGTGCATTTCACAGGTGCTGTTCTCAAATTGGTTGAGCTCAAAAAGCGCATCGCATATTTGCAAATTGATGTGACAAACCGGTCCGCGCTTTATCATGCCAATTTCTAGGAAAAACCCCCAGTTAATCAACGAATTTCCTCTCAGCCCAGTGAGGGGGAGACTTTCGCCATTTACCTGCCGCCCTGCGTGCATCTTTGAGAGCCAGTTCGATTCGAGCCGCCTTCCGTTGCACCTGACTACGCCGATAAAGTGTCATAAAATCACCATTATCAATATCCAATGCCTTGGTATAATAATACAAAGCGAAATTCTCCCGGCGTCGATTAAAATAGTATGTGCCCCAATCTCTGTAGATATCATGCTCTATTTCCGGACTCCAATCAAGTTTATGCCATGGGGCTATAGTGCCATCAGTGGTAATAGCCGGCACATGTCCCACAATTGAAGTCATATTGGTAAATAAATTACAGTAAAACGTGTGAGATTGTAAAATTTGTATAAAGACTGAAAAAAAAACGTGGTTTTTCCTCAGGTGTACGAACTGGTTAGATTTGTTTGTTACTGAATAATTTTGTATAAAATCTTCCTTTAAGTGTGTTCAAAAAATTTCATAGTCTACTGGACGTATATTTTTTTTTATAATTTTTTGTCGTTCAGAGTGCCCGTTTAAACGCTTTTCTCTCATCTGTTAAATATTTAAAATACAAGATTTATACGGTTTATTTTGTAATCTGAACCCATATTGGTTTTGCGGAAATGTATGTAACAGGCAGAAGGATGCATCTTCGATCCCATGAAGTATATATATTCTCAATCAGGACCAGAGTTGATTTAGCCCGGCCTGTCTGTTCTGAAAACTGATATTGGACCAATTCAGTTCGTATATACCATATAAATTTATAGCCAGGGGAGGTCGTCAGCTATCTACACACAATACATTTATTGTGTAGTTTGTGGGAGCATTCCTGCTAGTCTCAATTGTTATAAATAAAACGAAGAGTTTGCAGAGCAGAGCAATTGGCTTATTTGAATATATTTTTTGCAGCACAATTGTGCACTATTCCAATATAGGAATCACAATGTGTAAATGTAATAATATATTAAGCATGTATGACTTCTCACATTAGGAATCATTATCGTAAGTCGTAATTCGACTTGATCTGTTTGATGCCGTGGTCAAGTGTTGAGCTGACCTAATTTTCTTAATCTGTTCCTCCTCATTGCTTGACAAACAAGCCTCCACAAACTTAACCAATTTGGGAGATTTGAGCTTACGGGCTACTGGGATAGCCTCCTCTAAGGCCTCTCTAGTTTTTTCCACCTTTCTCTGCGTATTATTGGCCTTGATAATTAGAATACAGCTTAAAAATTTCCATATTGTGCTGTTGCACTTTGCGGATTCTAAACCAAATCATAATTAATACAAAAAAAAAAATGTACAGAATTGTTGATTTTTCATATCGAACCTTTGGCAGCCCGGCGAGCATATAAACAGCACTCGTCACACCGTCCTTGCAGTAAATTAGTGCTCGCAATTTGATGGAGTAGATAACATTTCTCGATTGAATATTTTGCAAACAGGATGCGTTTCTCTAAGCGATTTATCAGTTTCCTATGTACAAAGAATATATTCAGTTTTAATTAAAGAAAGTGTATTAAGAATTTTTGTTCGGTATTACTTGGCCTTTACTGCAACCGGATCTTGGGCGTCGCCATCTTGATGAGTCGAACGATCCCCGAATACAAATTGAGTTGGTTCTTTTGTCTTTTCTTTTGACATTTGCAATAAATCGCTTACTGACGTTGTGAGTGGTTGAAAATGTTTGGGAACGTCATATTGTTCACAAAGTGCCAAAGCCAAAGTATTGTAAACTTCATTTATGAATTCAAATTTCCAGCACATAAGTCGATTCGTTTTCTTCACATAATAGTCACCCATTCGTTCCTCAATAAAATCCAAAAGACTCTGTAAAGGTGATTATTTAAACAATAAGAGTGATCGACCACAAGACACTTAGTAGATATTATATACCCTGTACTTTTTTTTCCAATGGGAAACTTTAAAAATGATATATAGTAAAGCGGACTGCGACATTGCAACATTTTCTATAATATAAAATATGCAAAAGTTTTATCGATAACCTTGGGAAAATCTGGCATTGATACTGACGATAAACTGTCTGACAATTCTGTACTGCTGATTGGACCAAATTTTCAGAAATCCCTTGGAACTCTTGCATTGTTCTAGCATCAAATTGGGATTCTTACGTATCATATTCATGAAAAGAATATCGATCCAGGAGTCATTTATATAAGTCTGATGGATAATATTAAAAATGCGTGCTCTGCGAGCTTCTTCCAGTTTTGAAAAAGTACCTTTCTAATGGATTGATTTTTATAATTATATGTACAAAAAATATACATATATTTCTCACCTTCACTTCTGGAATGCTAAGTACATCACATTCCTTCTGGTCCCTCAATATCTTCCACGCGGGACGCTCATCTTTAATTTGACTAGCTTTGTGAAGTTCATCCGCATGCTGGACCAACTCTAGGTTATTCAAGAAAAACAGAGTCATGGATCGGCCAGTGACATCTTTGATGATGTCTTCCACCTAGAGAATTTGGGTACTTGAATTTTCAATATGCTCAAGTTAATTCAAAATGCATTTCATACCACCAGCTGACGATTTTTGAATGTATTGGTCTTGACACCAGTGAAGAGTCGAATATTGTCACAGAATTCGCAGTTGCTAAGCTCAAATTCGTTTAGCTCAAGGAGAGCGTCGCATATTTGAAGGTTAATGGGCGCACTAGGTCCCCTTTGTATGGAAGCAATTTCTAAAATTATTTAGGTTTAAATATGTGGTGGTTAGGTATACATAAATATCTATAAAGTAATAGTCATTCATTTATCGATTTACTTGAAGCAGCTAGCGCATCATCCAACGCTTTTTCAATATTCGCTGCCTCGCGAAATGCCTTACTCCGTCGAAATAGTGCTATATAGTCGCTACTATCAATTTTCAATGCCTCGGTATAATGGGCCGTTGCGGTATTCACACGGCCTCGACGATAATAGTATGTGCCCCAGTCTCTATATATATCATGTTGTATATCTGGGCTCCAGTCAAATTTCGACCATGGATACTTTGCTTCGGCAAGGCCCGAAAGATTTGGCGCTTTTAAAATAATAGAAGTCATTGTTCTGTTCTTTTTTTTTAAAACTTTTTTTTGTTTTAAATTTTTTTTTATTTTTTTTTTGATCTTTTTTCTACTATTTTTTGAAAGCTACTGATTTTATTTGAACTTATGTACAAGCATTTACATAAAATATTACAAAGCGTGCTTGATAGCAAATTTGCTGTTGAGTTTTGTATTCATTTTATTCGATAACTATAGACGAATCCAAATTGAAATTCGCTAGTATCAAAAGCGACAAACGGACAAACAGCAAGCGGGACATTGCACAAACCCAAAATAATCGAGTCACTTCGTAAACGAGTAATAAAAAAGAATTCAAGTGCAAAAGATGTTTATATTTTGATCATTGATCTTCCAAATAATAAATCTTAATTCGAACATATTATTTTGGAAGATAAGCCTTATTTTATAAATTTAGTAATTTTAATAATTTACTTGGCCTTCTTAAAAATAAATGTAATGGAAAAGATGGAATAAGTAGATATACGATATACATACATATATCGTACAGTTTATTTTATTGTATTTGTTGTATGTAAAATTATGTATCAGAAATTGATTGAGCTCTAAAATTATTTGTTTAGAATTATATCATATTACAACTGATTCGGAGCCCCTGCTAGAATGTTGGCTAGCAATCGAAAACGCCTTCTTTTGGAACTGATCTATGACGAAATATTGACACAATTCCATAAAACTTATAAGCTGCGGAGAGTTGAGCTTTATGGCAACGGGAAGTGCTTCCTCCACAGCCTCTTTAGTCCTTTCCACCTTGTGCTGCAATTCATTTGCTTTGATTATTTGTAGGATGCTTAGGAACTTCCATAAATTGCTGCTGCAGTTTTGGCTTTCTAAACAAGAGTTGAAAAACCGATAAATCGATTAAGTATATAAAATATCGAATTTGTCACACCTTTAATTGCTTTGCGCGCATTAAAACAGCATTCATCGTAGTGCAACTGAGACAAATGAACGCTGGCTATCTGATGGAGTAGATAACATTTCTCGATCGAATATTTTGCAAAAATCATGCGTCTATCGAGTCGATTTAACATTTGCCTATATGCATAGAATATGTACAGATTTAATTTACGACACAATATGTTTTCGGTATTACCTGGCCTTTACCGCAACCGGATCTTGGGCGTCACCATCTTGATAAGTCGAACGATCACCGAATACAAATAGTGGAGCCTCCTTAAGCTTTTCGGAGGTCACCCGCAATAGACTCACCAATGACATCTTTGAAATGTTATATTTTTTTGGTAAATAATATTGTTCGGCTATTGCAAGAGCCAAGGTATTGTAGACCTCGTTGTAAAACTGAAATTTCCAGCACATGACACGATGCGTTTTGGTCACATAAAAGTCACCCATTATTTGCTCAACATATTGAGCGAGTCGCTATATAAATTATTTAAAACAGAATTGACAAAATAATAAAATAATATAATAATAAAAATAACAATATTAATATTAATACAATACAATACCTTCACTTTTGCCTCCTTTCTTAGCTTACGAATTACTCTGAGATTCGCAATCATATTGCGATGTGTCTGATATTGTATGCGATATAGGTAGGCTTCTTTATTCTTCTCCAGCAACTTTTTGTTTGAGTATTTCATAAAATTCACATAGTACAAAGGACTGCGACAATGAATCATTTTCTGTTAAGGCAAAATTCAATTAGTCCTCAGTTGTTTTTGTTGCTTAAATGAACTGATACTAACTATGAAACGTCGAACAACATCATATTGTCGTCTAGATATTGTTTCTAGAAAATTTCTGGAATTTTTGCAGTAATCCAGGAGCAAATTGGGATTCTTGCGTAGTTCTTTCATAAATAGAACATCGATCCAAGAGCAATTACAATAGTTCTGGTGAATAACATTAAAGGCGCGCTTCCGGCGAGCTTCTTCCAGTGGTGACAAAAGCTCTACCTATAAGAATTTCGTATTTTTTTTAATAAAAGTATTTTCAATAAATTATGGAATAATAGTAGGCGCCCACCTCTTTATCAGGTATGCTAAGTATATCACATTTTTCCAGATCTTTCAATATTTTCCACATGGGACGATCATCTATAGTCTCTTGAGCTTTAATCAAAGCACTTACGTGTTTGACTAATTTTTGATTTCTCAAATAGAATAAAGATAGAGCCTTGTCAGTAACATCTTTAATTATATTTTCAACCTGAAAAAAAAAAAAAATATTTTTCAGAATTATATATACTTACTCATTATATTTAAAACTTACATAAATGCGACGTGTTTCAAAATTTTTTGCCTTTACACCCATGAAACGTTTTATATTTATAAACAGCTCAGAATAACAGGTCTCGAACTTATTTAGCTCAAAAAGTGCATCGCAAATCTGCAGATTAATGGGACAAGAGTATCCGCGTGTTGGTATTGCCATATCTATTTAACATAAGTTAAGGATAATTTTATCACTATGTATATAAATATATATATATATAAATGTAAATATGTTTGGATCTACCTGCGGCCCGTCTAGCATCCGACAATGACTCATCGATCTTCGCTGCTCTGCTTCTGGCTAAACTACGCCTATAGAGTGTTGTAAAATCATCTTCATTCAATTTTAACGCTTCGGTGAAGTAATATTGGGCGAAGTTCTCTCGTTGTCGATTTGAATAATATGTGCCCCAGTCTCTAAAAATATCATGCTGAACTTTTTCATTCCAATCCAACTTCATCCATGCCGGTAAAGCCTCTCCAGTAGTAAGAATCGGCACGTGGCCTACAATTGAAGTCATTTTTTGGGATCCAAACTAAGATCTGAAAACAAAGAGATTACACACCACAATTATATGGATATTCCTTTGAACCGGCCTTTTCCCTTATCTGTTTACGCTATATTATGATCACACAAACTAGCAAATTTAATTTAAATATTTAAATTTGTTAAATCTGCTAAATATTTGGTGAATTGATATTGTCACTTACTCTGTCTAAAAGTACACGTTCTTGAATTTCCACTTTAAACTTAAAAATTTGAAAATCTTGTGAGTATAACAAAGCTAAGACAATATTAAGAAAAACTTGAAAAAAAATATGATATATGAAAAATAACACACCGTTGCCGTTCAACAACTAAATTAAAATGGAAAAATGTATATATGCTAACACTAACATCTTAAACATTGACATAAATGGCAAATATTTAATAAATATTTAGT